>VZQC01004006.1:4758-43843 GCA_009823505.1 Rhizomys pruinosus | reverse complement strand
CAACGGAAAGGCTGACCCGTCTGAACATTCAAAGGAAGAAAAGCCTCAGATTGCCATAAACATCGAACCCCTCTGTGGATCCTACATGTAACAACTAGTTATAATGAGTCCTAATGAAACTTACCTTCTAGGTGCCACAAAGGTTCTGATATGAGAGACTTCCTTGCCTTCCCACCCATAGAACAAGGAGAAATATGACAATGATGAGGTCGCTCCCCAACTGTAAATTGGAGACAACTATTGTAGAGGTAATCTCTTATAAAACCGGTAAAACTGCTTTCTTTAATTGACTACTAGACATGGGAACTGTGGAAGGGATTACTCTCTGTTCAGAACCAAATATAATACTAAAGTCCTAGGGCTATGCACTCAGGCAAAATATATTAATACAGGAGCTCTGACATCAGCAATGGATTGTTCTACCAGGTGGATGTTGGCCAGGGGATCCAAGGCCCCACAAAAGGTAAGGGCTCCTTGCCTCTAAGTTGGGATACCTACAGGAGGAGAGGCAATAAGACCCTGCTGCCGAAGACCTGACGTTAACATGGGAGGGATGTATTGAGACCACACATGCAAGTGTACAGATGGCCTCTGGAATGCCAGAGAGTGTTACCAAAGGCCACTAAACCAATAAAGCAAATATGGGTCTCCCTGAGTCAAGCCAGAACAGAATTTTAAAAGGGTTGTTAAACCAAGATCTTAACAAGTTTAGATTATCTATAAATCCTTGCATCTGGGAGGGTATGGGTACAACATCAATTCCAGTATTATTAATATCTACAGCAATATTTTAAAGGGATGGTTAAATGAATGATCTTTATATCCCATGTGCCCCAGATATACTAATGTGAATTATGTGAAGCCAATTCAAAGGACTCATTTTGGACCCTATAGGTGGTGACTCAGATGTGACAATATCCAACATCATAGGGCAGTCCCATCATGTGCAACATGGATTCTATGATGGTTGTATGTATGTCCAATTGGCACATACTGTAGGTTGGCAATGCCTAGTCTGACATGTTCTAAGGAGATGGCAGCCATAGTGAATCCTTCTGATGTTACAGATGACACGTGCATCTGCTTGGGCCACCAAGTTAGAGACTGTCATCCTGGTGGTTACAGCAGAGCTGATCAGTGAAAGCAAGGAGAGGATGCCCATGACAACCAGTCCTACCTCCTGTCTGCCACAGTGTAGGAAACCCATGAGCAGTAGTCCCATGTCTGACTGGTAATCATCACACATGCTGACCCGAACCCAGATCAATGGGGGTGTTCCTAGGAAAAAGACATATTCTCTTTCTTAAAGGTCAAGGTTAGCCAGGCAGTTCATGGGCTTTGTACTGTTGAGGGGTTTGTCCATTACAAGGAAAGCAAAGCCTGAAGGTAAACCAGAGGAAAAAAGGGGGGTGAGTGTGGCATTGCTGGAGTTGGACCTGTCATGGCATGAAAAATTGGTGGTGTTGGCTCCTTGTTAGAAGAAGGGGTGACTATCTACATTACAGGAGGAGTTGAGGGGCAAATCTTCCCCTGTCTTGTTTTCAAAGTTGTAAGATAAATGGTGGATTGAGGTGTTTAGGGCAGGCGAGAAAAGGGTTCTCTGACCTAAACCACTAGGACACCAAGATGAGTAGAAGGTGTTACTAGAGCCTCTATCCAAGTGGTTTGAAGGTATGTCCTGGTAGGCATTCATACCAGGACCCAGAAGGTGACAATAGGTGGTCCTAGTGGCAAGGACAGTATAGTAAGCTGATCCAATAAAGCCGAGAGGTCTCATCACCCAGTAGGCCTTGGTAGTACAGCAACCTTGCCAGCCGCCACACCATAAGGAACCACCAGATGCCGGGCTAGTTTACCAGAAGGAGACCTATGGGGGCAGGAGACTGCTGCTTCCGGGGTCAAGAGGTGTTGGTCACAGGGCTCCAGGAGGTCAGAAGAACAGGTTCCTTCCAATTGGAATGAAAGACCTGTTGCGGGGCTAGTGGGGGCACAGGTTCAGTGGGGTCAGCAGTATAGTTAGATGACATCCACTTGCTTGTAGGTCTGTGGATAGGTCAGATAAGGAAAGGTGAGCTGTATGCTCGTGAGGTGAGCATTTATCAGTAAGGGAGTAAGAATACTTGTTGTCTGGGCTGGGGGAACAGGTTATGACCATAAAGTCCGAGGGTTATGGGGCTGGGTATATAACCCTAGAGAACATAGGATTCTGTTCAGTTGTGGTACAAGGGACAGGCATGTCATCCCCAAAAGGATTGCTTTGATACTTACCTTTCTCGTGACACTTACTTGAATATGTTCAATTTTCTTCTTTTGCTTACTTTTTCTTTTCTTCTTGTTGTTTAATGTTAGGCTTTGGAGCAGTTTGTGCACCATAACTTCCTTCTGTCCTTCCTTGATATCATGGGGATGACATGTCATAAATAGCAGTGAGAGGTGTCATCTGGCCAGGATGGTTCCTATAATTCCATCCTTCCCTGGATTGGCCATTATCCCAAGAATGATGTAGGACTATCATTCTCCATGATATCAGGATCCACATCCAGAGGTATAGGTTCATCAGTAGCATCATTGCCTCTTTTGGGGTCATGGAATTATTTTACAGCCCTGGCAGGGACACAGATGGGAACAAAGTGATCCCGTGGAAATTCACATGCAAAACCCCTTCCCTTTATGAGGAGAGGCTCTGGTCCTCTTCAAATGCCAGACAGAGGGTCTTTCCATCTGATCAGTACAGGTGGCAAGTATTGTGTCTTCCCCCAGTGCCACAGAATAACGGGCTGGGGGTTTCCAGTTTAGCGGTCAGTCATGATTCAGCACATTTTTATACTGAATGTGATTCAGCACATTCAGTATAAAAAGAACCAAAGACAGTTTTACCTGAGAGGGGTATTCAGTTGTCATTTTTTTGTAACTGTTGTTTTAGTGTGCAATGTGTCCTTCCAATGATACCTTGCCCCTGGGGATTATATGAGATGCCAGTGACATGATGGATATTCCAGATTTTACAGAATTGGGAAAAGGCCTGGCTGCTAGAAGCAGGGCCATTGTCTGCTTTGAATTGTGCTGGCTTGTGCATGACTGCAAAGTATTATAAAAGGTATTTCTTTAGGTCCTTGGATATTTCTCCAGTATGTGGTGTCGTCCACAGGAACTTAGAGTAAGTGTTAACAGTGATAAACACATACTTCTGTCCCTGAAAGGGGGGTGGGTGGTAATAAGTGACATAAGTCTTCCAGATAACACTGGACTTGAGCCCTCAGGGATTGACCCCTGGGGGTTGGAGCCCAGAGCTCGATATAAAAGACTGGCAGTGCTTGCAGGTATTCAAGATGATTAGTAATTGGTCTTTGGGGACCTTGAGATACAAAGCCTGGAGGCCCTCAATATTGATGTGTGTGAGTGTATGAAGAGTCTCAGCTGAAGGAGGTGGGGAAGCAATAGCAGTGGAGATTTGGAGCTGCCTATGGGGCACCAATTCATCAGCAATGGCGCTGCCCTTATTGATGAATGCCAGAATATTCAGATGGCCATGCACATGCTGGGTATATCTAGGGTGAGTACATATGAGCAAGAAGTGACTGAGTTGAAGCATTAATGGGGAAATTGGGTTAGAGTCTAACCGTACCTGGGCATGAGGGAACCCAAGTATCAGGATCACCACATAGAAGCTATCTGTGAACAAGTTAAGGGGATTCTGGATCAGCTGCAGTGAGAAAATAATGGCTTGCAACTCCTTTGCCTGCAAGGGAGCCGGTGGCTGGCTCAAAGACCTGGCATGTGGGCTCCAACATGGCAGGGACATAGATGACCATGTTGATTCCTGTGACCCACCATCAGTAAAAAAACATTATATCCCTCAGATATAGGATCTCTGGCAAAGAGCCTGAATGGGGACCATTGTAACCTGGGGAGCCTGGTGGCCCAGCAGGTGATTGGACAATGATTGTCTTCCCTGAGAAGTTGAGGAGGCCCATGACCATCCTCAGATGATGTTGGAACAGCCATATAAGGTCCTTCTCCGTTAAGGGAGAATGGTGGCCTCTGGCTCCTTTCCTATTACCTCCTTAATCCTGCCCCGACCCTGCATGATGAGGTCAGTAATCTGGTCCAACTCAGATAGGGCCTGGGTGCTCCTCCAGTGGGGGTGTGGAGCCACTCCAGAATCTCAGGACCTTGTGCTATCAGGCCAATGGTGGTCAGACAGGTGTTAAAAATTAGTAATTGTAGCCAGGTATGGTGGTGCATGCTTTTAATCCCAGCACTTAGGAGGCAGAGACAGGCAGCTCTCTGTGAGTTCAAAGCCAGCCTGGTCTACAGAGTGAGCTCCAGGCCAGCTAGGACTAAAGGGAGACCTTGTCTTAAAAACACCAAAGAAAAGGAAACAAAACAAAACAAATTAGTAATTGCACTGGCAATGAGGGCTTATAGCACCCCAGGCTTGTATCTTGTAAGGCAGACTGGTAAGGGCAACCTCTGTCTGACTCAGTATGTCCTGTCCCAATGAATTCCTAGGTAGGTTCTCAGCCACCAAAAGTTTGTACTTCACTCTGTTTCTTTTGGGATCTTCCCAAATTACCCACTTTGCACTACCAGACCTTTTGTGACCCACCAACCCTGGCCAATGTTTGGCCTGGTAGTAAGGGCAACAACAGAGAAATTTCAGCCTTTCTCAGAATAGTTTTATCAACCACTGTATCTAGCAGAGATTTAAATCTTTTTCCATTGAAAAACATTGCCAGTCTGGGGTGGATATTCTCCTCTGAAGGGATAGTCCAGTGGACCCCAGCCATGGCAGCCAGTGGAGGGTCAGCCTTTAGTCTTGCTCCCACTTGCAATGATGGGGCTGGGGGTTGCTCCTCAATTATTTTAAAGCCTTGCCATCCAAATTGTACTTTGACTTGCAGTCCCTCTTCCAGTGGAACTCTTTCCTGCAACACGGGCATTTGGATGTTGGTGGTTTAGATGCCTTTGGCCTAGGGCCCAAAGGAACGTTAGGGCATTCCTTAGCTCAATACCCTTCATGGTGGCAGTTAAACCATGTCTTCCCTTTCCAGTGCCAATGATCATGGCTGCCATGGCCTGTGGAAGGGCAGTCATTTGGACCTGGGCAATGTGGATAGAAGTCACAATATCCTGTGTGGCCAAAAGCCAATCCCCTACCTCTGCATTTTGTATCCCAGCACAGGCAAGTTTACTTTCCTTAGTCATCCCTTCCCATACTACAAATCTAAAGAGCTCATACTGTGCACTGGGGTCAGCCGTATGTCTCGTGAAAGCATTGGATACCTGATCCACAAACTCAGCAAAGGGCTTGGTGGGTTTCTGTTTCATCTGAATTATGGCAGTGGCTCTGTGTTCCTCAAGATGCCCTAAGGGCACAAAAGCAAACCTGGTCAGAAAACTCCAGTAGACCCTGGGCTTGAGTGGCTGGACTGCTATACATGGGTCTGTCACCAAGAAGACAGTCTCTAGAGATGGGAACATTATCATTGTGATTGCGATGGGCCTGCTGCTCACATTCATCCTGATAAAGCGCAGCCCACTGTAAATACAGTGGTCCTGGCAAGGTGGATCTGGCCTTGTCCTTCCAATCAGTAGGCTACTAAGCCATACTGAGAGGTCATGGAGAATGACCCTTATTCAGTGGCTATTGACTCCATCCTCCTTGATGGCTTTCAATAACTCTGACAGTGATTGTGGGGTGTGTGGGTACCGAGGCAGAGGGGACTGTGGAGTCTAGACTAGGTTTCCCAGAAGGAATGTGCACAGGAGATAAGAGTGAAGGATCAGAAGCCCCAGGAAGGGGTGGGCTTCATTGTTTGTGGGGGAGAGTATCCCATCTCGTCCACCCTTTGTCCCCCTGCTTGCAGAGGTGAGACCAGGAGTCATTAGACTCTTCCTGAGAAAGTGACATAGCAGTAAGGAAAGGTACAGAGATAGGGAGTGAGGTGGAGGAGTTTCCAGACAAGGCAGCTCGTTCCTCATCTAATCTGAGCTGGGTACAGTGAAGCCTCTTGTTTCCTGTTTAGTCAGGGTCTTCTCACAAGGAGAGCCCTTCCTGTCCAGTGGCTCCCTAGAGGGATCGAACAGTTTCTCCTCTCCCTTGACTGCACATGCTGCCTCTGTGGCCTCCCACTTTAGACCCCGCTCCCCTTCCTCCTCACTTAGTCAAGGGGCGAGATCCAACAGGGTCTTTCACAGATCTTGGGCCTGATTTTCACTAACCTCAGTGCCCCACTACTGGA
Organism: Rhizomys pruinosus; assembly: GCA_009823505.1. Classification (NCBI taxonomy): domain Eukaryota; kingdom Metazoa; phylum Chordata; class Mammalia; order Rodentia; family Spalacidae; genus Rhizomys; species Rhizomys pruinosus. The sequence continues at coordinate 37,598 of VZQC01004006.1, read as the reverse complement.
GCAGATCATGCAGGCAAGTGATCTGAGGGGTCACTTGGTGTGATGGCGAATTACCCCATCCAGGGATCACTTACCTGAGACCCCAGGTTTGTGGAGGTTTGAGGCTCTCTGTTCAGGGGCACCAGATGTAGGTCTTCTCTGGCCAGTGGTCAATCCACAGCCCCACCCAGGGTAAGTGCAATGGAGCAAAAACCAGTCCAGGAGCACAAGGGGTGGGGGTAAGCCTCAAAGCTTTATTTCCCTGTACAGCTTATATAGAGGGCTTCTACCAATCGGCGTAAAGAGTATCAGAGCATATCCAATCACTGTAATCATCCGGGGGGGGGGCAGTGTGATGGTATAGCCAATCACAGTACAGGGACTGTGACAATGGTGCCAGGAAATGTACTACATGGCTTTCTAGTTGGCCTGGAAATTAGAGTCCGACAACTGGACAGACACAGACATTGTCTGAATTGCTCGGGCAACACTTCTACAATCCAACCTCTATACCTCAGGATCATGCAACATAGAACAAGTGGCTGGCCAAGAGGACACTAATTAACCTCTAGACTCTCATTAAGGAAGCTCCCTCATCCAACAGGGGGCCAGGAACTCAAAAGGACATGAATGCTCAAACCCTGGAAATTAGGAATCTGCAGAGCGTGGGTCCATGAGCAGGTCACCTACATTCACCCAGGGCTTGGGGAACATTGTGGAAGAGGGAGTGGAAAGATTGTAAGAGCCAGGGAGGTGGTGCAAGACCATATGGGAATAGAATCCTTCGAGTTCCTGGGAAAGGCTCATACTAACCTACAACACTGGTGTCAGGATGCACAAGACTCATGCAAGCTCAACCAGACAAAAACCCAATGTGGAACTCCAGAAATGGATAGCAGAACCCAATCTTAGCCGAGGAAATATTGGCAGCTGATGTCAGTTGGGTGAGGAAGAACTGGGCTTCTTTAAGAGAGGGACTCCTGATAGGCTAACTAGAGCTCAGAGGATGAACTGGCTCTGAGGAATGGGCTTGGAGATTAATTTGGCACAATAGGCCCCAACACAAATGACAGAATGTATTAACTCCTGAGGGGGGGAGTTCTGTGGATGGTGCCAATGGAGAAGGGGATCTAAAGCTGATTAAGACTGAGAAGTTGTGTGTAAAATACATAAAAATTCAGTAAAAAAAGGGAAAAAAAATCCAGGCAGCTGAATAGGGAGTTCTCAAAAGATGAAACCCAAATTATTGAGAAATATTTTTTAAAATATTAAACATTTAGGTTGAGCGCAGTGGTGCATGTCTTTAATCCTAACACTTGAGAGGCAGAGGCAGATGGATCTCTGTGAATTCAAGGTTAGCCTGGTCTACAGAGCAAGTTCCAGGATAGCCAGAGCTACAAGGAGACCCTGTCTCAAAAAGACCAAAAAAAAAAAAATTTAGCCCTCAGGGAAATGCAAATTAAAACCACTTTGAGTTTTCATATTATATTAGTCAGAATGACTAAGATCCCCTGAACAAACAACAAAAATGATGGTGAGAATGTGCAAAATAGTCCAGCCATTGTGGAAATCAGTGTGGAGATTCCTCAAAAGTTAGAAATAAATCTACAATATAATCCAGCTATATCACTGTTGGGCATGTATCCAAAGAACGTTATATTTTGCTATAATGATACCTTTCATCCATGTTCGCTGCTTCTCTATTTACAATACCCAGGAAATGAAAATAACCCAGATGTCCATCAATTGATGAGTGAATAATGAAAATATGGTACTTTTACATAATGGAATATTATTTATCTGTCAGGAAAAATGAAATAATGAAATTCACAGGTAAAGAAATGGAACTGGAAACAATCACTCTGAGAGAGGTAACCCAGACCCAGAAAGAAAAAAATCACATCTCTCTAAGTGAATGCTAGTTTTGAATTCTTAAATATGCATGTTTCAATAAAAAAATTCTGTAGTGGTCAGGAAACCAGTAAATTGCCATGGGCAGGTAGCTTCATAGGAGAAGAGATAGAATGCAGTGATATAAGAGGGTAAAGGGGGGATAATGGAATCGAATGGGTTAAATGGGGTGGGGAATAGGAGGGCAGAGCAGAGGGGGAGTAGGTAGAGTGATGACTAGCACTAAAAGCCTTTAGAAAAAGTTATATGGGAATCTACCACTAGAGAGTTTTCTTTTTTAATTATTTTTATTTCTATTTATTTGTTATTATCATTAATTTTTTTTTTTTTTTTTGGTCTTTTCGAGACTGGGTCTCCCTGTAGCCCCGGCTGTCCTGGAACTGCCTTTGAGTGCTAGGATTAAAGGTGTGTGCCACCATGCCTTGCTAGAATTTTCATAAAGTATATACACGAACAATACAAAAAGAGATCAAAAGGTAGACATTGCCCACGAGGAAACAAAGGACCATCCAAATGCCAGCCACGGACTCTCTCTTTGTAAGCTTTGGCCCTGTTCTTGGTAACCCACCAGAACCTCACAGTAAGACTATTGCTGAAGACACCATATTAATGACCAATAGAATAAAACATGGAGAAACCAAGCTGGTATTGATCTCAAAGCTTCAGCTCTATTGGCTACCTTGCTTGATGTTGGAAGCTACTAGAAAATATCATCAGCCTTGTCCAGCTGTGAATCCTGCTAGCTACAACAACAACTGGCTTGGCAAGATATGTCCACTTGTGTAGTGGTGACACAAATTTTTGTGAGAGTAATAGACCTGATTGGATTTAAGACCTGATATCTTACCTCTCATAGAGGAGAAAGTAGGGAACACATGGGAACTAATAGGCATAGGAAAGGACTTTTTGAACAGGACCTGATAGTGCAGTCATTAAGACCAAAAGCGATCAAATTGCATCTTAGAAAACTAACAAGCTTCTGTACTTCAAAGACACCATCATTTTTTGTGTACATATATTCATCATCCATTCCTCACTTAATGGAGATTTAGGTTGTTTCTATGTTCTAGCTATTGTGAATAGAGAAGCAATGAACACGGTTTAACAAGTATCTTTGCAGTAGGATATACAGTCCTTTGCATATATGCCCAAGAGTGCTGGTATGGCTGGATTATGTGGTCAATCGATTTCTAGCTTTTGAAGAATCTCCACATTGATTTCACTCCATTTCACATGATGGAGCCCATCTCTGTCACTCATATCAGGCTTATGAACCTGTGGCTAGTCAGGTAAAAGGCCATAGGGGAGAACCTACTACTATTATTCTTCAAAATGGACATAGTGTTAGATTTACACCTAATGACTTACTGTTATGCCCATAGATTAAGAGATCCCTTAACACTCACCACAGAAGCTTCCTCATACAGGAGATGGTGATTAACAAAGTGACGACAACTGGCCCAAGTACAGAGAGTAAGAGAATGCAGAGTGCTTATCCCTGATCAAACTTCCATCTCTCAAGGCTCAGGGATCATTGTGGAAGAGATGGTGCAAAGATATAGTAGCCAGAGGCAGTAGATGACCACAGGGAAACAGAGTTTCTCAGATAGCTGGTCAAGTACTCTTAGGAACTCACAGCAATGTTGACAACAGGCAGAAGACCAACATAAGCTCAAGCCACTCAAAATTCCGCCATAGAAGTGTGGGAGTGGGGAAGAGGTCCAAGCTCTTGAAGAGATATTTATTGGAGATATTTATTGGCAATCCATAGCTGTTGGGAGAACAGTCAGTCCTTTTTTTTTTGGGGGGGGGTCAGTCCTTTTTAAGGGTGTGAAGCTGGATAATGGGTAGCTTGAGTGGATGGAACTACATGGAAGGACTTTGGGGGACATAAATTTGACTCAATGGGTCTCTCTCTGTACATGAAATCTGTGGGGTGTACTAGAGGGCTGCAGATAGGAAAGAGGGTCTAAATAAGATAAAAATACACTGTATGAACTTCTCAGCAGTTCACTGGAAAATATAGAGTGATAAAGGTCACTAACTGGAAAATAGTATAAATATATATTACATAAGTCATGCCTTTGGTAAGACTGATACAAGTTATCCAGATAGATGTCTTTCTTGATATTTTAAATTATGTGCCTATGTGTGGGGCTATGTGCATGTGAGTGCAAGTGCCTGTAGAGGCCAGAGCTGTTGGATTCCCCTGGAGGTAAAGTTACATATGAGCTGCCTGACATGGGTGCTGGGAACCAATTTGGGTCCTCTACAAGAGTGTATGGCTCTTAATAAATGAATTAATATCTTTTATTAGTTATAAAGGAATCGAATTCACTACTATAAAAGTGAGAAATCTGTGTGGAAATTTCTTTATTCAAGCTAATATTAAAAGTAGTATGTGCTACTATCATTTCATGTGCTAGAAAACATTTTATGTCACAATGTCACAGAACTTCAACTCAAAACATCAAAAATTAATACTTTATACTTGAGCTATAGTCCCCTTAAACCAAGTAATATGAATTACTTAAGGTCAATTTCTACATGTAAATGTTCTTGGCATCTTGTGCCTTTGGGAATACCAAAGGCTTTTCTTGTAATTCCCCCAATAGGTCTCTACTTTGTTTCCTTTGGTATAGTATGATCCTCCTTCTGCCAATGTCTTATAATTGGGCAATGTAGGAATATGCTACCAAACCTAAATACTGAAGGCACATTCTTCTTAGGGTTTACAAATTCATTGTCAATACATGCCAAAATTAATAAGGACCAAAGAAAATGGATTGGTCCACAAGTATTCAAGTGGAATCAATTGGAAATACATAATGTAGAAAAAAACTGAATTCAAGCAATTTCATGTTATTTTAAACCAATGTGTCAGATTAACTCCATTCTATTTGTTTTTCCCTCTAAAAATGATAATAATGCAAGTATTGAATAAATAGCTCACTGGTATTTATTCCATGGTTAAGTGCTTTTGTTCAACATTTCTGAGGGAATAAATGAGATCAATAATGAAATTGCATGTTTTTTTAGTCTATCTCTTTGGAAAAGGAGTGTAAAAATAAATGGGGTTGGAGAGATGGCTTAGTGGATAAGAGCACTGTCTGTTCTTCCGGAGGACCTGGGTTCAATTCCTAGCACCTACATGATGGCTAACAGCCATCCGTAACTCCAGTTCCAAGGGATCCAACATTGCCTTCTGACTTCCATGGACATTCCAAGACATGGGCGCATGTACACACATGCAGGCAATACACTCAAAATAAAAATAATAAATAAAATATTAAAAATAACATATGCCAGGGGCTGGAGAGATGGCCTAGCGGTTAAGAGTGCCGATAGCTCTTACAGAGGACCCGGGTTCGATCCCCAGCACCCACATGGCGGCCGAGAACCGGCTGTAACTCCAATTCCAGGAGAACTCCAGTTCCAGGGGAATCCGACACCCTCTTCTGACCTCCGCGGCATTGCACGACACGGGTGCACACACTTGCATGCAGACAGTACATTCATTCACATACATAAATAAATAAAATTAATAAAAAAATAACATATGCCTGCATTATGAAACTGCACCCATGTCATACAACGCCCATGGATGTCAGAAGAGGGCATCAGCTCTCGGATCCCCCTGGAACTGGAGTTATGAATGGTCGTTAGCTGTCATGAGGGAGCTGGGAGTTAAACCCAGGTCCTCTCCAAGAACAGCCAGTGCTATTAACAACTGAGTGATCACTCCAGCCCATAAATAAAATGTTTTTAAAAAGGAAAAAAAAAAAAAAGGAAGACATGATTATTTGTTTTGGTACACTGAGGCTGATATATCTTAAATGGATGATGGAATCACAATATCACTAAAACCAAATGATCACAACTGTTTGAAATTATTTTATTAGTTAGTGACATGGAGAACACACATGAGACATGATGTAAAATGGTTTCAACACATCGTGGGGCCATTGTTTGACAGCAAATCTTTAAAAATGCATATTTGGGCCAGGCATGGTGGCCCATGCCTTTAATCTCAGCACTCAGGAGGCAGAGGCAGGTAGATCTCTGTGAGTTCAAGGCTAGCCTGGTGTATAGAGCAAGCTCCAGGCCAGCCGGGACTAAAAGGGAGAGCCTGCCTCAAAAATGCATATTCACCAAGGCGGGAAGATCTTGAATTTGAGTTTAAATCTCACCGCTGGGTTTTGTTCTGAGGCAAAAATAAATTTATTATGGAGTGAAAGGTCTTTGGTGGAACCCAGTGGCAAAAGATGAACACTTGACTCTTCCTTGGGGCTTGCATTTATCGGAGGGTGAAAAAAAAAATCCAGTTTTATGTGGAAAGCATTACAGAGGACATAGGAGAATAGTTACATTGAGTGTTCATGCATGAAGAGAATCATAACAAGATTTGAAGGATTTGAGGGCAAAACCTACAAGTGTATGTTTACAAGAGGCGCCAAAGCCTCCAACGGCTGGATACAAAATGAGTTGATGAGAGCTGGTGACAAAGAGAACTCCCGAACATTTTTTTTTTCAGCACTGTAGAAACTTCTATACTTTTCCCTCCCTGAAACATATTAGAATTCTATTTTCCTTTCAAGGTGTTAATGAAGTCTCTATATTTATTGATTGTCTCAAAGTAGTAATAGTTTGGCCTGCCTCTCATATATCTATAAATGCTAAATGCAGATTTAAATTACTTAGTTTTATTAGCACTGGCACCTTCCCATACAATTTGACAGATTCTTATTCACTGGAAGAACTACAAACTAAATAACGTTAGGACAGTGATGTATCAACACAATTCAATGGATTGTTTTTAGAAATTTACTGTAATCACCAAAGACTTAACCAATAGTGGAAGGTTTAGAAATTGGTTATAAATGTTCACAGCTGCAACCTTATGGATGGTCATGAGAGTGTTCTTTAGTTGATGCATTCTTCAGCTAAGCTGGGATCCGTGGGCATTTGGACAACCTAATTTTTCTAGCTATTGTTTCAAGATTCCCTCAGACTTATTAGTGAAATAAATGTCTCCCTTTTGCATTCAGAACAAAATGTTTACAAAACAAGTACACCATTTACTTATCAATTACTTTTCTAGACTTGCCTCACTCTACCTAATAGAGTACAGCCTCCCCACAGCATCACAGGGTGGGACAAAGCCACTAATACAGGTCGAGAACATTTCAGATCCATACTGTAGCATGGAGGAAGCAGAAGATGTCCTAATTTAAAACCTTCAGGGAACCCAGGATAGCATCACACAGAGATATCTGGACCCAAATGCCAACCTTGTCCAGAAAACGTGGGTATTACATAAACCATCTAGCATGACTGCATTTTTACATCATGTGTGAATAAAACAAAGACAGAAATGTAAGGAAAGGGTGCCCAAAATAGCCAGTTCAGTGGCCATGGGGGGGTGCCACTGTCACAGGCCAGGCTTGAAACTGGAGAGAACGACACCAACTTAAAAAGCATAAATCGGAGCTGCACAGGGCTTCCTAAGACATATTGAGGAAGAAAGAAATCAAAAGCCCAGGGAACCAAAACAATGTCTTTAGAGGTACATTTAAGCTCAGATTTAGAAGCTGGTGGAACAGCGATGTCACATATTGGTTTCTTTAAACGTGCTCTGGACCAAGGCCAGGTGTAATGCATTACCATGAAGCTCCACCGGAACTGTATGACAGAACTGCAGGCACGGTGGCCTGGCACCACCACGAAGGTCTAATCTTCCCGAAGTACTTCTGCACCTTCTTTTTCAAATTATCCTCAAGGAGTTTAAAACCACATATGTGTGTATTACTTGAGGAAAAGCTGAAATAGTTAAAAGTCAAACGTATATTAACATATTAGCTAATTCTGAGGAACTCTTTCTGGATCCATTTAAATGAAGTCCCACATCTATAAAACATTACCTAAGAATAATCACATGGAAAATACTTATGAACAATAAAGTAGACATTGACAAATTCTATGCTCATGAATATATCCAAATTTACAGGTTAGATATTATTCATAGCACAGCATAAACCTGGGAATGAAAGACTTTTTATTGAAGAACTTTAAATGTATTTTGACAAGATAGACAATAATAAATTCAAATGTTTATGTATTATTCTAAATGAATCCCAATCTGACAGTTATTTTTAAACTAAATTTATCAGGATTGGCCAGATAGTTCAGTGGTAAAAGGTTCTGCTGTCAAGCCTGAGGACCTGAGATCAATCTTTGAGACCAACATGAGAGAACTGACTCTCATAAGCTTTTCCCTATCTCCACACAATAGTGACATGCATGTGCCTACTACCTACACACATACACAAAATAAATAAATATGACAAAAATATTTAAAGTAAACTTATCACTGTTTTAAAACAAAGGTCTGACTGCAAAAAGATAAGGAATATAAATTGAAAAGTATTTCTTCTTTAAAGGCAGTTTTTAAACAAATAGCAACATATTAAATAGACACCAATATAATATAATAATTATTGAAAATTTCAAGAAATCATTTAACATTAAAATAATTTTGGGATTATACTCTCATTTGAGAATTTAAAGTCAACCATTAGATAAAATTATTAGAGATATCTGATATTTCTGAAGTTGAAAATGCCACATAGAAATAAGATAAAATAGGGCTGCAGAGATGGCCCAGGGGTTAAGAGTGCCAACTGCTCTTGCAGAGGACCTGGGCTCAATTCCCAGCACCCACGTAGCAGCTAAGAACCATCTTTAACTCCAGTTCCAGGGGAATTCAACACCCTCTTCTGACCTCTGCGGCATTGCATGAAACGGGTGCACCAACCTACATGCAGACAGTACACTCACACACATAAAAAATAAAAAACTAAAAAAGGTTTTTTTTTAAAAAAAGAAATAAGATAAAATAAAGGAGAACAAATTTCCTTTGCACATAGATAATGGGAAATTATTTTTCCAATGTTAAGAGAAACAGAAACAGAGATAAATTTTTAGGATGATAAAGGAAAACACTTGAAAACAAAAGCATTGCTTTCTTAAATCATTGTACTCGTTATTCAGGTACACAAACAAGCCTACCAGTGCCTTATGACATCAAGTGTGAGCACAGAGAATGATAAATGCATTAATTGTCAATATTTGAATCATGTAGTCAAGGAAACTGGGAAAGTACTCTAAATAAAGTACCACTTAGAGTCTGTAGCACTCAATGTAAGTACTTGATGTGGACTTTCTCTCTCTCTTTCTCTAAATATATATATATATATATATATATATATATATATATATATATATATATGCATACATACATATATATATATATATATATGTATCTTCAGCTAACTCAAATAACATTTGAGTTCATTTAGTTTTGCACTTAAGAGATAAGTATTGTACAAACTTTTAAAATTAATCAACTCTAGTTCTTGAGCCTAATTACATATGACTCTGAAAAGGTTGTCTCTCACAACCTTACTTTCTTCTCCTCTCCCCAGGGTAGAGGGAAATACAAAATCACTAAACTCTAGGAGAATCCAGGATTTTTGTCTTGCCCACCAAGTCCTTGCTTCTCAACCATTTTGAATTTTTTAGTAGCCTTCTCAGCTGGATTCAAAGTGCCCCCAAAAGATTTCCCATTATGTAGGATAGAGTTGGGTGGTAGACCTGATATTTTAAAAACAATTCTCAGTGGACTGTATAATTACTAGAAAAAAGTAGTTGGAGGCCAAGAAAAGGCTCATTCACTTGCTTGAGTATATTCTAGTCTAGAGACTCATCCTCTAGCAACAGTGTGAAATGGGATCTTCAAAGAGTTTATAAGAAAAGAAAGACTTCACTAACTTCCAGTTGTTATGCTACATTGTCTAAGACCTAGAGGATTTGTTCACACATAATTTTTATGCATCAGAAAGTAAAATGAATTCATGTATGCCCTACCTACAGAAATAGCAGAAAGCCATTTTACAACAGCCTTGGAAAGGTGGCAAACTTTCAGAACCATGTTCTTATTTAGCTGAAATTTATCTAAAGTCATCTTCTTGCTAAGTCCAGCAATGGTACTTGTATATTATAAGAACAAAAGAAAATATTCTCTACAATTACCCCTTTCTTGGGTCTGATGAAAGGACTCCGTTATCTAAACGTTGTAAAGTTCTTCCTTGGGAGTAAGCTGTGTGCAACAGGAGTGGACTGTAATTTTGGTGTTATAAAAATAGCCAAATGGAAATCGTATTGAAAGCACAAAGAATTTTAAACATCTTGTCTGTGGATTCATTAAGGAAAGGCAAAACCATGACAGCAAAATGTGAGAAGAAAATGATTATCTGGTGATTTTATTTTTTGCTCACACTTGTCCCATTTGCCTCAATCAAATCTGGCTTAAGCTATCTACAGAGGTTACAATCATTTTTAAGTTTAATAAATAAGGTTTATGTCTCTACAAAAGTCAGAATAGACCATACTATACTTACAGTCCAATAGCCTATTTACATATTTATTTACCAAATTTTTATCTGATAATACACTGCATTAATTACTTTTCCCCTTGTATCAAAACACTTGATAAAAATAACCTAAGGAAGGAAGGTATTTTGGCATGAAATTTGAGAATAAAGTCCATCTTAGTAGGGAACGGATGGTGTCAGGAGCGTGAGGTCCCTGGTAACATTGCACCACTAGTCAGCAAGCAATAATAAGTGAATGCTGCTGATCATGGAATGTTACTACTGCCCATGGGATGGCATTGTCTACATTCAGGGTGGATTCTCCATCCTTACAAAGACCTCTCTGCAATCATCCTCCCAGACAAATCCAGAGGATTTTTTTTTTTTTGTCTTTTTGAGAGAGGATCTACCTTTACCCCCAGCGTCCTGGAACTCACTAGATAGACCAGGCTGGCCTTGAACTCACAGTGATCTGCCTGCCTTTGCCTCCTGAGTGCTGGGATTCATGTTTACAAGATTAGCTGCCACATCTGTGTAAGTAGAATTATTTTGCCATCAAACCAGAAAGTTCTTTAAAATTGTAAAAGAATATGCATGATAAATGAATAGTTTCATTTACTGTGAAGTCATGGATTCATGTTACCTGATTTTAGGGATCATCTTCCCTTGGGAAAAGTAGGATGCTTGCTTTTTCTTGTCATTCTCTGTCTTCTCTCAAAAGAAAATATGTCGCTTTTTTCTGCAAAATATCACAGATCTGAACACTTTCATGTTTTGGAATTCTTTCACTCCGATCTTCTATTTTTTTTTTTCCTGACACCTCACTTGTCTGTTCCTTCTATTTTCAAGAGGCACAGACATTTCTAGCTTTAAGAATGCCAATACTTAACTCAGAGGCCTTCTTAGTCATTTGTTTCCTGTTAATAGACCTTGAAAGAGTTGTCAAGCTTTATGTAACTCATGCCCTCTCTGGCTTCTTCCTCTCCACTCTATTGAAGTTGCATTCATATCTTTTCTGAGCTCACAGTTTGGTTTCCTAGCTTTATGCAAGTTTTTGTAGGAAGAAATGGCCATACTGTGCTTTATCTACCATTGTAATTACAAAAACAGTGGATCAATTGAACTTAGCGTTGGCTTTTACTGAACCTTTGTAACTAGTATGATAAATAATTTACCCTTCATAATAAGCTCTCTGGCTTCGGAAATATCACTGCAGACTGCTGGTCTACCCCTCCTCAGGCAAAAAGGACTCACTCTTCCTTCTTCCTTGAGGGTTTACTACTGATTCTTAGGAATCTCAACTCGGAAGGTACTGATCACTAGTATGGGGTCATAAACATGCTTTCTAGCTCTGGGAAAGCTACAGAAGAGATATCTAAATTCTGTCCTTGATCTTCACAAACTCACACATTCATAACACAAGAATATAATAAGCACTTTAAACATCATTTAAATATGAAATGTCCAAATCCTCTTTTAAAAAAGTGATTGCTTATTAGCTAGGATTGGTGGCCATGCCTTTGATCCCAGCACTTGGGAGGCAAAGACAGGAGGATCTCTGTGAGTTACAGGCCAGCCTGGTCTACAGAATGAGTTCCAGGCCAGACTCTGTCTCAAAAAGACAAAAGATGGCCTAGCGGTTAAGAGCGCCAACAGCTCTTGCAGAGGACCCGAGTTCGATCCCCAGCACCCACATGGCGGGCGAGAACCGTCTGAAACTCCAATTCCAGGAGAACTCCAGTTCCAGGAGAATCCGACACCCTCTTCTGACCTCCGCGGCATTGCACGTCACGGGTGCACAGACCTACATGCAGACAGTACATTCATACACATAGAAAATAAATAAATAAAATAAAAAAAAGAAATATAAAAAAAGACAAAAGAAATAATCTCTTACATTTGTAAATATTGTCTTTCTTTCTTTTTCTTTTCTTTTCTTTATTTCTGTCTTTCTTTCTTCCTTTCTCTTTTTTTTTTTTTTGTTTTGTTTTTTTTTGTCTTTTTGAGACAGGGTCTCCCTGTAGCCCCAGCTGTTCTGGAGCTCATTCTGTAGACCAGGCTGGCCTTGAACTCACAGAAATCTGCCTGCCTCTGCCTCTGCCTCTCAAGTGCTAGGATTAAAGGTGTGTGCCACCACACCCGACCCATAAATATTTTCTAATGCCATGTCACACATTTACATGCAGCAAATCCCTAAAATTAAGTTGAGAGCTCACAGCAGCTGTGGTTACTGCACAAGATCAAGGCAGCTAAAAGTTCCAGCATGGGCCAGGCATGGTTCAGCACGCCTTTAATCCCAGCACTTAGGAGGCAGAGGCAGGCAGATCTCTGTGAGTTCAAGGCCAACCTGGTCTACAGAGTGAGCTCCAGGCCAGCTGGGGCTATAGGGAGACCCTGACTTAAAAATACAAAAAATAAATAAATAAATAAATAAAAAAATAAAAAAAATTCCAGCCTGGACAGGGAAGGAGCTGAGAAGATATTGACAGATGACAGCTGCTGGGAGGGAGGGTCACTATTCTTTGGGGGTGACCACTGGGAGATCAATCATGCCCCAGGTGATGACCCACCTCCCATATGCAAATCGGCAGCAGCAATTAGAATAGTGGATTATTAAAAAAAAGAGGTGAAAAATGGGAGGGACCTATACTGTGGAAGGTTGTGGGGGAATTGGAAGGAGGGAGTGATAAGAATATGATTTTGATACATTATATACATGTATTTTCAAAGAATAAATTTAAATTATATATGTATTTTTGTCAGAAAAGAACTAATCAAATCAGAGTTTACATAATAGAGTTGGGTTTTGTTTTTGTTTTTTGTTAACTAAAACTTCTAAATGTATTTTCAATTGAGCTAAAATATAATTTTAAAGTACACAAAAAGAGTTGGGGCTGGAGAGATGGCTTAGAAGTTAGGAGCACTGGCTATTCTTGCAGAGGAGCTGGGTTCAATTACCAGCACCCACATAGTATTTAACAACCATCCATAACTCCAATTCCAGGGGAATTTGATGGCCTCTCTGGGCATAGCACAACAAGGTGCAGTTACATGCATACAGGAAATACACTCATACACTTAAAAAAGAGTTTAGCCTGTTTTTATTTTTTTTAAATAATTTAGTAGGGAGTAAGGGCCAGTCTTAGTCATGGTGGCTAAAGAGATGATTAATTGCTTTCATTGACTTGATTACTTTTGAATTACATGCAAGTAAGCAACCTTATTCAGTCATTTTTAATCCATTTATAAACTCTGGGTAACAAAATAGAGTATATAGAACTTATATTTAAGATGATTTCTTCTGTCTATCTGTCATTAGAGCTACATTTATTTTTTTCTATTTTCAGAATATCAGTTTTAATTATGTGTGTATGTCTGTATTTGGGTATGTACACATAGCAGGAGCTATGGAGTCCAGAAGGGGGCAGCCAACCCCTTGAAGTAGGAGTTATAGCTGGTTGTGAGCTAACCAATGTTGATGTGCCTCCTGCCACTACTTAAGATTACAGCTATGTGCTGACATGCCCAGTTTGTGTGGTGCTGGAGATTGACTCTGAGGATTCATACATGCTAAGCAAACACTGTCCCCATCAATAGAAATTTTATATATGACCCTTTCATTACTGGAAAGAACTTGAACCATAAAAGGAAATAAAGAATGACAAATCCCCCATATCAGAAGAGACCTTGAAAGAGTGTTGTCTCCTTTGATCACATGACAAATAAGTGAAAATACAGGCTAGTACCACAATCATGTGTAAACTAGTTTGCCCTTCCATAGTTTCTATACATAGAACACAGTGATTTTGCTTGTGTGCATACATATGCATTTGTACATATGTGTGGATGTGTCTCATTCTTCCTGAGGTGCTGCTCAACTTATTTTTTGAGGTGGGGTCTCTTACTGGCTTGAAGTTCACTGACTAGGCTAGGCTGACCTGCCTGAAAGCCCCATGGGTCTGACAATGTCTCCACCTCCTCAGAACTGGGATTCGAAGTGTGCCCCACATTGCCCAGCTTTTGTTACAGAGATGCTGGGGAGTTAACTCAGCTCTCGTTTGCATGGCAAGCATTTCATAGACTGAACTATCTTCCTAGCCCCAGAGTGATTCATTTTCAAAGATAAGTTAAATCATACCATTTTTCTTCTCAAGAGGTAACCTGAATCCTTGGTTTTCCATAATCTACCATGTCCTGCCTCTGGTCTTTCTAAGCTCGTCCTACATAGCACTCTTGCTTGGCTACCCCACCCACTGGCAACTTGAAATCTGTGGAGCACAACATTACAACTTTGGGATTTATTCTTTTCTTAGCCCCAAATTCTTGCCTCCAAGTTCTAAGACAGGACACAGCCCCTCACTTTTTGAAATATTCTGAGGAAACACCGCATTCTCAGTAGATTTTGACTACATTCAACATTAGCATGTTCTGTGAATCACTACATCTTGACTTCTTTACTTTTCTTCATAGCACATATCACAAATAACCACTATTGCTTATATATTCATGTTTATGTAATTATGCATATAGATTTAATTATGTTTATTTATTTGTCTCACCCAAATAAAATAGAGATTCCCTGAAGCCATAGAATTTACCTGTTCTATTCTTTCATGGCTGAGACCTAAAAATCCCTTATTCTGCCTTGATGCTCAACAGCTTCTGTTTGAATGAAAGATGTTGCTATGTCACATGTGAGCTCATTAAGCCTGCCTCAATAATCAGAAAAATTCTTTTTCTTCTAAATTAGCACGGGCTACCCTGTATGTACTTGTCTTATTCATAGACTTGGTCCTTCCTAAGTCATATCTCCTTCCAATTGCTTGACATATTTGAAGAAATATGCCAAGTAAATCTAATCAGTTTCTTTTGGCCATTTCATCTCAATTGTAGCATTCCATCCAAGAGGCAGAGGAGGTTCATGAAGCAAGGTAAACAAAGAGAAATGTGCATGTTTCATGGTCTCTCCCAACTTTATAGAAAGTACACTGTGTGTTGGTGTGTGAGAAGACCCTGACCCTCAAATGGTCAGAGAGGAGATTCCTGGACGTGTCTGAGCTGCCTGCAAGTTGAGCAGAGAGCTCCAGGGCCCCAGCCACTGTGACTTAACGCCCTCTTTTGGATCAGCTTCTCAGTGATAAGCTGCTTTGAGTTTTTCCTGCTTTGGTAAGAAATCTCTCACCCATGCTCTTGTTAGTAACCCCAATAAAAGTTCATTGGCTCATCAACTTGGACTTTGATGAAATAATTGTTCCTTTGATCTGTCATGGATTTCAATTGTTCCTTTGATCTGTCATGGATTTCCTATCTGAGGTGAGTAGATTGTGTGTGTGTGTGTGTGTGTGTGTGTGTGTGTGTGTGTGTGTATGTGTGTATGTGTGTGTGCACGCGCGTTGTATCTCAAAAGGAAAAGTATCTCAAACATCATTCACCAAAAAATATGGATTCGAGTGACCTCATTGGGCACCTCTGTCATCCTCCCTTCCTGCATTTTTCTTTCACACTGTAGGCTGTGACTTTTGAAGGGGTCCTGACTTAAACATATTGGCTGGCTTTCAGAGTCAGGATTACCTTATGGTTATTGGATCATGCAAATTCAGTCACTTTTTGTTTATCTTTTTTTTATTAATTTTATTTATTTCTGTATGTGTACGAATGTACTATCTGCATGCAAGTCTGTGCACCCGTGTCGTGCAATGCCGCGGAGGTCAGAAGTGGGTGTCGGATTCCCCTGGAGCTGGAGTTCTCCTGGAATTGGAGTTTCAGACGGTTCTCAGCCGCCATGTGGGTGCTGGGGATCGAACCCGGGTCCTCTGCAAGAGCGGTTCTCAGCCGCCATGTGGGTGCTGGGGATCGAACCCGGGTCCTCTGCAAGAGCGGTTGGCGCTCTTAACCGCTAGGCCATCTCTCCAGCCCCCTTGTTTATCTTTTTTGAGACCGGGTCTTCCTGGAGACCCACCTGGCTTGGAGCTCCCTCTATAGACCCGTCTGACCTTGAACTCACAGAGATCCACCTGCCTCTGCCTCCCAAGTGCTAGGATTAAAGGTGTGTGCCACCACACCAGCTTAAAGATGGTTCTTATTTACCTTGTGGGTGCTGGAAATCGAACCCAGGTCCTCTGCAGGAGCAGTTGGTGCTCTTAGCCACTGAGCCATCTCTCCAGCCCCATTCAATCACTTCTAAAGTGCAGCCTTAGACACCTTACTTTCTGCTTTCCTCTGCCCCTCCCCCTTCAAAACAAGGATAATAACACTATTTGCTTTATGGGGTTATTAGGAAAACTGGGAATGGACACTGGAACACTGAAGAGTGTGTGCTTCACATTTTCCAAAGCCTTCTGTTCTGTAGGAGAAGGGATTCTCAAAATAGAAAGAGAAAGAATGAGAGAGGAACAGGAGGAGAATTAATTATTCCCACCACCCAAAGTAGAATCTGGGCCTCAACCTGCTCTTCTAGGATCAGGTAAAAGGAAAAAGAAAGAAAGAGAGGAAATGAACTCTGCAAACTTCTGTCTCAAGAGAAGAGGTTCTGCCTTACCACTCTAGCATTGGAGAAGTAAGAGAGAGAAGTTACCCACAAACGAAAGCGTTCAGCACTGGAAAGAAAACATTTTTGAACATTTTGCCATTAAGCCAGGTTTGAAAACACCATACACAGTCTTAAGCATTTAGTGCCATTTCCACTCACATTACAAGTGATGACTGTCTAGGTCACAAGGCAGGACTTGTTAAGGGAAAAATATCACATAAATGCAATAATATTGTCCTTAATGGCTTTTAAAGTGATGAACTCGGGTTTCCAGAGTTCAGTTACATGAAGTTGTGTGTTGCATAATTTTTCTTCCTTAGGACTGGTTTTGTTTTTTTTTAATTTTTTTCCCAATATTTGTGTATTTTTTAAGGGATTCTACAATATAAGAGCACAGTTTTTTTCAGATCACTTTCACATTGCAGTTTTCCATATAATTAGGTAATTGGTGCTAGCATCCACAGATGAAGGATACCATTTGTTATTTGTTTTTCTGGGACTATGTTACTTCACTCAGCATGATACCTTCTAGCTCCAACTATTTACCTGCAAAGTTCATGTCATCTTTCTTTACCACTGCATGCTGCATAGAACTCCATTGTGTACATGTACCACATTTTCTCTATCCACTCATCAGTTGAGGGGCACTTGGGTTGGTTCCAGCTCCTTGCTATTGTGATGAGAGCTGCAATAAACATGACTGTGCATGTATATCTGCGGTAAGATGAGTCTTGTGGGTACATGCCCAGGAGTGGTATGGCTGGGTCAGGAGGCAAGTTCATTCCAAGTCTTCAAAGGGTTCTCCACACTGCTTTCCATAGTGGCTGTACAAGTTTACATTCCCACCACCAGTGGATGAGAGTTCCCCTTTCCCCACAACCTCTCCAGCACTTGGTATCATTTGTTTTCTTGATCCTAGCCAGTCTTATTAGAGTAAGATGCTATCCTAAAGTGGTTTTAATTTGCATTTCCTTAATTATTTAAGAAGCCTTACTGTCCCAGTTCATCATTAACCTCTTTCACACTCTTAAGTGCACAAAACAGTCATGGTCACATTATTTTTGCATGAAGCTACAGTGATCAGAGGATCATGTGACTGGTTATGGGAGCTGCTGCTCATCTCCATGGGGTTGAGAATTTTCTGTCTACTCTGGTAGAATCCCTGCACCAGAACAGTTCTGATGAAGCCCTGTAAATTGAGTCAAGACAACTTTTCCAAGACAACCCATGAGGAGAAAATATGCCAGTTTGTTCTTTTCGATCTCCTGTTTATATCTCTACAGCGCTGATTTTCACACTTGCAGGAGCAGCTCACACGGAAAGAAATTCCAGAACAATTTCTTGTGTTTTTTTTTTAAAGTAGCTTTTAGCATATGTTAATTGTCCAAAGTAATTTCTTTCATTTTGACACTTTCATACCCCAGGACCCTTGCTTATTCTCCACCCTGTCCTACTGTCTTCTTCCTCTTCCCAAATACTCTCCTTTTACATTCGTGTCATTGTTTTTTTTCCTTTTAATTTTATGTGTATTAGTATATTGCTTGCATGTAGGCAGGTACACCCCTGTTGTGCAATGCATACAGAAGTCAGAAGAGGGCATCAGAGCCCTGGAAACAGGAGCTATAATTTTCACCTGCCATGTGGCTGATGGCAACCAAACCTTGGTCCTCTGCAAGAGCACTCAGTGCTCTTAACCACTGAGCCATTTCTCCAACACCATATATCATTGCTTTTTGTGTTTTATTTTCTTTTGTTTTGAATCTAGACTCGATCTACAAGAGTAATCATGTGCAATTTGTATTTCTGAATCTGACTTATTTAGCTTGGGATCACCAGTTCTACCCACTTTTCTGCATATGTGACAGACCCTTTCTTTTAGCACTGCTCTCTGAAAGTCTTAGTTCTTCATTATGAAATAGGGAAGTGGCCTAAGAAGATGGATCAGTTTATAAAGTGTGCCTTGCAAGCACAAGGACCTGAGTTCAAGTTTCTTAATCCACATTAAAATGTCAAGTATAATGGCACACACACAATCACAATGCTAGAGAGATAGGTGGATCTTTGAGACACACTGGCCAGCCAGTGTAGCCTACTGGTTGTGTTCCAATAAATGCAGAACAAAGTCAAAACAAAACTGTGAATGGTACCAGAAGAAAAACCAACCAAAGTTTACCTCTGACTGCCACACGTACATACACACACATACACAAACACACACACACACACACACACGCACAGCACCCACACAGGTGCATTGACAACATGGGAACAAGCATGCACAGGTGTGTGCACACACACATACAAACACACACACAGACTCACACTCATACACATGAAAAATATAGGGGGGAAACATGTCATTTGACAGCTGCTGTCTTGGCATCTGTACATGAACTTTTCCACTGGATTGCTGCTGTATTTGAACCTTTCGAGAACTCAGTCTTGTTCTGTTTTGGCTCCTTCTTACTTAGCTATGCCAACTCAGGGCTCTGCTTCATTTCCTTCAAGCTACGCAGCACTGCTGGACTGATCATCTGCTAACCACATTCCAGTGTACAGAATCTCTCTGTGATTTCCCCTTTACCAACTGGAAATATGCAAGTTCTAGAGTATTCTACCATGCTGCATCCAACATCATATTTATTACTACTCTCCCCTTAGGTCAGCTTCTGAAGGATGAATTTCAAATGTTGGTTGGTATTGTCCCCTTCACTTAAAACCTCCTTTCACTTTCCTACTCTGTTCAGCATTGGTTCAATTCTACACACCGTTCCAATGGCATTTGTTTGATGAGCATTTCTTTGTCACTGGTTTCTGAAGTTACTCTCTTCTCACAATCCTCTGCTTAAGTCGCAGCTATCCTCCTTCCTTAGGGCCTTTAATGTTTCTTTTGTTTTTGAGACAGTGAGATCCTGTCTAGCACTTGCTTTGGAGGCAAGGCTAAGCTCAGTCTCACAAAGATCTACCTGCCTCTGCCTCCCACGTGTTGGGATTAAAGAGATGTACCACTGTGCCTGTCCCTTCTTCTGGGCCTTTGATAATATTACCTGTTCTTTCATCACACATATCTGTTTAAACTCACATTATGACTATAGGCATACGTATGCACCTCTTTTGTTGTCTGAGAATATCTTTGGATCAAGATCTATAACTTGAGGTCCTTCATTATACTTAGGGCATTTCCTGCCCACAATATAATTTTGACTAACAAATAAGAACAGCTTTTCTTCATTAGATACCAGACTGTAAACTGCTTTATGTCAGGAAACACAAGTCTGTATTAATCATCTTTCAAACCAGCTGCAGAACTCTGTACTTGGAATAGAGCAGTACTTAATAAATCCTTGCTGATTCCAAACAAACAAAAACCTAAACTAAGGCAAACAGAAGAAAAATAAAACCCTTGTTACTCTTCCCAGAGGCATGTTAATAAAATTATTAAAAATAGTATGTTTAGTAGACAGAAATTCAGTTATCAGTGCTTCTTATTCCATTTAAGTAGAAAGAAAATCATCTACTTAAAAAGCTTCTACAAACAGCATTCTTGTTTCCTTCATGTGGAAATAGAAGGCTTATGATGCATCTTTTGAAGCTCAGGGAAATGTCTGGGGCATTTCCTATCTGTGCCTTTTCAAGATGCCCTGGATATGCATCTTTTCATAAGCATCTCAGCTTACCAGTGAACATTTTTTGCAGATAATACAATGACCACTAGTACAAAAGGGAAAATATAAGCAAAGCAGGAAGAAAGGAAGAAGGTAGACTTTCAGAAGTTGAATTTCTTATAGATATTTTAGGATGCTTCCCTCCCCCCAGAAACCAAAGTATGTGGCCACATTGTGACCCTGTCACTTTCTCCCCAACATTCTCTTCTATTTGATACTGAATTTTCCTGGGCTGTATTATTTATGCTTAGAAAAAAAATCAATTCTTTCCCTTTTATTGAAAAATTATGTACGACAAATTGTAACTAAAACTCAGTCCACATGGTTTAATGTAGGTGGCTTTGATTTACTGTCTCATTCATAATCTGCTGCTGATTAACCTCTCTGGGAACAATCCACTCTCTTGTCTAAGTGATATCAAGGTGTTTGTTTTTAATTTGTCCAAAACCATCCTATGGACATATGCATTATTGAAGAATTATATTTTAATTTATTTTCATGCAGTGCCTTTGATGGGTATTTGCATTAACACAATATGATTATGGCTCTTTACACTGGTATCTATTCAAATCGGAAATTACCTGCACACACAGTCTCAGATGGTGGTCAAAAACTGTACAAAGAAGTTAGAATAGGACTCCTTAATATCACACAGCCCTGCTGTTCATCAGTGAAGCTTTTCTGTTCTAATGCTTTTGTCATGCATATGAAAGTCATTATGTAGTTTAGAAAACAGAAGATGAAGTGAAAGAGGAAGATCAGGGACCTAGGATGCATTAATATTCCACCTGCATCAAAGATATTTCCCTGGAGGGGCTCCTACAGGCCACGCTGTTATTACAGTGCCTATCCATTATCTTGTGCTGTTCTTGGTATTAAGACAATAATGGAAAGAATAGGATTATGTGCAGATGATAGGAAATGTGAAGGCAATTCAGCAAGATAGGAAATGAATGGAGACATGATTCTTTCATTGAAGCCAGGGACAGTTTAGCATAGGGTAAGAGAGAAGATAAATGAAGCAGAATGAAATCTTTACAGGTTAGCAGGGTTAAAATGAGTGTTTTCATACAATCCTATGAGTTTAACCTTCTTGATAGAAAACACCGTGGCATCTTTCTTTAAAATCTCGGAAGCTATGCCTTAGGAGATGATCTGTTTTTGTTCTAAAATTTCACTTGCTGGAAAAATTGTCCAGAGCTTACATGATCAGAAGGTGGCCTTAAGGAGAAGCATAACCTTTTAATTCACTCCCATCACTGAGAAATTCAGGGTGTTATTTAAGATTCCGTGATGGAAAAGAAAATCCTACCAACTCTCCTGAACCATGCCATGCCAAACATGCCCAGTAATCCAGACCAGGGGCAGGGGGGAGGCGGGAATCAGAGTGGCAGACAGGGGAGTTCTATTATGAAAAAGGCTTCATCTGGTTTCACAGAGTCCTATTTTCTTTTGACACTAACCATCCTGGTCTGCACCCATGCACAGACCATCATCAGACAGACAGAAAAGCAAAGCTTTTTGAAAAAAAATCACCTCTATTGCATGCCTAGGGCTAACGTGACTCAAAGGTTGGCATTTCGCAATGACGGTGGGGAAGCAAGAAGGGCAGATTGTGTTATTTGCAGGCAGAGCACTGGCATAAACAAATGTTTCTGTTTATATAGAAAAGGAATATTTAATTAAATGACAGCACATTCATCTACAGACAGTATGACAGGGCCAGAGAGGGTCTTTCAATGTCCACACACTCTACTTGTTCTCCAAACACTACATTTGATCCTGATTTAAATTGGATAGAAATTCAACCAGACTGAGATCAACAATATAATAACATCTCTAACTCAGAGAGTTACCAAGGGGAATTGAGGCGAAAATATTAAAGAAAAACAGGGTGTGGAAACACTCTATCTGTAAGCTTGTCTAAGAAAGTGAAAGCTGTGGCTATTCAGGCTGCATAGGACACGCAGATTAATGTTTCCTGCATGGACCTGCACTGTAACAAACATGACATAGTTTTAGATTCAATTTTTCTAAACAAGACTGAGAGCTAGTTTTTTTTAAAAAAAGGTGTGTGTGTGTGAGACTACGTGTGTGAGCACATGTGCGCACACACACACACACACACACACACGGAAACATACACTCTTCCTGGCTTCAAAAAATTACTAACTAAAAGCCAAGCAAGAACAGGAGGAAGAAATATATGGATTTTTTTTTTATCCAAAGCATGGACCCATTATCTGTATAGGAAAAGGAAGCATATATAAAGAGAATATGTAATCAAGATCTTGGACCATGTTTAGACCTTTCTTTTCCCCACCCCCAGTCCTTTCTGGGCTCCTTGGTTCTCTCTTTTCCTGTTTTAAAAATGGCTCCATACTGCTCTCTGCTGCTGGTTCATAATTTCCTTCTCAGAAAGCTCAGAGCGATCCCTGTGAATCAGGTCTTCATCAGCCCTCAGAGCTAAGACAGCTCGTCTCTGATTTGAAACAACAGCAGCTGACGATGGCTCAGAGATTTGCAGCTGCCAAATCCACATTCCTGCCTATATTTTTGTTCTTTTTAGGTTATCAGGATTTGGGGATTTTATGAAAGCCTAATTCTAGCCACACAAGAATCATTTACATTTAAAAACTTGCCCTTTTACAGAAATTATGTATTTTTGATAATGCCACTGTAGACTTGTAGGTGCTGTAAGTTGAATGGAAATGACACATTTTGAAGATAAATTTGAGTTAAATTCATAGCACAGTTTAATATCCTCACTACAATGACCTCAATCTCCAGTAAGTAAATTAGCAAAATATTGCATATGTGATAGAACCCAGTATGAAATATATACTCAATTAACACAAAAGATATTCGAATCAAATGTAACCATTTGAATATCAGATAAGAGCTTAATTTAGTAAAAATATATTTCAAACACCGAATTATTGAAAATAGTTTGCTTTCTTTGAAAACAACAGAATTAAGAAAGAATGATTTATCCACTTATTTTTTTTAATGTAATATACCCAAATGCTAAGATTTTAAGTAAAATTTTCATTTTTTTGTTTTTTGGTCTTTTCGAAACAGGGTCTCTTTGTAGCCCCAGCTGTCATGGAACTCACTCTGTAGACCAGGCTGGCCTTGAACTCACAAAGATCCACCTGCCTCTGCCTCCCGAGTGCTAAGATTAAAGGCGTGCGCCACCACGCCTGGCCATTTTTTTTTTTTATGTGCATGAATGTACTGTCTGCATGTAGGTTTGTGCACTCTTGTCATGCAACGCCGCGGAGGTCAGAAGAGGGTGTCGGATTCCCCTGAAACTGGAGTTCTCCTGGAATTGGAGTTACAGAGGGTTCTCAGCAGCCATGTTGGTTCTGGGGATGGAACCTGGGTCCTCTGCAAGAGCGGTCCGTGCTCTTAACCGCTAGGCCATCTCTCCAGCCCCAAATTTTTATTATTTTATGAAGCTAATAAATCTGAGCACAAAAATATTTATAGCATAGTGCCTCCTTAATTGTGAAAATTTGTTAACAGCTGAATCTTGGAATTGGACTGTGTGCATGTAACCCAAAGACTTAAATCAGGAGCACATGGTCAACTGTGTGACACTTTGTGACAAACAGGACTTGTTTTAATTGATGTCATTACCTTTATCAATGTTCTTTTTATTTTTTTTAATTTTCATTTTTTATTGATGTTTTGTGTATTTCATACATCATTTTCCAATTCAGTTCAGGCATATTTCCCTTTCCCTTCCCCCCACCCCACCCCACCCCATCCCAGATCATGCATTCTGCCATAACTGTCCTGCATCTTTCTCTCAGTTTTTTTTTCCATTTTTTAACATTAAGTAATAATTTATGAGTACAAGCATCCTTCATGTAAAACCAATTTGCAAGCAGTTGTGCCCAAACCCACACAGCCCATGGGTCCCACCATCCAGCAGGGGGGGCTTGTATGTTCAATCAAGTTGATCCAATGAGTGTCCAGACTATATTGCTGTAGTTTCACCATTCACCCCAATCGCAGCCCTTACAGATTGTTCCCTAGGTAAAGGCTCCTTGCCTTAAACTGGGATACCTGCAAAGAAGAGGCGATAAAGCCCTACTGTTGAAGACCTGATGTAAACATGGGAAAGATGTATTGAGACCACACTTGCAAGTGTACAGATGGTCTCTGGAATACCAGAGAGTGTTACCAAAGGCCACTAAACCAATAAAGCAAATATAGGTCTCCTTGAGTCAAGCAAGACTCCTCCGTCTGCACCAGCTACACCCCACCTGCCTGGAAATACTGTGCAGCAGTGGCAGCCATATGCCTGTATATCCCAAATCTAGTTGGCTATTAGCTCTCTCCTTGGAGGAATAACCCACAGCTGATGCCACAAGCTTACATCCTCTAGCAGTTAGGAGATGTTATAAGCCACAGTAAGACCCTGTCATATCTAACAGAAAAAAAATGTAATTCATGGATTAACATCCTATCCAAACATCTGTGTCTATACCAAAATAACCTACCATAACAATTAGTACTGTTTAGATAACTATATATCTAATTGCTTGTGCTTCAATAGTAGGATCGAAAAGTTATTCCTGGACAAACTGTCAGCCCATGAAAGGAAACAGCCAGAATTGACCAGAGACCAAGACAACAGATCCAGAGAAAGTGACTGTTTTGCTTCTCATCCACCTGTGCCCCTTTTCTAAGCCTAGGGAAGAATCTACGTTTATCAATGTTCTAAGCTACTCACCGTAGCATAAAGTACGGGAGAGAGTTTGTGAGATTGGCATGTGCACTTCCCAGGGATTTTGCTTGAAAGTCATTGCAATCCAACCCAGAGATGCTGTTTCATAGATGCCCACCCTAGCAGGCAGGACTCTGGTTTGGATCTTGAGACTGAGAGCCTTACACTTAGACATCAAGAGGCCATGAAAAGCTGTATTTCTCATACCTTAGGGCTTTCTGTGGAATGTAAGGCAGCTCATAAGCAGTTTGGTAAATGGCTACAGTGAGCAGGGGAGAGACTTCATTGAATGGAGTGCATGATGCTAAGGAGTTGGGCCTGGAAGATGGTTCCCATTCATGCTTGAAAGGTCCTGCCAATAGCAAAAGGACTTGAACTTTCTTATCAGCTTGTTCAGAGGTGGGGCAAAAGGGAACAAGGAACGAGACATAAAAGCTGTCATCTGAACGAATATCAGGACACTGAAGTCAGGTCCTTTATTGCAAATGTCACATGTTATATTTTCAGCAGTTCTAACACATCCAGGCAGAAACATCTGTGGACCAAAATAGTGCAGGCAAAAGAAAATAAGAATAAGATCACTTTACTCAGCTATTTGAGGATTCAGATATTATTTTTGAAATATTTTATTTTTAAAATAAGCTTGATAAGTAATAGGTTTCCATACAAACAGATCTTAATTTTTGAAAGAGAAAGAGAAAGAGAGGATTTTATTTTGTAAGCACTTTACTTGGGTGATTTCATTCAAGGAATATATCATGTTCCTTCTCTGTTCCAGGTGAGGTTCATGAATAACATACTGGCGCTGTCCTCGAGGAGTTGTTAGTCTACATGGAGAGTCTATCTATAAATTAATAATTACAGCCTTAGCAGTGTTAGATTGAAAGTCCAGGCAGAACCTTACCTCTGTCTTGAGGGTTGAAGAATAAGTTACAGAAAGCAGAATGCTCACCGACAAATATAATATTCCTGATGGTTTACACATTTAATCCCAGAACTCAGGAGGCAGAGGCAGGCGGATCTTTGTGAGTTCAAGGCCAGCTTGGTCTACAGAAGGAGTTCCAGGCCAGCTGATGCTACAAGGAGACCCTGTCTCAAGAACACCAAAAAACAAAACAAAACAAAACAAAACAGTACTCCGGAGCATATAAGAAAGCAAACGGGGGGGGGGGTTGAAGAGATGGCCTAGCATTAAGAGCACTGACTGCACTTGCAGAGGACCCGGATTCGATCCCCAGCACCCACATAGCAGCTGAGAACAGTCTTTAGCTCCAGTTCCAGGGGAATCCGACACACTCTTCTGACCTCCATGGCATTGCACGACATGGGTGTACAAACCTGCATGCAGACGGTACATTCATACACAGAAAAATAAATAAATAAATGAAACGTAAAAAAAAATAAAGAAAGCAAAGTATATTTAGAGCAAAGAAAAAGGCCATGGTAAAGCAAAAAAGACAAAATACCTTATCATTTTCACATAAACAGAGTCCTAGTTCAATAGACCCAATAGACCCAATGCTTATCAGAAAGGCCAAACTATTTGGAGTTGATTCAATAAGTTGACAGCTTTCAGCTTCTTTCATCAAGCATTCCCAGCAGAGAAAAAGGTTAATTATTAATCTCCAATACACATGTAGGGATTTCCTAAATTATGTTCACCTATCAATGTCGTTTCCAGATACTTTAAGGCACACTAAAGTTTAAGATATGTTCATAGTTAATAATATTTCTAAGCTGATGCCTTACGAGCATAAAACTGTCACTAACATGTAAGAAATAGTGATTCTAGGACTGAGAGGATGGCATACTGGGTAAAGCTTTTGCTCTGCATAAGAACATGGGTTCTGATCCCTAGGCCCCATGTTAATGCTGGGAAGCGTCCTGTCTGTAATCCCAACACTCCATAAACAAGGACAAGGGATTCCTCTCCACAAGGGGCAGAGCTTGCTAGTTGAACTTGCAAGCTCTAGGTTCAAGTGAGGGACACTAGTTCAGTACAAGATGGAGAGAGCATGAGAGAGACGGCTGGCTACCACAGGCAGGTACACAAACGCCTGCACAGCACACACATACATCCCACGCATGTGTGCCCACACACATATGAACACATATATTCGCAGACATGTATACCACACAAACATATACATGCAAAAAATGAAGAAAAGGAAACAGCAAATATTCCAGTAAGTCAAACCTAATCACATGAAAACTGAAAATAACTAGAACCAATGGTTAAAAACATAGTATCTGTGGCTGAGAACTTGCTGCTCTAGGAGAGGACCAAGGTTCATTTCCCAGAATCTACAGTTGGGTGGGTTACCGCCATGGTTAGCTCAAGTTCCACCAGATCTGACACCCTCTTCTGGCCTCCACAGGCCTGCATTCACATGGTGTACACACACACACACACACACACACACACACACACACACACACACACACTATAATATCTAGCAAACCATTTAAATGACAAAAGCTTGAAATTTTTCTTTTAATTTTTTAAATTGTTTTTATGTGTATGAGTGTACTGTCTGCATATAGGTTGGTGCACCCGTGTCGTGCAATGCTACAGAGGTCAGAAGAGGGCATCAGATTCCCCTGGGACTGGAGTCAAAGACAGTTCTTAGCTGCCATGTGGGTGCTGGGAATCGAACCTGGGTCCTCTGCAAGAGCAGTTGGCACTCTTGACTGCTGAGCCATCTCTCTAGCCCCCTCTTTTAATTTTTACTTATTTATTTTATATGCATGAGTGTTTGCCTGCATGTATGTAAGAACAACTATTTTGTGTAGTGCCCATGGAGAGGGTTTCAAATCCTTTGGGTCTGGAGTTACAGATAGTTGTTATCCACCATGTAGGTGCTAGGATAAAAACCCAGGTCTTCTATGAAACTAGCCAGTGCTCTTAACTGCCAGCCCTGAAAATTCCTTTAAAAAGCTTACTTATTTTTGAGGGTATTAAACCATAATAGTTTATTTTGTTCCCCTCAAATTTATAAAAGTAAAAGCAAACTGCTTTCCCTGCCACAGACAGAAAAATATATTCCTTTAAGTATTTATAGATACTATAAGACTTCCAGTTTGTATAATTTTGGGACCCCTGTTTATGACAAAGAATAACAGAAACTTTTTTTAAATTTTACAATTTACAGTTTACTGTGGGGACCAGCCTCAGTCAGATAGACAAGAAGGCCTCCAAATTATGCTTTAGTCCACTGTGAACAAATCCTTTATCATGGACATTCCATTTCTGTTCCTGTGAAAGCCACGTTCCCTGAAGATCTAGATCAGCTTCTGGTGAAAATAATGAGCAGAATGTGAACTTGAGGAGTGCCGAGCTCTGAATACCCCATCCCCTCCCCTAACACCTTAGGGGTCACAGTGGAAGAGGGCCAGACTGATTGTAAAAACCAGAGGGAGTAGTTATCTACAGAAAAATAGCGTTTCCAGACATGACAGGGCCACTGCACATGTGAACCCATGGCAGTCACACCGAACGCACAAGACTAGGCTAAGATCAAGACAGCCAAAATCCCAACATGGATGGGAGGGACCCCTGAAGAGATACTGCCAGCTAGCGGCTGTTGCGGGAGGGGAGTCAGTTTTCTTCAGTGATGCTGGCCCTGAGAGGTAACCTATGCTCCTGTGGATTCTCCCATACCCAAACAGATACAGGCCACACTAAACAGACTCAGCTGGTACTAAAGAGGAAGGACAAACACATAAAGTTGGAAGAGAAAATTGTGAGGGGCAGAGGAGGGATTGGAGGGGGAAGGCCTAAGAGGGTGGGTTTGAGCCATATGTGCACGTATGAAAATTAAATAGATATTCGAAAAAAGAAAAATGTTCACCAAGAGACTGAAATTAAACATAAAATAAATAAAGAACGAAACATTATGTAAACTATTTACCTTGAAGTAATATTTATTAGCATTGCCCAAAGTTAAAACGCAGCAGCATTGGTGAGGGCATGTGCAGTGGGAGTGGCAGTGTTGTTGAGACTTTCATAAGATGTTAAAACATTGAGCTGCTCAGTTAGGACCTAAAGTCATGTTGGGTAACTGCTCAGGAACCTTGTCCTCCAACTCTTTTCATTCAATACATTGTTAAATTTGCTGCCAAGCCTGTGCCATGGCTCCACGCAACACATTCAATAGGATTTGTGGCCAAGCTGCATAGCAAGGGACTCTGGCAACCAGCTCATTCCATCTAAAGTAATCCTGTAGCAGGGAACTTCTCAGTTTTGAAAGGAATGTCCCACACATTCTTAACTTTTAAAAGCAAAGCATGAAGCCTCTGAACATGAATATACTAAACTGTATACAGATTGCATTTCCACATCTTGCTTTTTGCTTCATAATTTTACTAGACAGGTAATGCTACAAAACTCTTTATGTTAATATGCATTAATGTTCAAATAAATGGTAAATGCTTTGTGCATGATATTGTAGAGTTTATTCAACTAGTCATTAAAATTTTTATTTTATTTTACCAAATTATTATCATCTCCCTATTAAGTGAGAACAGTTGCTGAGAGTCATTATCAAATAGAGACTGACAATATGTGAAAAATGTTTTTTACATCAAATGTAGATATGCCATCCAGGGAATTATTGTAAAATCATTCATATTTCCCAAGTTGAAAGCTGGAAAAAGGACAGAGATTAATATTACATCTGAGTGGAAAGTATTTTAGAGCAAATTGGAAACAACTAATTCCACCATCATTATTAGCATGCATAAGTCTGAGACTTGGCTAGACACTATCTTCATCTGAGACATTTTTGTGGTTAATGAGAATGAGATATTTCTTTTTTTTTTTAAATTAGTTTTTATTGATGCTTTGTGCATTTCATACATTTTTCCAATTCAGTTCAGGCTTGAGAATGAGATATTTCAATGGCTCCATTCTGACCCAAAGGCCAAGAGTGTCCACCATGAAACCAAAGTTCCTGGCAGGGCACACGTCTGTGTTTTAAGTATATCCTGCTTATTCATTAATGAGGATGATGTCACCAAAGTCAATAGAAAACCTGTTTTATGGATCACGCTATTTTGATTTAACCAAGTATTTCAGTGGTTTTATTTCTCCATAGGAAGGAAAAGGCCTTGAAAGTGGAGTTACAGGCCCCCAAATCCCCAACTGTCTCCTCCATTCCACTTTACATTTTTTTGTAAGAATTTTTTTCTTTCTTTACTTTAGTAATTTTAGAATTTTCCATGTTTTAAAAACCATACCTCATTTCTTAATCTTTTTCTTTAAACTACAAATTTCCTCTCTCCATGCCACCTTTAAAGTTATTCTATTCCATCTTGTTTTGTGCACATATTCTAATTGATTTCCACCCCTGCCCCCATGCTGTGGTTAGAGCTAACCATCTAAAGCAAAACATTTTTATCTTCTACCCAGTCAGCTTTTTTGCAGACGTATCAATGATGGACAGTGGGGACTGCTGAGGGTGGTGCTGAGTCAGCAAACCTCTACAAGATGGATAAACTATGGAAATGTCAGCTGTGGAAGAGGCCAGAGCCATGGCTTCACCAGACGAGAACAAAACAGATCATTGATTAAAGCAGTTTCCTGATTTGTAAGAGCCAAAACTACAAAGTTGCAATGTTTAATATCCTGTTTAGAATCATTCATTTTGAATACTACACTATATTATTTTACAAGATTTCAGGCTACCTGATATGCCACCATAAATGTGAAAACATATATTTAACACTGTTCAAATATGTTACATGTATGTTTGAGCAAAATGTTCAGAAGATAGAATATTGACTTAAGTGGAATCTTCATAAAAGCTGTGTTCGGTGTTGAAATAATATGTCACAGACTACATTTTATTCATGAGAAATTAAGTATGGCAGATTATTTCTGTGTCTCTAGTCTAGACATAGAGCTTGGAAGATTAATTACTATATTTTCTGTAACAAACCACACAGACATTTCTATCCAGAAAAGTTACTGAAGAAATATTTAAAAATTTTTATATAGATTCTGATGTCCTATCTGTATTACTATGGCTTAGATATGAAGAGCTCCCTAAATATGGTCATGTAATTGCTTGGCCCCTGATGTAATCAATTGTTCAAATGTAGGACTTCTGGGAAAATGATTGAACCAAGAGGACTCTGACTTCATCAATGAATTCCAATTGGGACAAACTATTGTGGGGGTAGAACTCTGGAAGGTAGGGCGGTCTAGAAGAAGTAGAGTTGGAATGTGTATTTGAAGGATATAACTTGTTCCTCATCTCTCTCTCTGCTTCCTGGCCACCATGAAGTGAGAAGCTTTGCTTCTCCATGATCTTCTACCTTGATGTTCTTTCTCTCACAATGAGAAACCGTAGCGTGGAAATCTCTGAAACTGGAATCCAAAGTCTCCTCCTTTACATTCTTTTTCTCAGGTATCTCTTCACTGGGACAAAAAGTCTGACTAATGTCTCTACTGATGACATTAGAGAAAATGCTCTGGAGGACATCGATGAGTTTAGGATTTGTAATGCATCTTAAAGTTCATTGGAGATACTTTTGTTTATTGAAAAATCTATAACACAGACATAGCTTTAAGTATTTTAAATAGTAATTCAATGTAATAGTAGTACCATATGTCATATCAAGTTAAACTTTACTGCTCCCATATGATAAATGGAGAAATTACAGCTCACCAAGGTTAATTAATGTGCTTGAGCCAGAATGAATGGTAAATAATGGAACAAGAATGCTAGCTAAATTTTTAGTGAAATTTTAAATTCAGTAATTACTGGATTAAAATATCATCTAGTTTAAAAACAATTTAAAATTTCTTATCTTGAAATTAAATCTCAGAATCTGTGTGTCAAATTTGATTACTTCTGACAAATTCAACTGTCAAATTTGTCTGATGAAATCACACAATGAGAACACTGTACCCACTACCCAAGAGTGAGGTTACTCTGACAGTCCTCGAGTTTTCAGAACAAATAAATGCCTCAATAATGGTTAAATACTCTCAGGTTTGGTATTGTCTATTAATTAAACCAGGAACAAATTTGTCCCCTTAATAAAAGCCTTAAACATAAATTTGTTTGTGATCATGAGAAATCTTGTCTATAAACTTTCAGCAGACAACTAATTTTAGTTCCTAATTTAGTGGGAAATGTAGGCAATGGTCAAAGAAAACTCAGGGATGCCTGTGCAAAGCACTGATGGCTGCTGCCATCCAAGGGGATGTAGAGGTCCAAAAGTCTTGGCTGGGTTACAAAATATGATGGTTAATAATGTCAACTTGACAGGATCTTGAATCAGGGAAGAGTGAATGCCTGTGAGGAATTATGTAGATTAGGTTATTTGATATGTGAAGACCCTCCCTAGATGTGGGCAGTATTAAGTGGGATGGGGTTCTTCCCTGAATGAAAAAGAGGAAGTAAAGTGAGTCTAAGCATGGATCACTCTCTGCTTCTGGATTGAGAATGAGATGCGGGCACCTTCTGCTCCTGTCTTGCCTTTCCTGCTGGCATGGGCTGTCTCCCCTGGAACCCTGAGCAGAAGCAAGCCCTTCCTTCCTCAAGTTGCTTTTCTTGTTTTTTTTTTTTTTTTTTTTT
>VZQC01004002.1:857392-889986 GCA_009823505.1 Rhizomys pruinosus | reverse complement strand
TACCGGGGAGATGGCTTAGTGGGTAAAGTACCAGGGAGCTGGCTTAATGGGTAAAGTACTGGGGAGATGGCCTAGTGGGTAACATACCCAGGAGCTGGCCTAGTGGGTAAAGTACCAGGGAGATGGCCTAGTGGGTAAGGTCCCGGCCTAGTGGGTAAAGTACCAGGGAGATGGCCTAGTGGGTAAAATACCCAGGAGATGGCCTAGTGGGTAAAGTATTGGGGAGATGGCCTAGTGGGTAAAGTACTGGGGAGATGGCCTAGTGGGTAAAGTACCCGGGAGCTGGCCTAGGGGGTAAAGTACCGGGGAGATGGCCTAGTGGGTAAAGTACCCAGGAGCTGGCCCAGTGGGTAAAGTATCGAGGAGCTGGCTTAGTGGGTAAAATACTGGGGAGATGGCCTAATGGGTAAACTACTGGGGAGATGGCTTAGTGGGTAAAGTACCGAGGAGATGGCCTAGTGGGTAAAGTACCGGGGAGATGGCTTAGTGGGTAAAGTACCAGGGAGCTGGCCTAGTGGGTAAGGTCCCAGCCTAGTAGGTAAAATACCGGGGAGATGGCCTAGTGGGTAAAGTACCGGGGAGATGGCCTAATGGGTAAAGTACTGGGGAGATTGCCTAGTGGGTAAAGTACCAAGGAGATGGCCTAGTGGGTAAAGTACCGGGGAGATGGCTTAGTGGGTAAAGTACCAGGGAGCTGGCTTAATGGGTAAAGTACTGGGGAGATGGCCTAGTGGGTAACATACCCAGAAGCTGGCCTAGTGGGTAAAGTACCAGGGAGATGGCCTAGTGGGTAAGGTCCCGGCCTAGTGGGTAAAGTACCAGGGAGATGGCCTAGTGGGTAAAATACCCAGGAGCTGGCCTAGTGGGTAAAGTACCAGGGAGATGGCCTAGTGGGTAAAGTATTGGGGAGATGGCCTAGTGGGTAAAGTACCCAGGAGCTGGCCTAGTGGGTAAAGTACCCGGGAGCTGGCCTAGGGGGTAAAGTACCGGGGAGATGGCCTAGTGGGTAAAGTACCCAGGAGCTGGCCCAGTGGGTAAAGTATCGAGGAGCTGGCTTAGTGGGTAAAGTACTGGGGAGATGGCCTAATGGGTAAACTACTGGGGAGATGGCTTAGTGGGTAAAGTACCGAGGAGATGGCCTAGTGGGTAAAGTAGCAGGGAGATGGCTTAGTGGGTAAAGTACCAGGGAGCTGGCCTAGTGGGTAAGGTCCCAGCCTAGTGGGTAAAGTACCGGGGAGATGGCCTAGTGGGTAAAGTACCGGGGAGATGGCCTAATGGGTAAAGTACTGGGGAGATTGCCTAGTGGGTAAAGTACCAAGGAGATGGCCTAGTGGGTAAAGTACCGGGGAGATGGCTTAGTGGGTAAAGTACCAGGGAGCTGGCTTAATGGGTAAAGTACTGGGGAGATGGCCTAGTGGGTAACATACCCAGGAGCTGGCCTAGTGGGTAAAGTACCAGGGAGATGGCCTAGTGGGTAAGGTCCCGGCCTAGTGGGTAAAGTACCAGGGAGATGGCCTAGTGGGTAAAATACCCAGGAGCTGGCCTAGTGGGTAAAGTATTGGGGAGATGGCCTAGTGGGTAAAGTACTGGGGAGATGGCCTAGTGGGTAAAGTACCAGGGAGCTGGCCTAGTGGGTAAAGTACCGGGGAGATGGCCTAGTGGGTAAAGTACTGGGGAGATTGCCTAGTGGGTAAAGTACCAGGGAGATGGCCTAGTGGGTAAAGTACTGGGGAGATGGCTTAATGGTAAAGTACCGAGGAGATGTCCTAGTGGGTAAAGTACCGGGGAGATGGCCTAATGGGTAAAGTACCGGGGAGATGGCCTAGTGGGTAAAGTACCAGGGAGATGGCCTAGTGGGTAAAGTACTGGGGAGATGGCTTAATGGTAACGTACCGAGGAGATGTCCTAGTGGGTAAAGTACCGGGGAGATGGCTTAGTGGGTAAATTGCAGGCTCTAAGCCCAGACCCAGCTCCCCAGGGTCCTAATCTAAGTAGCTCCTGTGAGTTTCTTGACTAAGAGGATTAGGGCACTAGCACAGTCCCTGGCCATAGCAGTCACTGCATAAATGGCCAATGGTTTCTCTTTCTGTCCACTTCTGTCTGTCTTCTGTCCCAGCTGCAGGCCTGACAGGATTGGGAATCAGTACACCTATTTTATACTGGAGGTGGCACTAAGCTACCTCCTTGGAGGCCCCTGGACACCTGTATGCTGGACTGCCCCAAGATATGTGTTCCTTGCTCCACAAAGAGATTTATAAGGCACAGAAAGTGACCCGAGATCGCTGTCCAAGTTTACTAAGCAACTAAACAGTCTGGCAGTCGTGGGCTCCCACGACCTCTGACTGCCAGCTCACCTGAAGCATCTCACCATCCTATGCTCTCTGCCAGGGGTGCTCACTCAGTTATGCAGCCTGTGGGGCTCTTGCAGTCTGCCAAGGCCTGCTTAGGTTCTCTCTCCCCACTGGAAGGCAAGGGAGCCGAGGGACTGCATCAGTGTCTGGTACAAAGCACTGCACTGTCATGTAAGGACTGCAAGCCTCAGGAAACTGAGGCAGGAGGATTGTAGGGTCAAGACCAGCTTGGGCTAAATCATAAGATGCTATCTCAAAAAAAGGGGGGGGGGAGGCTAGTGTAGCAGGCCTTAGATTCAATCCTTACAACAACACCAATAATTATTATTAATAATATAGAATTTTTTATTTAAAAAAATTTTTACGTGTATGAGTATACTGTCTGCATGTAGGTTGGTGCACCCATGTCATGCAATTCTGTGGAGGTTAGAAGAGGGCGTTGGATTCCCCTGGAACTGGAGTTAAAGATGGTTCTTAGTCACCATGTGGGTTCTGGGAATGAAACCTGGGTCCTCTGCAAGAGCAGTCAGTGTTCTTAACTGCTGAGCCATCTCTCCAGCCCCCTATTTATTATTTTTTATGTGTATGAATGTACGGTCTGCATGTAGGTTGGTGCACCCGTGTCATGCAATGCTGCAGAGATCAGAAGAGGGTGTTGGATTCCCCTAGAACTGGAGTTATGGACGATTACTAGCCCCATGTGGGTGCTGGGAATTGAACCCGGGTCCTCTGCAAGAGCAGTCCGTGCATTTAATTGCTGAGCCATCTCTCCAGCCCCCAATAATATAGAATATTTAAGAGCTATGTATGCATAGAACATCTTTTCCCTGGTTTAAATTTTTCATTTTATTTTTCATTTTATTTTATTTTGAGTTTTAAAGGAGAATTTAATTTAATTATGACGCCAGGCCAGTACTCAACTTGGGAGGAGTGCGGTGGGAGGTGTGGGTTACAGGGTACTTTATAAGTACAACAGCCAATCGGAGTTTAACACCACAGTTAAAGTTACCAATCAAGGGAAAATGTGTGAAGCAAGCAAATCAATCATTCCTAGAATGACTAAGGAAAAATGACTCAATGACATCTAAGAACACTATCCCTGAATTTTTATAATCCTCCATCTCAATAATCCTCCTTTTCGATCCCAGCACCCACATGGAGGCTGAGAACCATCTTTAACTCCAGTTCCAGGGGAATCTGACGCCCTCTTCTGACCTCCGCGGCATTGCGCAACACAGGTGCACAAACCTACATGCAGACAGTACATCCATATACATAAAAAATAAATAAATAAAAATTATTTTTAAAAAATCCTCTATTTCATTTCCCCTCTCGTTGTGTGGCCTTCAAATCCTTGAAGGAAGTTCACAAGAGTCAATCACACACAGTTGGTGTTTCCAAGATGGAATGAGGTCTGCTAGGGGGTCGTATTGGGTCCTTAGCACCATGATTTTAATGGAATTTACCCACTGGTTAATAAATCTGACAAGTGAGTTAAGGATGCATGGGCCACAAGTCAGAGCAACCAGAAGGATATGTTTACTGGCAGATCCAGGAAGTCCTTTCAAGATCTCACGCTGAGAGGCTAAGGACACTGCTCTTTTCTGCGGGCGCGGTGTTGGGGGGTGGGGTGGGGGGTGGGGGGTTGGGGGGTGCGGGTGGTGCGGGGGTGCCCAGCTTTGACCCTAAACTGCCTAGACAATTTTTTAGCTCCTACTTTTAACACATCACCCTCTGAGGAGGTTACCCCCAATTGCCAAGAGGGAGGGACTCGGGGCACTTGACTCCACTCTGACTTCCTTCAATGCTGAAACAGGGGATCAAGACTCGGGTGGCAACTGGGTACCCTGCTCAGTGGCTAACAAGACAATATAGTTAACAGAGAAATCAAATCCTTGAGCAGTGCCGTGAAGGTGTGGTAGTAAGTACATTTCTCAGGGAATCCGGAAAGTAGACAGGGATGAATTAAATGTCCAATTAAAAGTCCATTAGACCAAAAAAAACAAAAAAAAAAAAAGCCGGGCGTGGTGGACAAGCCTTAATCTAAGCATTGGAAGGCAGGCAGCCTCAGGCCGCTGATCTTTGTTGAGTTCAGGCCAGCTGGTCTACAGAAGTGAGTCCAGGAAGCGGGCTCAGAGGAGCCCTGTTCAAAGCAAAAAAAAAAAAAAAAAAAAAGTCCTTAGAAGCCAGGCGTTTGGACGCCTTAATCCACAAGAACCCGGAGGTAGATGTGGGTGATTTCTCGGAGTTCAAGGAAGCTGGTCTACAGAGGAGCTCAGACAGCTGTACCAAACAAGGGACCCTGCCCAAAATACCAAAAAAGGGTGGAATAATAAAGGTCCATTAGATTCTCCAATGAGGGGTTCTGAAGCATCCATTATTGGGCTTCTCCTTTTTTCATTTAGGCATGTGTCTGCGAATCGGATTGCTGCCAGGAATTTTATTGTCACGGTGTGTGTCCTTAGGTATTGGCTTAAATAGAAAGTAGGGAATATGGCTGGGCGTGGTGGCGCCACGCCTTTAATTCCTAGACTTGGGAGGCAAGAGGCAGGGGATCTCTGTAGTCAAGGCCAGGGGCCTTTGTCTACAGGGGAGTTCCAGGACAGCTGGGGCTACACGAGACCTTTTCTCAAAAAGACCAAAAAAAAAAAAAAAAAAAAAAAAGAGGACATCCGGTGGAGTAGAGTGTCTGGCGAAGGTACTCGCGAGCTCATATTTACAGAGCTCCTCTTACTAAGCAACAGACAATAGGAGCGAGCTCTGACAGTGACCAGGAAATGAAACAAATTCTGGAAACAAAATACAAAATGCAGAAGAGTATTGAAGAATTTTTTGAAGAAGCTGAAGTTCTGTTTCAGCAGTGGGATTTGGAGTTGCAGCAGTTTAAAGGACAACATGAAAACCTATATAATGAGGTTCAACAAGAATTGAGTTTTCAGAGAGAGCTACTGCAAACAATTAGATGTCCTTGGTAAGTACATAAAGAATTCGGAATCAATGGAAGAGGGGTCTATATTCTTATCGAAACCCACTGAACTCAAAAAAGAAATGAATAGATGCAAGGAAAATTTTATGAAAGAAATTGACACAGAAAGTGTTGGACAATATTTGTCAGACTCTTCAGAACATATTCCAGTGATGAGAAGATTCTGTGAAGAAAGAACTTGAACCTAAGTGATATAATTCAAACATTAAGCTAAGAAATGTTTGTTTAGGGGCTGGGAGAGATGCGCTAGCGGTTAGAGCGCCCTTCTGCTCTTACAGAGGACCCGGGTTCGATCCCAGCACCCACACATGGTGGTGAGAACCATCTGAAACTCACAATTCAGGAGAACTCCGTTCCAGGGGAATCCGACACCCTCTTCTGACCTCCTTTGCATTGCACTGGCATGGGTGCACAGACCTGCATGCAGACAGCACATTCATACACATACAGAATAAATAAAAATTTAAAAAAAAATGTTGTTTAGACAATTGATCTTGGGTAGGTAAGATGAAAACATCTTTAGTCTTTAGCTTGTTTAGCTCTCTTTCTACTTTATTTGAAAACAAAAAAAAAAAAAAACAAAACAGTTACATCCCTACAAACTACTTCTGTATGATAAGCATTCAGCTCTTTTGTGGTGCTAGTGAATTTTTCTCTCTGTGCTAGTGAATTTTTCTCTCTGGCAGTGTTAATTTTATCAATAAAGATTTAAATTGAAAAAAAAAGAAAGAGGAAAATTGGGGCTGAAGAGATGGCTCAGCGGTTAAGAGAGCTGACTGCTCTTGCATAGGGCTGGGGTTCAATTCCCAGCACCCACATGGTGACTAAGAACCATCTTTAAACCAGGTGTGGTGGCACATGCCTTTAATCCTAGCAGAGGCAGGCAGATCTCTGTGAGTTCAAGACCAGTCTGGTATACAGAGTGAGTTCCAGGCCAGCTGGGGCTACAGGGAGACACTGTCTCATAAAAAAAGAAAGAGGAAACTTTATTATTTGGTAACAACAGATCTCATATAACTTTAAATGACTTAAAATCTAGTGTTTGGAGGCACAATCTCTCAGACTTTAAAGGAAATATAATGATTATCTTTTGGTTCATTTTTTATTTTATGTGTATGAGTATATTACCTGCATTGTACACAAGTGTACTTGTGTCATGCAGGTCCCAAGGAGGTCAGGAGAGGGTGTCGGATCCCCCAGGAACTGGAGTTAGGACAGGATGGTTGCTAGTCACCGCCCCTGCTTTAAAATGTTCAAAGCCTGCCAGACATCGTGGCGCACGCCTTTAATCCTAGCACTTGGGAGGCAGAGGCAGGAGGATCTCTGTGAGTTCAAGTCCAGCCTGGTCTACAGAGTGAGCTCCAGGCCAGCTGGGGCTAAAGGGAGACTCTGTCTCAAATATACCAAGAAAAAAAAAAAAGTTCAAAGCCAGGTACGACATATACCTAAACCCTAAAACTTGAAAGGCAAAAACAGGAGGACCCTAAGGCCGAGGCCAAGGTCAAGGCTGTCCTGTTCTGCACAGTGAGATCTGAGCTATCCAGGGCTTCCAGAGGACCTGTGTTCAAATCCCAGCACCCACCAGGCGTGGTGGTGCATGCCTTTAATCCTAGCACTTGGGAGGCAGAGGCAGGCAGATCTCTGTGAGTTCAAGGCCAACCTGGTCTACATAGTGAGATCCAGGCCAACTGAGACCAAAGGGAGACCCTGTCACTGGTGGCACACCCCTTTAATCCTAGCACTCAGGAGGCAGAGGCAGACAGATCTTTGTGAGTTCAATGCCAGCCTGTCCCAAAAAGACCAAAAAAAAAAAAAACAACCCAGCACCCACATGACCTAACAACTGTCCATAACTCCAATTCCAGAGGATCTGACACCTCTGATTTCTGCAGGCATTGCATGACACAGGTGCACTTACATACATGCAGGCAATATACTTATACACATAAAATAATACATAGAATTTTTTTTTAATTTAAGGCTAGAAACATAGCTCAGTGATAGAACACTTGCTTAGCATGCAGGAGGAATGAAGGTTTTTGTTTTTGTTTTTGTTTTTTGTCTTTTCAAGACTGGGTCTCCCTGTAGTCCCAGCTGTCCTGGAACTCACTCTGTAGACCAGGCTGGCCTTGAACTCACAAAGATCCGCCTGCCTCCTGAGTGCTGGAATTAAAGATGTGCACCACCAGGCTCAGCATTCAATTTTTAAAAATATATTTCATTTATTAGTGTATGTATGTATGCATATATGTACATATGTATGTATGTGTGTTCCCTGTGTATATGTGGAGGTCAGAGACAACCTGTGGGAGTCAATTCTTTTCCTCTAACACATGGATTCAGGCCTAGCAGCAAGTGCCTTTACCCACTGAGCCATCTAACTGGCCCAATATAAATTTTAAAACATTTTTACAGTTTCTTTTTTTTTTGGACATCATTTGTACAGTTTCTTTTTTGGTCTTTTTGAGACAAGGTCTCCCTGTAGTCCCAGCTGTCCTGGAATTCACTCTGTAGAGCAGGCTGGCCTTGAACTCACAAAGATCCGCCTGCCTCTGCCTCCCAAGTGCTAGGATTAACGGCGAGCGTCACCACACCCGGCTCCAAACAGTAGTAAACTTTAAAGCCCCAACTGTCCTGGAACTCACTCTGTAGAGCAGGCTCAGGCTGGCCTTGAACTCACAAAGATCCGCCTGCCTCTGCCTCCCAAGTGCTAGGATTAAAGGCGTGCGCCACCACACCCGGTTCTCATTTGTACAGTTTCAAATTTGGCAGTTTACAGGGTGCTTTGACAGCATGGTCCAGGCCCTGAGTCCGGCTGCCAGGGGTGGCAGCGCACGCCAGTGATCCCAGCACTTGGGAAGCAGAAGCAGGAGGACCAAAGGCCAAAGTTGTCATCGGTGGTACAGTGAGTTTGAGGCCAGCCTGTTCCTGTAAGGAGTGAGCCATGAGCTATTCCCCCTGCATCTCCTCCCACCGCCATAGATTCCCACATCTTGAGACTATGATGATAACGTCAACTTTGGGAGTCCTGGGCTGGTGTGATCTCTCCAGAGTCTCAGAGTGGCATGACCACTGGAGTTCATGGATCTGAGCTCCTTATGCTTCTCCTGGGGACTGTCCAGAACCAGATAGTGGAAGCTGGTATCACCCATGCCTGCCCCCTTCAAACCTGCTGCATTAACCCCTGTCCACCACTGATGGGCCTGCAGCCCCTCTCTACACAGAGCCCCATTTCCTGATTTGTGTCTCCCCACCTGCCTTGCAGTCAGCCATCCGCTTCTGACCAAGGGAAGGACATGAATGTAACCGTGGGAGCAGGACCCTGAGGCGGCTGCGCGGAGACCTGGGACCCGGAACTGCAGCTCTTTTAAAGCAGGGAGCATATTGCTGGGCAAGGTGGCACACGCTTTTATTCCCAGAACTCAGAAAGCAAAAGAAGATGGATCTCTGTGAGTTCAAGCCTGGCCTGGTCTACAAAGAGAGTTTCTGGCTAGCCAAGGCTACATAGTGAGACCCTGTCTCAAAAACAAACAAACAAACAAACAAACAAACAAATAAATAAATAAATAAATAAATAAATAGGTGGAGATACAGCTCAGCAGTTAAGAGCACTGGCTGTTCTCTTGCACAGGACCAGGGTTTGATTCCCAGCACCTACATGGCCATTAACAGCATCCATAACTCCAGTTCCACTGGAACCCAGTGCCCTCTTCTGACCTCTGTGGGCATTGCACAGCACAGGTGTACTTACCTACATGCAGGCAATAAACTCATACCCATAAAATAAAAATAATAAAGAAAATGCTTAAAAAAATAATAAAATAAATAAATTGTGCCAAGCACAGTGGCACACTCCTTAAATCCCAGCACTGGGGAGGCAGAGGCAGAGGCTGATAGATCTCTGTGAGATGGAGGCCAGCCTGGTCTACACAGTGTTTCAGGACAGCTAGAACTATACAGAGACCCTGTTTCAAAAACAAAACAAAACAGCACAACACAATGCAATACCAAAAAGGAAATACGGGAAGAGAGGCCTGGTTAAGAATGGTGACTGTGCCAGGCATGGTGGCGCACGCCTTTAATCCTAGCACTCAGGAGGCAGAGGCAGGTGGATCTTTGTGAGTTCAAGGCCAGCCTGGTCTACACAGTGTTTCAGGACAGCTAGAACTATACAGAGACCCTGTTTCAAAAACAAAACAAAACAGCACAACACAATGCAATACCAAAAAGGAAATACGGGAAGAGAGGCCTGGTTAAGAATGGTGACTGTGCCAGGCATGGTGGCGCACGCCTTTAATCCTAGCACTCGGGAGGCAGAGGCAGGCGAATCTTTGTGAATTCAAGGCCAACCTGGTCTACAGAGTGAGTTCCAGGACAGCTGGGGCTACAGGGAGTCCCTGTCTCAGAAAGACCAAAAAAAAAAAAAAAAAAAAAAAGAATGGTGACTGTGAGTTGGGCCAGGTCTGGGCAATGCAATACTGGGGTTGAGGTGAAGTATGTTTCCGAGCTGGACAGAGCATAGGAGCCCCCGTGTGCCATGCAGAGGTGGTAAACTGCAAGGCTGTTTGTGTTCTTCTCATTCCTTCTCTCTTACTTTTGTGTTGCTGACATAAAATACTCTTGACCAAAAAAAGCAACTTAGGATGGGACTGGAGAGATGGCTCACCATCCAAGAGTGCTGGCTCCTCTTGCAGAGGATCTAGTTTGTTTCCCAGCACCCACCTGGTGGCTAATCACAGTCCTTAAAGTCCCAAGGGATCTGATGCCCTCTCCTGGCCTCTGTGGACATGTGGTGCACTCACGCACACGCACATAAAGTCAAAACAAATTACCAAACAATAATAAATAATTTGTAAAGAAAGCAACTTAGAGAATCCAGGTGTGGTGATGCATATCTTTTTTAAAATATTTTTTAAATTTTATTTATTTTGTATATGAATGTACTGTCCTGTCTGCATGTAGGTTTGTGCAATGCTGCAGAGGTCAGAAGAGGGCATCGGATTCCCCTGGAATTGGAGTTACAGACGGTTCTCGGCCGCCATGTAGGTGCTGGGGATCGAACCTGGGTCCTCTGCAAGAGCAGCCAGTGCTCTTAACCGCTAGGCCATCTCTCCAGCCCCTGTGATGCATATCTTTAATCCCAGCACTCAGGAGACAGAGGCAGCAAATCTCTGTGAGTTCAAGGCCAGCCTGGTTTATCTACATAATGAGTTCCAGGACAGCTGGGGCTACAGGGAGACCGTGTCTCAAAAAGACCAAAATAAAAAAAGCAACTTAGAGAAGAAAGTGTTTGTTTTAGCTGCCGCTTCCAGGTTAGCACATCACTACAGGGAAGGCAAAGGCGGGGGCTTGAAGCCGCTGGTCACGTCTGCAGTCAGGAGCAGAGAGAAATGTGTGCACGTTAGTACGCAGCTTCCACCCAGGGAATGGTGCCCCCCCCCATGATGGGAGTTATGCTATGAAGACAGTCCCTCTCACAGACATGCCACAGACCGACCTGATGTAGGCAAGCTCTCGTTAACACGCTCTTCCCAGGTGATTCTAGATTGACAACACTAACCATCACACCTTGACTCATCCAGTCTTACAACTTGACCCCTGACACCTTGATGTCTAGTTAATTGGCAAAACAGCCTTTCCTTCCCGGGGCGTCCTGAAGGCAGACAGAAGCCTGGAAAACGGAAGGAACTTTCTCCAAATATCATCTGTTCTGGGATAGGAACACTGTCCTTCTGGCTTTTGTGGGCCACAGGAAGAAGAGCTGCCAATAGGAAGCAGCCTATGGCCTGGAGCTGTCCCTTGTCCCTGCACAACACTGTACACAATCTCTCTGTGTCTCTCTGTCTCTCTCTCTGTCTCTCTCTCTCTCTCACTTTGTAACCCAGGCTGCCCCTGAACTCACTGTGAAGCATAGCTGGCCTTATACTCTCAGTGATCTTTCTGTCTCAACACCCTGCTGGGATTACAGGCATGCAGCACCAGTCCTGATGAGTGCAGAGACTTGTAAGAGT
Source organism: Rhizomys pruinosus (assembly GCA_009823505.1). Classification (NCBI taxonomy): domain Eukaryota; kingdom Metazoa; phylum Chordata; class Mammalia; order Rodentia; family Spalacidae; genus Rhizomys; species Rhizomys pruinosus. The sequence continues at coordinate 878,638 of VZQC01004002.1, read as the reverse complement.
GTTGACATTGCCAACAAGCTCCCAATGACCAGTGCCCATGTCTCCACACACACACACTTGGGACCTCTGTCCTCAAAGAGGTAGAGTGGGGGCAAGTAAAACCAAGGGGCATGTCTAGCCTAGGGCTGCCACAGTGTCAGACCCTTGGAACCCAACAGTTTCATTGTGGAGAGAACACACCTGAACACAGGTGGATCCCCTCCATTACTGTTTATGCTTAAAGACCGGCCATCTCCTAGCAAGTTCTGAAACGTTCTCATCTGTGAAAGGGGAGAGGAAGACAGACTCCTTCCTTCCACGGATTCATTCTGCATTTTTTGTTGTTGTAGTTTTGGCTTTTGAGACAGGCTCTCACTATGTAATCCAGGCTGGCCTAGAACCCACTACATAGACCAAGCTGGCCTTCATCTCACAGAGAGCTGCCCGCCTCTATTGCCTAAGTGCTGTGGTTAAAGGTGTGTGCCACCAGGTCTGGCTCATTCTGCAGTTTTTTCCTAGACTTGGTTTTAGTTGATCTGCCTAGGATTCCACACTCAAATGTTTATATATTTCCTACATATTGGGGGGGGCAGTTAGATTTAATTTTATATTAAAAATTTTTTTTATTAATTTTATTTATTTCTGTATGTGTATGAATGTACTGTCTGCATGCAAGTCCATGCACCCATGTCGTGCAATGCCGCGGAGGTCAGAAGAGGGTCTCGGATTCCCCTGGAACTGGAGTTCTCCTGGAATTGGAGTTTCAGACGGTTCTCGGCCGCCATGTGGGTGCTGGGGATCGAACCCGGGTCCTCTGTAAGAGCAGAAGGCGCTCTTAACCGCTAGGCCATCTCTCCAGCCCACATTTAATTTTATATTTATATGTATGTGAATGTAATTATATAAATTTGTGTATACGACAAACATGTGGGAAGCCAGAGAGGAAATTGGATTCCCTGGAACTGTGGTTACCGAAGGTTGTGAGGCACCACGTACAAGCTAGGAACTGAACCCATCCATCCTTTGTAAGAGCTATACACACTCAACCACTGAGCCATCTCTCCAGTGCCTTATTTTTAAATCATGTGTGTGTGTGTGTGTGTGTGTGTGTGTTTGTGTGTGTGTGTATTTGGGTATGTGCACACAAAGTGCAGGTGTCTGCAAAGGCCCGAGGTGTTAGATCACCTCTGGAGTGGAATTGCAAGTCGTGAGCCCCCACCATGGATGCTGGGAACCAAACTCAGATTCTCTCTAAAAGCAGTGTGCCCTTTTAACTCTCTAGTCCCGTTTGTTTGGTTCTTTACTTACATGTGTTTAGTTCATGCCTGTTCATGAGCATGCATGCCATGGCACGTGTGTGGTCAGAGGACAACTTGCAGAAGTCAGTTCTCTCTTCCTATCTCCCATCGTGTGGGTCCCAGGCATTGAACCCAGATTGGCGGCTTCTCCGCCCACTGAGCCACTGCACTGGCACTCTGTGCAGATATCTGCATAAACTGCAGGTCCATCTGACACAATGAAAGGAAGGGAGTGAAAGGTGGTCCGGGAGCTGTGCCCAGGGCCTCGGTCCCCACCAGGAGCCATGCCGTGCCCAGGGCCTCAGTCCCCACCAGGAGCCATGCTTTTCCCAGGGCCTTGGTCCCCACCAGGAGCCATGCTTTTCCCAGGGCCTCGGTCCCCACCAGGACCCATGCTTTTCCCAGGGCCTCAGTCCCCACCAGGAGCCATGCCGTGCCCAGGGCCTCGGTCCCCACCAGGACCCATGCCGTTCCCAGGGCCTCCATCCCCACCAGGAGCCATGCTGTTCCCAGGGCCTCCGTCCCCACCAGGAGGTCACAGCACAGCTGGTAGAAGCTCTGTCAGAACATGCCTTCCAGAACTCTATGGTCTTTGGTTCCTGAAATCCCACGTCTGGTCATTCTCTTACAGGCTAGAAAATGGACAGAAACCTCTCCGCCCCTCTCAGTTCCCAGGATCGCTCAGGGCTAAAAAAAAAGTCATCTGTGCAAAACGCCTGGGGTACATTTGCTAGTCACCACCGACTTGTGGTTTTGATTTGTTTGCAGAAGGCCTCACAGCGAGGCCTGGGCTGATCATGAGCTCATTCCTCTGACCTCAGCTGCCCCTGTTCTGTGACTGTAATGTGCCTGACACCCTGGCTCCCTCTATGGTTTAACGCTTGAGGGCTTTGTGTGGCGGAGGATACTTTGCAATGCCTACAGACAATGTTGCTTGTCACATTTAGGGGAAAGGGTTATGCTGACATCTATCTGGAGGATTGGGAGGGAGACACCCCTGCTTACCTGATACCTATGTGCCAGCCTCACGACAGAAAATGACCTGGCTCGTGATGTCAGTGGTACCAAAGTGTAGAAATCTGGGGTGCTCTCAAAGGATTCAGAGTTCCTGAGGGTCTCTCTCTCTCTCTCTCTCTCTCTCTCTCTCTCTCTCTCTCTCTTTTTCTCCCTCTCTCTGAGACAAGGTCTCACATAGCCCAGGTTAACCTCAAACTCATTATGTATCTGAGGTGATCTTGAACTCCTCATATTCTTCCTCCATCTCCCCAAGTGCTGAGATTATGAACATATATGCAGTCACACCTGGTTTATTATGCAGTGCCGGGCGATGTACCCAGACCTTTGTGCGTGCAAGGAGAACATTCTACCACATGAACTGTATCACCAGCCTTGATTTTCTTTCTCTGTAGACAGGATATTACTCTATAGCTCAGGTGGGCCTTGGACTCAAGAAGATTCTCCTGCTTCAGCTTTTCAAAAACTGAGATTACAAGCATATACCACCACAACTGGCTTTCAAGGCCAGTCTTACAGACAACTGAATACAGGATTGAGCTGAAAGGCGAGAAGAGTAAAGGAGATGGAGTGGGATCTGTGGGTATCAGACTGTACAAATTTAGTGAGAGCTGGGTGCCCAGCTGTGTGGGGATGGGAGCCTCCTGGGGGACGTTTGCCAGTATGAGCATCCTCAAAAGCATCTGTTGGGGTGCTCTAAGCATAAGGTACCCCACAATCCTTTGAGAGCTTCTACACAGCCCACTTCCAGTTTCCTGCCCCCAGGAACTCTGAACACTGCAAACCTCATCCTAGTTAGGGGGGCCCCTCCTCTGCCCCAACCTGTACCTGGGTCGTGGCCAGTTGGTAGCATGTCTAAAGTCTCACTGCTGAAGGGACAGCAGAAGAGCTAGAAGAGAGGTACAGGCCAGGCTTGTCCGAGTGGCCTCTAATTCCAGTCACCCAGGACTCTAAGACAGGAGGATTGCAACTTCAAGCCCACCCTGGGCACACAGTAACACCCTCTCTCAAAATTAAAAAGTCAAGAGGGCTAAGGATATAGCTCAGTGTTAGATCACTTGCCTGGTATGGAGAGGCCCAGAGAGAGAGAGGAGAGAGATCGCTTCAGGAATGATCACTACTGAATGCTTGATTGCTAGGTGGACAGTTGTGTAGATGAGGGCCTGGTGGTGTCTCAGGGGGCCATAGCAGTGTCTTGAGAAAGGCAGCTGGCCAGGCCAGGCCAGGCTAGGCCAGGGCTCTAATAAGAAGGACTGCTCTTGGGTAATGTTAAGCAGAAGTGCTGAGTCTGGGCCAGCTTGGGCTGACAACTGGGGACCACTATAGGTCCTGTGGACAAGGCTTTCTGGGGCAGAAATTCGGCCTATAGAAGACCCATTGCCCTCAGTGGACACATAATGCTTTAAGTGACAGCATCTTAGCCTCGAGGCTGCTGAGGTGATCTGGGCTAGAAGCAGAGTATCAAGAAGTCTGCCCTAGACGACACTGGAGGCCACTGTGGGTTCAAATTCCATCCCCTCCTCTTATAAGGAGTGTCCATTTGTTTGGTGATTCAGCCAGCAGCTATTGAGTTGTACTGGGGACTGTTTGTCCTCAAGAGTGAGGGACAAACACGAAACAGGCAATTATTAGAGCACAGGAAAAGGCCAATGTTGTTGATACTGGAGCATCACGGGAGCCCAGAGCGGCAGGCTAGCCTACGAGTGGGAGGGAGGATAGGGCAGGGACAAGTCTCTCTGAGATCAAGGCTGGAGAACCTGCCACCTAGTGGAGCCTTAAAGAAATACAGAATTGCATGTACAAAGGTCACAGAAGATTCTGGGCCAAAGGGACGGTACCCAGGAATTCACTACAGAAAATTCTTGTTAGATGACTTTGAAGGGCTTTGAGCCCTGCCAGTGGTGGCAATGCCACGTGGGCACCAGCAAAGCTTAATTTGTTTTTTTGAGACAGGGTCTCCCTGTAGCTCTGGCTGGCCTGGAACTTCCTGTGTAGACTAGGCTGGCCTTGAACTTGCTTTGTAGACCAGGCTGGCCTTGATCTCACAAAGATCCACTTGTCTCTCCTTCCTAAGTGCTGGGATTAAAGGTATATACCACCACACATGGCCTTGATTTAAGTATTTAAATTTTGTGGTGTTTTGTTTTGTTTTTTAAAACAGACTCTCATATAGCAAAGCTGGCCTCAAAATTTCTGTGTAGCTCAGGGAGGCCCTGCACTCCTGATCCTTCTGTCGTCACCACCATGGTCCTGTACACCACCCCCAGCTTCCACCATTTGTCTCTCAGAACTTCTTGCAGCTTCTCCTTCTGTTTCACTAGCCTAAATTGTCACATGTCAGTCCCCAAATACACTTTGACCAAGCAGTGCGATATGCCAGTTGGCTCTGACATTCAGGGCTACATCTGGAGCTAAACCAATGCATGTGTCTGTCTGACCAAAACTTATAAGAAATTGTTGGGATCGGGGCTTGTGTAGCTCAATGGTAGAGCACGTGCCTGGCATGTACAAGGGCCTGGGCTTCATCCCCAGACACACACCCAAAAAAGAGAGGGAGAGAAAGAAAAAGGAGGAGATGAGAGAGGAGGAAGAAGAGGCTCCTGGAAGAGCGGCCGCAGGGCCCTCACCGGCGCTGCAGGGCGCTGACTGCCCTCCTTGACTTGTCTGCTTTAATACCCAAAAGGCTGATCTTAAGGCCAAGTCAGAGGAGCACACTCGGACTGCTGTGACGACCAGATGGGAGTCTGCAGTTTCCGACCTGGGTTGTTATGTGGGGTCTGTCCTGGCAAAGGTGACCACTGTTGGGCACTCCAGAATGGCTTCCAGATTTGCAGCTGATGCCACTGGGTAGACGACGTGAGGAGCAGATGGAGAGTGTAGAAGCACAGGAAAGGCCTCTCAGAGGAGAAGCCAAGTTCCCCAGTGGCCTGTGGCACCTGAGAGGCCTTGACACCTCTAGGCTCCTCCAAAGGCAGCTGGATGGTGAACTGTGCTCAGTGGAGAGGACTCCCTGGGAGGATGGAAGCACTTTGGTGAGCACGGATAACTACATATGGCTCCAATAAAGCCCTGGGGATCCCTTTTCTTGAAAGGGGGCACCTGGGAGAAAATAAGGTCCAAAGGATGACCAGGAAGGACTGTGTGAGAGGGAGAAGGAAGGTGATGAAACTTATGAGTCACAGGGGCACAGGGAAGAAGCCTCAAGAAAGTGGTACATGCCGTGTGTGTCACGCGAACCACATCAAAGGGAACGGAGGGGGTGGACGCGGTGTGTAAAGCTCTCAGCAAGCTCCAGGCTCTGCTGAAAACTCCTAGCACTCGGACTGCCAAGTTTTGTAGAGGTCTGTGCTACAAAGACAGATAAGAGCCCAGAAGAGGGCACTGGGCAGGGTCTGGACATTGCTGAGAGGCTGGACAGGGAAGGTGAAGTGGCATCTCTGACCTGATTTTGTTTTGTTTATGTTTTTGAGACAGAGTCTCACTATATAGCCCTAGCTAGCCTAGAGCTCACTATGTAGATCGGGCTAGACTGGAAGTGACAGAGATCCACCTGCCTTTGCCTCCCCAGTGCTGGGTTTGAAGGCGTGCACCACCAGGCCTGGCTTCCCGCCTGAATTTCTTCCAGGAAACTATGCTCCTTTCTTCTTGGCTATGTAGATTGAGCTTTGAGCAATATGAACTTCTATGATGACCTAAGGTGCGATTCCAACCCTCCAGGTCTGCTCAAGGGTGTTCATGACTCCTAATGGAAGCCAGTAAGATCAGGGATCAAGTCTTTTTTGTTTTGAGACAGGATCTAGCAATGTGGACCTGGCTAGCCAGGAACTCACTGTGTTAATCGGGCTGGCTTAAACTTGTGGCAGTTTTTCTGCCTCTGTCTCCAAAATGCTGGAGTTACAAGCACATACCACCATGCCTAGCTTAAACCCAAGACATGTGTGTCTGTGTGTGTGTGTGTGTACGTGCATATGTGGGTGTATGTGAACATGCATGTATGTGTGTAAGCTGGAGGTTCATGTTGGCTGTCTTCAATCACTAGCATATATATAAATATAAATATATATAACATATATATATAACAATATATGTTATTTATATATAAATAACATATATATATAACAATATATGTTATTTATATATAAATAACATATATATATATATATATAGTCTTTTTGAGACCTGTAGCCCCAAGTATCTTGGAACTCGCTCTGTAGACCAGGCTGGCCTTGAACTCAGAGATCTGCCTGGCTCAGCCTCCCAAGTGCTGGGATTAAAGCGTGCACCACCATGCCTGGCTCTAGCATACATTTTGAGACAGTATCTCTTGCTGAAGTTGGAATCCACCTTTGGCTGGACTGGCCATCCACCAGTGCCTGCCTCCTCAGGACTGCAGTCACAAGTATGGGCTACTGAGCCCAGCTTTCTTTCTTTCTTTTCTTTCTTTTTTTCGAATCTGGTCCCGTGCATACGTGGCAGTACATTACCAACTGAACCGTCTCCCCAGTGCCCAGGCTCTGAAGGAAAGGTACTCTGTTTCTTCTGTGCTAAGTCTGACGCTAAGAAAACGTCAAGCTTGGAGCTTCTACTACCATCTTTTCAGGCATGGGGAATAAGTTTACAGAGGCACACAAGTTGGGAAGTAGAGCTCAGCCATGACGTTTGGCAAAGTGGAGGTGAATTCCACCTCATGCTGCACTGGCAGCCAAGATTATTCCAGAACTTTGCCACTAACAAGGCAGTAAGTTCCTTCTCCACCTTTGTCCTTTGAGTTGGCTGTTACCTATAAGTCTGATTAAGCTGCGTAACTACTCCATAGTTCAGTGGCTTAAAGTCAATTAGTTTAGTCCAGCTTGGACTTGCCTGAGTAGTTTTTTTTGAGGTATCATCTATGTTGCCCTGACCGGTCTGAAACTTACTATGTAGACCAGGCTGGCCTCAAATTCACAGAAATCCATCTCTGGGATTAAAGTTGTGTGCCCATCAAGCCTGCTGTGTTTTTCTCATCTCAGATGGGCGCACACACACACACACACACACACACACACACACACACAGAGCTGAAGATACACACACACAGAGCTGAAGATACGCGCACACACACACACACAGAGCTGAAGATTGGGCCACACTTTTTTTTAAAGCTTTTTATTTTTCATTTTATTTATTTTGTATGTGTATGAGTGTACTGTCTGCATGTAAGTTGGTACACCCGTGTTGTGCAATGCCTCGGAGGTCAGAAGAGGGCATTGGATTCCCCTGGAACTGGAGTTAAAGATGGTTCTTAGCTGCCATGTGGGTGCTGGGAATCGAATCCGGGTCCTATGCAAGAGCAGTCAGTGCTCTTAACCACTGAGCCATCTCTCCAGCCCCCAGGCCACACTTTTAAACCACACAGGCCAAGCCTGTGTCACTCATGGTGCTCTGTCTGTAGACGTGCTCAGCAGTCTGAGACATGTGTGGATGATGGTCTGTGATGTCACAGCAGGTGGTCTAGGCTCTTTGAAACCTCATCTTATTAGTGGGTCCATGAAGTTGGGGGTCTCATCCGTGGTGGTATCTCTTCTCTCCTATGGTGGGGAGCATTGGCTGGGTGACAGGCTCTTTCCTTTGTGCATTAGCCCAACTGTTGTTTGTGGTGGTTTGTTTTACAATAATAAATAACATAGTAAAAAAATATTTCTTTTTTTTTTTCTCTAAGTCAGGGGTCTCACTAGGTAGCCCAGGCTAGGCTGCAGCTTGCAGCTTCTGAGCCCCCTACCTCCACTTCCCAAGTGCTGTAAGTGCCATCATATTCCCACTCCATTAAATTTTCTTTCTTTCTTTCTTTCTTTCTTTCTTTCTTTCTTTCTTTCTTTCTTTCTCTTTCCTTCCTTCCTTCCTTTCTCTCTCTCTCTCTCTCTCTCTCTCTCTCTCTCTCTCTCTTTTTTGTCTTTTTGAGACAGGGTCTCCCTATAGCCCCAGCTGTCCTGGAAGAACTCACTCTGTAGACCAGGCTGGCTTTGAACTCACAAAGATCCGCCTGCCTCGGCCTCCCAAATGCTAGGATTAAAGGCGTGTGCCACCATACCTGGCTCATTTTTTGTCTTTTTGAGACAGGGTCTCCCTTTAGTCCCAGCTGGCCTATAGACCAGGCTGATCTTGAACTCACAGAGATCTGCCTGCCTCTGCCTCCCAAGTGCTGGTATTAAAACTACCTTGAGGGCCAGGCGTGGTGGCGCACACCTTTAATCCTAGCACTTGGGAGGCAGAGGCAGGCGGATCTTTGTGAGTTCAAGGCCAGCCTGGTCTACAGAGTCAGTTCCAGGACAGCTGGGACTACAGGGAGACCCTGTCTCGAAAAGACAAAAAAAAGAAAAAACTACCTTGAGGGGCTTTTTTTTTTTTTGTCTTTTTGAGACAGGGTCTCCCTGCTGACCTGGCTGTCCTGGAACTCGCTCTGTAGACCAGGCTGGCCTTGAACTCACAGAGATCTGCCTGCCTCTGCCTCCCAAGTGCTAGGATTAAAGTCATGTGCCACCACACCTGATTTACTACCTTGAGTTTTAACTAGACATTTGTAGGGACTCCATGATTTGGGGGTGCATGGGAGGGGTTCCTGGGGAGCTCTGGGGTGAAAGGCTTTCAGGATCTCAGGGTTCCCCTTGTCCTCAAGTCAGGCCCACCTGGCAGTGGCATTTTTATTTATGTATCTGTGTCTGTCTGCATGTATGTATGTACACACACAGGTAGGTATGTTTATGTATCTGTCTTCAGGTATGTATGTATACACACAAGTAGGTATGTTTGTGTATGTCTGCATGTATGTATACACACATGTAGGTATGTTTATGTATCTGTGTCTGCATGTATACACACATGTAGGTATGTTTGTGTATGTCTGTCTGCATGTATGTATACACACATGTAGGTATGTTTGTGTATGTCTGTCTGCATGTATGTATACACATGTAAGTATGTTTATCTGTGTCTGCATGTATGTATACACACATGTAGGTATGTTTATATGTGTCTGCATGCATGCATGCACGTATACAAACATGTAGGTATGTTTATGGGTATCCTCAGAGGCTAAAAGAAGGCTTCAGATCCTCTGGAGCTGGAGTTATAGGTGGGAACTGAGCTGAGACCTGAACTTGGGTCCTTGGTAAGGACCCTAGCACTGTCCTCTGGATGAAGGTTTATGGACATCATTCATAGTCTGTGGGCACTGCATGGCTCATTTTTAGGAGCTGGAGACAGTCAAGCAAAAAAAAACCCAACCCTTGATCTGGGGTCACAGGGGCTGCCAGTACCCACACCCACCAGACGGCCATTGAAGATAGCTGTACCTGAAGCTCACACGCAGCACAGTGTTTGCTTTCTTTGGGCTGTGATACTGTCACACCAACCCTCACCTCACCTTTTGGAGCTTGCACTTCTCGGTCTGTCCCCTACAGACTGCGAACCTCTCGAGAGCAGACTGTCTTGTGTCCTTTCCTAGACCCGAGCCTGTGCCTGGCTTGGTGGCTGGCTTTGGCTCCATCACGCACCCATCTTTCCCTCTGGGTCTTTCCATCTTCCTCCTCAGCCCACACATGAGCAGGAAGCATAGCCCGGAGGTAACATCAGCCTGAGGCCACAGCGAACTGAGCCTCATGTCTGAGCCTTGTCTAAGGCACAGAGTGTCTACGATCACTTTCCACATTCCTCAAATGCACATGATGGGGAGATTTTTCAGCCTAGAATTCAGCACAAAATAATTACTTAATGTAGTACTTGAAAAAACTCATGTCTGTTAATGATGATAAAGACATGCCAAGGAGCATGACAGAGTTGTAGAACTTGATGAGTGTGTCACCGTTGCCCTCTGCTGGCCAGGTTAGTGTGTCTCCATCTCCACGTCTTGGTTTTGTGGAACTCACCAGCTACTCCACTGCAACCACCCAGTCAGCAACTTCCTAGGCTTTGAAAATGAGGACAGAGGCCTGCGCCCTTCTCAACTCAGGTGTTTCAGGTGTCAGGCCACCAACTGTTGTCACTCTTCCTGCCACAGAGGTGGCGCAGCACCCAGGCAGTCTGTCCACCCCCCACCCCTCACCTGCCATTTCTGAGGCTCCAACTAGGCCACTGCCAGGCTAGTGCCACACAGAGGGGGCACTTTAGTCCCTGCTCTGCAAGGCCTCAGAGGCTGTTGCAGGGCAAGTCTGAGGACAACACCCAAGGGACAGAGATGGCTGTTCCTGAAGGGGAAGTCCTCCTCCAGAACCTGAGGCAGCCAGCTGATGCGCTGAGCAGAACTGAGTCAGCACCAAAGCCGCCCAGACCCCAGCTGACCCCAGGAGGAGGTGCCCAGTTCTAGAACACAGGCTTTCCTGCCCACTCCTGCTAGTCAGAGGCCCAGGGTCTGCCATGGCACCCACAGGAGAGCTCGAGCTCGGGCTGGAGTCCCTAGGTGAAGGGGCAGGTGTTCCCCTTCTTGCCACACATCCAGTCTTTGGGAGGCCTCACCCTCACTGGTCCAAACTTGGAAAGACCAGAGTAGCACATTCCTGCCCAGGAGCACCCACCAACCCGCCAACCGGCCATGCGTGTGCGCACACGTACTCTCCAGACTTCGCAGCTGTTTTTATTATTAATATTATCTTCTTTAAGCATCCCTTTAAGGGTGAAATGAAATTCAACCATTTACAGAGAAAATGATTTCAGAATGTACATATTGATTTTTTTCTTTACAAAAAATACTATTATTGGTGTCCTTAAATTAAACATTTCCTAGGGCCCTGCCTTTCACTTAGGTGGGTCCTGTCTTCCCACCCTGACTCGTTATCTTTGCCCCCAAAGCTTTGCCATGCCTGGCCCTGACACCGATATGCTCCCTGGGTGAACAGGGCCAGGTTGATGCCTGGCACGGACAGGCCTCCTCGGGTCTAGAGGTCACCATATTCACATGCAACTAATTTTCTCTTCATATTAGGGGAATGGGCTTCCCCCCAAATTCCCAGTGTGAAACTCTTCAGACCTCATCCTTCGCAGCTGGCCCTCAGCCCTGGCCAGGTCCCCTCCCGCCTAGCCTAGGCCACTGCCCCCCTCCCCAGGTCTGGGTGCGAAGACCAGCCCAGGTCTGCTTTCCCAGTGCCCTTCTCCCTCCCTGAACTGGTCAGCTGGGGAGAGGAAGCCCTGATGGACTGCAGAGGAGTATCCAAAAGGCAGCTGAAGGTACCCAAGAATACAGGACAAGAATACAGGAGGGCATGGCTCAGGAGTCACAGCGTGAGTAGAGGCACCTTGGAGCATGCCCTGGATCACATAGACGGATAGTCTCAGGACACCCCAACTCCTGAGGCCACACTAAGAGGAACCAGATGGGGGCGCTGCTCTAAAGGGGAGATTCCACAGGTGGTACTGCCTAAATGGAAGGCAGGGGCCATAGCACCCCTCAGCTTGCTGCATGCCTGCCCCCCAGACATGCTCCAAGGCTGGTCCTTCACATCATGCTTGTGCCCAACACACAGCCCCAGACAGAGCTGTAGCAAAGGAAGCCTCTCAGGATACCCTGATGTGAGATCCATCCAGGAACTGGGAGCTCAGTGGGAGGATGTGGAGAGCCAAGAGGGGCTGAGGGGCTGGTGGGCTCTCAGCTGTACACCCCTCTGGCCAGGATTCTATTCCTCAGACTGAAAGACAGACAGAGCCTGCACTCCCCTTACCCTTACTTTAGAAGTTCCCCAAGGGCTTCCTGCCTCATGCATCTTAGCCACAGCACGCTCCAGGTCCCGGGTAAGAGGACTCTGATCCTGGGCTTCCATGCATCATCTATGGATGGGACACATCTGGGACACATGGATACAGACATGTACAAATACACACCAAGCATGCACCCACACCCATAAATATACACACACGCACAAACACTGGTGGCCCTGCACACTGGCATCTGGGAGCACCAGAGGGGGCCTTGGGGAAGGGTACCCAGTCTTCTCGCACACCTATAGGTGTCCACTATGCCCAGCCCTGGGAAAGAAGGATGGGGAGTGGCTCATTCAGAACAAGAGCAGGGTCCCATGATAAAGTAGTCACTTGCACCCCTCCCCAAGAAGTGCTACTGGTTCCCCATAATCACCCTCTTCTTCAGTAATAAAACTCCCAAGTTGAGGTGGGGCACATGGCCCCAGTCTGAGACAGACTACATTTCCCAGTTTCCTTTGCAGAGACTACATTTCCCAGTTTCCTTTTCAGGCACCTGGTACCATGTGCTTAAGTCCTGACCAGTAAGATGCCTTCAGAAACAGGGCCACTTCCTGCTCATGCCCTTCACAGGAAAGAGTATGTACTCCTCTGTCTTTTATCATGAGCTGGTGCAGCCACTGTACCCAGAACTACAAGGTGTGCATGAGGCAAAGCTGGCCAGCTATGGCTCTGGTCCATCTCCCTCCAGACAAATTAATTAGAAACAAGCTCATCTTCCAGAAAAAAAATCACCATTTGCCAGGGGTTCCCACAGCAGCTTAGACTCTGCTCCAACAAATCCTGTGCCCCCACAAGGCAAACGAAAAGGAGTGGGTTGACATACAACCGACCTTTATGTACCTCCTGGCTCCTTGCTAGCCCCTAGCCTGACAAGGAGGAACTCAGGCATGGATGTGACATGGGACTGAGTGCCCCAGGGAGTTGATGGGGGTGGAGAGAGGGATGTTGAGGCCTCTGCCGTCTCCCCCCTCCAGGTCCCTACTACATATTATGGCTGTCCACACAGGCTGCAGCTCCCATCCCACCTTGAGAACTGGACGGAGGAGTCCTTGCAAACAGATGAGCTGTGGGATGTCCCGCAGACAGCAATAGGAAAAGTGGGAAAGTCACGGAGGCCAGATTGGAACCAGAGGGAAGACTCCTGAGGACTCCCCAGACACAGGGCATGTCAGCTTACAGGAACAGGGGCCGGGACAGCCTCCCGAGGACTCCCCAGACACAGGGCATGTCAGCTTACAGGAACAGGGGCCGGGACAGCCTCCCGAGGACTCCCCAGACACAGGGCATGTCAGCTTACAGGAACAGGGGCCAGGACAGCCTCCCGAGGACTCCCCAGACACAGGGCATGTCAGCTTACAGGAACAGGGGCCGGGACAGCCTCCCGAGGACTCCCCAGACACAGGGCATGTCAGCTTACAGGAACAGGGGCCAGGACAGCCTCCCGAGGACTCCCCAGACACAGGGCATGTCAGCTTACAGGAACAGGGGCCGGGACAGCCTCTGTCTCCATCCTCCTAGGTGGCAGTGGCCTTGTCTCTTTGGTCCAGCACTTCTGAGGACGCTGCAGTGTCCCCAGTGCTGTCTCTCAGCTGGGTGCTATTTCCTGTCACTTTTCTGGCCTCTTGGCAGAGATCAAACATGAAGGCCCCTCTCTGTTCCCCCTGCTAAGTGACTCTTATTGCTCCGGAACCCAAACGCATCTATTTACAGAGCCCAAGGTGCACCCTTTTCCCACAGCAGGTCCAGCACTCCAGGATGTCAAAGGTGAGCTTCCCTGAGCCAGGCTGCAGTACCACACCCCTCCCGGCTCTCAGACATCCTGGAGACAAAACGCTGCATAGATGTCTGTGCTTGCTACTCTCTCCTGGCAAGGATGTTTCCTTCTTTTCTTTTTTTCCAACGGAAAGACCTGATCCTCAATTCCCAAGGGCTTGAGTAGGGGGGCAACCCCCGACTCCTGGACCCTCTCAAGCACCCCCAGCGGAGGGCAAGGCGGCCGTCCCTGTGGCCTGCGGGCTAGCCTGCACACGCCCGGGCGCTAGCCCTCCACTCTGTCCGTCCCGCCCCTGCCCTCCGCGCCCTCCTCGCTCCTGCGCCCGCCCTCCGCCGTGCTCCCGGGCTCCCGGTAGGGGTTGTCCAGCAGGTACCGGAACTTGTCGTAGTGCCTGAGCAGGTACTTGGGCGCGTACATGTGCTCGCTGGGGTCCGCGGGCGGGTACTCCTGCTGCGTGCCGTCAAACCAGCCCCCGGTGCGGATCAGGCCCCGGATGTAGCGGAGGTCGCGCTTGTCCTCGTAGTCTCCCCAGCGCGGGAAGTCGCCGTTCTGGGCCGAGACGAGCTTGAAGTAGATGCCCTCAGGCTTGAAGCACCAGGAGCAGTGCCAGCCCGCGAAGTGCAGTGGGCTGCCGAGCGACCACTGCACCAGGATGTGGCCCGTGCGGTTCTCGTACTGGCGGAAGCCGGGCATAGTGTAGTACTGGCGGCGGCGCAGGCGGATGCCGTCAAGCGCATACACGGCGCGCAGCATGTCCACCGTGCAACCCGACACCACCTCCAGCGTGCCAGGCTGCTTCCAGAAGAAGCCGTACAGTGACTTGCGCATGTGGAAGGCGAAGGGCTCTGTCCAGCCGTCGAAGAGCTTGAGGAACAGCACGCCGTCACGCGCGGGGATCTCGTCAGCGTCGTTGATAATGAAGACGTCGTCGGGCCGCAGGTTGCGCAGGCGCGGTACGCCGTCCAGCGTCAGGAAGGTGCGCAGGTAGTCGTCGGCGATCCAGCCGTCCTGCCGGCCGCCGGGCGGGAAATGGTCGAGGAACACGTACAGCACCTTGTGCCGGATGTACTCGAACGTGCCGTTGGTCAGCATCTCGCGGAACTTGAGTGGCCGTGGCTCCCCGTAGGCGGTGAAGTTGGACTCGCACACCACAAAGGCGTCCACCACGTCGCCCAGCTCGTGGAAGCGCACGTCCAGCAGGTCGAACTCGTGGTTGACATTGATGGCGTTGATGACGCGCCGCGGCGCCTCCCGGGGCGCCAGGCGCTCCTTGGTGGGCAGGTTGGAGTACTGCACGACGGTGGGCACGCCGCAGCTGGGGCCGTGCCAGCCAGGCAGGCACACGCACTCCACCCACTTGCGCCTCCGGCCGCCCGCGCGCTCCCGGGTGCTCAGCACCTGCCGAGTGTGGTGGCGCGGGGGACCCCGGGCCGACGCGCCCTCGGCCGCCTCGGGCTTCTCCTCCGGCCGTCCCGACGACGGCTTCTCCAGCATCTTGGTGCCGGGCTTGAAGCAGACGCCCCCCGCCTTGGTGCGCACGAAGTACTCAGTTGTGTCTTCGGGCAGCACGAAGTCCATCCGGTGGAGTTCGTCCACGACCCTGCTGGGGGACAGGGGCTGGAGCAGGGGCGAGTGGGAGTACAGAGGGGTGCGCAGCAGGTCGGGGCCGCCCGGTTCTGGACTGGCCTGTGGCGTGACCGGGGCATTGTTCCAGAAGAAGCTGGACACCAGGTTGGGGCTGAGGGAGGCCAGTTCTCTGGGGAAGGTGACGTAGGAGAGGGTCTTAAAGAAGTGCAGAAAGGAGATGAGGCACAGGCCGGCCATACAGAACATGAGAAAGAGCTTGTAGCGTCTCATCTTCATCCTGGGGAAAGGGAGAGCAAGGAGTCAGGGGAGCCTTGTCCCAGGAAGGAGACTCGAGGGGAGCCCACCACCTGGGGAGAGAAGTGTCCTCCCAGCCAGGTATGGCGGCAGGCACCTTTAATCCCAGCAGAGGCAGGTGGATTTCTATGAGATCAAGGCCAGCCTGGGCTACAGGGAGACCCTGTCTCAAAGAGCACCCCCCCAAAAAAAAAGAAAAGAGAGAAAGAAAAAATAAAGTCAAGGTTCCTATCACTGCCCCAGGTAGACTGATTTCCAGCCATACAGTTGGAGGTGGGCTACTTTTTGATGTTCTACTTTTCTGTTGTTGGTTTAATATATTCACAGATCATACCATATTTGACAGTAAGTTCAATCAAACTGTTTTCCTAAAAAACGATGGTGGAAATAGATGTCCCATTTCTTTTTTTTTTTGTATTTTTTTTTTTGGCTTCTGTCGAGACAGGGTCTCCCTGTACCCCCACGTTGTTCCTGGAAGCTTGGGCTCTGGTAGACCGGCGTGGCCCCTTGAACTCACAAAGACTGCCTGCTCGACTCTGCCTCTCGCTTCTGCCTCGAGTGCTAGATTAAAGGCTGCACCACCAGGCCCAGTACTAGTTTTTTCTACATCTCGATTCAACATTGCTGTTTTATATGAGTTTTTTGTGATATATATATATAAATATATAGAATATAGATATAGTATATAATAATGAGGCTCTACTCAGTGTGTAGCTTGGATCTGCCTCGTGCATTCATATTGTACCTATTTGTTGCATCCACTTTACGTCTGTTGCGCGGAAAATCAGAGAAATAATTACAAGCGGGATTCAAGATATCTTTCTATCAAAAGAATGATCACAGTGGAGATACATGCCCTTAATTCCAGCATTGGAGCAGAGGCAGGTGAGTCTCGTGAGTTCAAGGGCCAGCCTGGTCTACAGAGCGAGCTCCAGTCCGAGCTGGGACGGAAGGGGGGAGCCCCTTCTCCAAAATACGTTTTTTTCTACTCAAGTTATCCACAGTGTAGAAAACAATGCGAGCTTTAAGATTCACTGGGATGCCAGAGGCAGGCAGACCTCCATGAGGCCAGCCTGGTTTCCATAGCAAGTTCCAGGTTAGCCAGAGCTACATAGTGAAGACAATTCGTCAGCCGGGTGTGTTGGCGCACGCCTTTAATCTTAGCACTTGGGAGGCAGAGGCAGGTGGATCTTTGTTTTTTTGGTTTTAATATCTTTTTTTTTTTTTTTTTTTTTTGGTATTTTTGAGACAGGGTCTCCCTTTTAGTACCAGGTGTCCTGGAGCTCGCTCTGTAGACCAGGCCTGCCTTGAACCCACGGAGATCCACCTATCTCTGCCTCCCGAGTGCTGGGATTAAAGGCGTGTGCCACCACGCCTGAAGGATCTTTGTGAGTTCAAGGCCAGCCTGGTCTACAGAGTGAGTTCCAGGACAGGCGGAGCTACAGGGAGACCCTGTCTCAAAAAAAGATTAAAAACAACAACAAAAAACCTAACCAAGAAAGACTGTGAGATCAGACCCCAGCCAATGGGGAAAAGACACAGTACTCCTGCATTGGACAAAAACAACCACTTTCTTCCTCAGTGAGCTTGTTCACTACCCAAATGAGGGGATGCACCGTTTTGCCAGGGTAAACTTCCCTGCTGAGCTTCTTTCTCTGTCAGCACCATCTCTGTGCCTTATCAGTGGGGTTCTCGGACCTCAGGTTTTAGTTCCAACTTTATCTCCCTATGGCTTTAATCAACCTTTAGCCTGGGTTGTTTGGTTTTTTTGTTTTGTTTTTTGCCTTTTTGAGACAGGGTCTCCCTGTAGCTCTGGCTCTCCTGGAACACACTCTAGACCAGGCTGGCCCTGAACTCACAGAGATCCACCTCCCTCTGCCTCCCAAGTGCTAGGATCAAAGGTGTGCGCCACCACGCCCAGCCTGGGAATATTTGTGAATTCTCGAGATGACTTGCCAGGACAGAACAGGCTGGTGCAGGCCTCAGTCCTGCCCTGCCATTCTATACTCAAGACATTGTCGCAAGGAGGAAGCTAAGAGTGGCCTGGTGATATTAGCCAAACTACATTTGGACTTTTTGTTTTCATTTTGCTGGAGTTTGGGGGCTGGGGATGGAACCCAGAGGCTCTGTCTTGCCAAGAGGTGTGTATGCCACCATGGCCCAGCTCCCAACAGAGAATGCGTTGATCTCACAGTTCATCCAGTGGTCATCTTGTGCGGGGAGTGCACTGCTGACTGCAAGCATCCAGTCCATCTTAGCCTGGAGCCTAGAGGAGTTACATACATCCTTGTGACCTGGGAAGGAACACTAACTTGCCTGGGGGCCCAGGGGAGTGGAGGACAGGAGGTCACATAAGGGACTGAAACCTGGCCTCTGAGCACTCTTTCCATCAACATTCCTTCCTTAAAATGTTCCTTTCAAGGCTGGGGTGTAGCACAGCAGTAGAGCACATTCTTGTGCAAGGCCCTGGGACAAAACTCCAGTAACACAAGACAAACAAACAAAACATTCTTTTCCACAGCTTGTCCTCATGTCTGGTTCTCTGTCCAGGGTCTCACTATAGCACCCCCATTTCCGAGGGCAGCAGGGTGGGATGGGAAGACTCGACTCTTGGCTATGAGCAAGCTCCTCCTCATTCTGAACCACTCTATACCTAGGGTGTGGGAATGGAGTTTCTGGTACCTAGTGGACGCACACTAAGCTTCTGTTCCTCTAAATCCTCCAGGAAGCCCCCAGCAGATTCTCTCCCAGCTACATGCCCTAAGGCACAGCTGGCTGGAACATCTGATCTAGAAATCAGCTTTTCCTACCAGGACCTGGTACTTGGATCACCAGGCCTGTGGGTAAGTGGGGGGCTGCCTCCTGCTGCACCCTCAGAGGCTTCACCTCCAGGAGGGTCCCTGAGCAGAAAAGGAGTCCATCTGCTAATCCTGAGGGGCAGGTCAAGGCCTGTGCTAGAGACATGAGGTGTCTCTCTGTCTCCAGTTTAAATGCCTGTGCCCTCGGCTGCCTAAGTGTGCCCTGAGCAGCTGACCTCAGGCCGGAAGCACAGTTGGGGGAGGTCATGGAGGAGGGTGGGGAGAGTTGTCCTTTGCTAAAGGCCAGCTGTCCCAATCCGCAGGTTTGGGAGAGGGGAAGAGCTGCCCCTTGTCAACACCCCAGAGTGGGGCTCAGGGACCCTTTCCACACACTGTACTCAAGCCTGCCTGCAGAAGCAAGGCCAGTTAGCAGACCTGACAAGGGCGAGTGGAAAGAATGCCTGCCTTGGGAGCAAGCAGGCAAGACGCAGCCCTGGTGCGCAAGATGTCGGCAGTGGAAGCCTACAGTGACCCTCCCAGGGTATGCAGGCCAAGCACAGCTCCAGTCCTGCTGGGGGGCTCTCTCTATAGGGCCTGCCTATGCTGGGCCCACACCCCAGTATAGGTCAGAGCGAGCTAGCTGGTGAGCTATGCAGGGCAGGGCAGGGCAGGGGGCTGCCACCCAGACTAAATCCCTGGTGGCAGCAAATGCAAGCAATGACAAGGTGAGCTGAAGGGAACTTCCTGCAGGTGGAAAGGGTCCTTTGGGCCTCAGAGGTCAGAATGACCCAGCTACCCCTGGCTCCCAGGTCAGAGTGGCTGTTGGGATCTGGTTATACCTGGCCAGCTGTGCTTTTGAGAAGACATGATCACCAGGCTCAGGATCTCTCCTGACTCCCTGGGTCCCTCTATATATTTCTTGATAAAGTCAGGTTCGCTGCTGAGACTCACGGAACTAAGCATGTTTCTCATCACTCAGGCTGCTAAGAGGCTTAAAAGCCCACAGCAGGTCAGAAGCAGCCCAAAACCACATTTTCTTGGACTCCTTCAGTCACAGATTCACGTGGGGTTTTTTTTTGGGGGGGGGGGGTGCTGCTGTTTGACCCTTCCTCTCCTCAACGCAATTCCTTCTTATCTTCATTTTGTTAAATGCCTCATGTATTTTCCAGGCTAAAGCAGCACACATGTGAGTAACAAGTAATTCCACCCAGTCGCAGAGGTCGCCATGACCTTGGGAATCAGGACTTGGAAGGATGACAAGACAAAGGACATTGTGACGAAGAGTGAGTTGGGACTTTCATAGAATGCAGGTCCCCAGGCTGACCATTAACAGTGCAGGTGGCCAGGTACGGCTATCACATAGGACTGCATGGGCCTCACTGTGGTATCTCTGCCTCCATTACAGAGCACCAGGGAGAAACCACCAGCTAGGACAGTCTGCCCACCGCATCATGCCAGCTGCTGGCCCGCGCACGCTACACGTGCAGCCTCGCGCAATGTTCCCAACATCGCAGGTACTCACATTGTCCCCATTTTATAGATGAGAAAACTGGGGCCAGGGAGTGAGCTAACTGGCATAGTGTCACACAACTGGGTCAGCTTCACACTCAGTTCTGGGAACGAGCATGGCTTTTCAGCCAGTGGGAAAGCACTCAAGACCCTTCCGTCAGCCAAGTTCACCCGAGTGGGATGACAGGTGACAGGCCCTGGGAGAGAGCATGCAGCGGGCGGCCAGCCACCGTCACCTCTAATCTATGTCACCTAGACCATACTTCTGCTGTGTGCCAGCACCTTGCCAGGCACCAGGGACACATGGAGATGGGCAGACCTCATCTTGGACCTGTGGAGTTTGCTGGGGTGTAGGGGAGGGGTGCTGTGGTCCACTACATGTGAGTCACACACTGCTGTGCTGGAGCTTTAAACAGTTCTGCCCTGGAGAAGAACGAAGTGGGGGCAGAGGACAAAAGGACATGGGCTCAGAGGTACACGGGGGTGGGGGTACGGGCAGGCTCCCTGAGAAACAACCTGATGGACTGAGAGGCTTAATCGCTGGATTAAGGAACACCTGGACAGGCATTACTTCTCAGGGTCTAGAGGAACTTTCTAGAAGGGACTGGAAATGGAGGGGAAGGCTGAGGTCTGCCTTCAGTGGGTGGAAGCACTGTGCATTGGGAAGGGGCCCAGAGGGCTCTGCAGAAAGGCAGAAGAGCCGCGATAAGCCCTGCTCCTCTCTCCGCCCAAGCTGCTGCGCTCTTTTTCTGTCCTGGGGATGCCAGACCTCCACGCTCTCCAGGCTCGGGACTGCAGGGTTTAGCAACTCCCTGGGCTGCCCAACATTTGGCCTTAGACCGAGAATCACACCACTACCTTCCTGACTCTCTGACTTGGACTTGGACGAAGCCTTTCTCCTGGGGGTCCTGACCTGCAGGTGGCATTTCATAAGGTCCTCCGTCTCCACAACTAACTCCTGTCCAATCTGCTCTTATCTCTCATCCCTCTGGAGAGCCCTGCCCAGTATAGAGAGAAACAGACTCAGAAAGGTTAGGGGAGGAGAAAGTCGGGTGGGGGTGGGGGTGGAGAAAGTCAGGGGAGAAGGGAGAAAGTCAGGGGGAGGAGGGAGAAGTCAGGGGAGGAGGGAGAAGGTCAGGGGGAGGAGGGAGAAGGTCAGGGGGAGGAGGGAGAAGGTCAGGGGAGGAGGGAGAAGGTCAGGGGAGGAGGGAGAAGGTCAGGGGAAGAGGGAGAAGGTCAGGGGGAGGAGGGAGAAGGTCAGGGGGAG
>VZQC01004002.1:829955-853471 GCA_009823505.1 Rhizomys pruinosus | reverse complement strand
ATGTGTATGCAGTTGCCCACAGAGGCCAAAGGAGGGCGTCAGATCCTCTGGAGCTGGAGCTGTACTTAGCTGTAAGATACCTGACATGGGTGCTGGGAATTGAACTTGGGTCCTCTGCAAGAGCATGATATGCTCCTAACTGCTGAGCCATTGCTGCAGTCCATAAAATAAATTAGATCTTAAGCATACAGAAAGGCTAAACAATTTTAATGCTTTGGTTGAAAAATTGTGACTTGCCAGGCATGGTGGCACATGCCTTTAATCTTAGCACTTGGGAGGCAGAGGCAGGCGGATTTTTGTGAGTTCAAGGCCAGCCTGGTCTAACAGAGTGAGTTCCAGGACAGCTGGGGCTACAGGGAGACCCTGTCTCGAAAAGACCAAAAAAAAAAAAAAGTGTCTTGGGCCACTGAGACCGTGCAGCGGGGAGAGGGGCTTTCTGCCGATGACCTGACCTCAACCCTTAGGACCCACACGGCAGAGAACCCACTCCTGAAAACTGTTCTCTGAACACTACACTAACTACCATGGCACAAGTCCCCACCAGTAAGTACACAAATGTAAAGTATTTTAAAGTACTAGGCCTATTGCAGGATTCCCAGAAGAGGACGACTGTCACTTGGCTAGCTAAAAGTCACTGCAGCTGCTGCCAAGAACTGACTGTGTGCTGGAGAAATGGCTCAGTGGTTAAGAGCACTGGGTCTTCTTGTAGAGGACTCGGGTTAGATTCCTAGCAGCTAACCACCATTCGTAGACTCCAGTTCCAGGGGATTCAACACCCTCTTCTGACCTCCACATTGTATAACATAGGTGCACTTACATACATGCAGGCATACCACTCATACACATAAAAACAAATCATCTGGGCATGGTGGCACACACCTTTAATCCCAGCACTTGGGAGGCAGAGGCACGCGGATCTCAGTGGCCAGCCTGTTCTACACAGCACGTTTCTGGACAGCTGGGAGTCAAAAAGACCAAAATAATAACAATAAATAACTTTTTAAAAATTTAATAAAGAAACTGACTGTGGCCTTCAAAGAGGGCTGTGGAAAGGTGGGTGGCTCTGCCCACAGTGGTAGGGAGAAGGGACAGTCAGCTTTGGAGGGTCTGCTCATGAACTGGATGGGAAATGTGCAGAGCCTGGCCAGGGAGGTCGGCTTTGGGTAGAGGCCGCTCTGTGTGGTCTGCAGGAGACCGGGAAGCGGCCTGGGCAAGGCCCCCAGCGGCCTGCTGCAAGCTCCTTGCCCTTACCTTCCTCAGACAAGTGCTCAGGATGAGGGGAAGCCAGGCCCCCACCACACAGCTGCCCGACAAACCCCAGTCCTTCCTGCTGCACCCTCTTCAGTAGCATCTCGAAAGGAGCTGGGCTAAGCCATGTGGGCTCTGGAGGTGCTGGGTGACACAGCCCACTCCTACCTTGGCTCCCAGGATGCACCTGGCTTGAGCCCCTTTGGAAAATCAAGATCCCAGGAGTTGTCTGAGAAGCAGGTTCCACTGAGGAAACACTAGTTCTCCCCAGGGTTGAGCCCTGGCCCTCAAGGCCAAGGCAAGTGACTATCTGAAGACAAGGTCCTTTGGGTTCACATGCTACCAACAGTGATCCCACAGTTCAGAGGCTAGACTCAGGTATTCACTGTGAGTCCCACAGGCACAACCTGCCCATCCAAAGCCAGCTCTGCTGTGTGTTACACATGTGGCCTTGGACACATGCGCACTTCTGCAGCGTCACCTTCTCATCAAAGAATTGTATCAAAATCCACATAAAGGGCCTTTCACAGTGTCAGGCTCGATCCATGCTAGGCCTTTTTATCCCTGTGGTTCATCCTTAGCCTCACAGAGTACCTTCCTTCAGGTGTGTGGGGGGGTGGGTAGGAGCAAAGACCTGCAGAAGCCTCGGGAGGACCAACCCTGGCCAGTGCCATACTGTGTCACAGCAACAAGGAACAGAGTCTAGGCCCAGCAGTGCAGTTAGACAAGGCCTGGGCGTGCTGAGGCAGATGTGCGCAGGAAATGGTGCCAAGCTCTCGGGGGCCACCCTACCAATTGCATTTGCCTTGGAGACTGGCTTCTGGCTAAGTGGGCAAAAGGGTACTATGACCTGACTGCAGTAGGTAATCCTGGGAAGTGGAAGCTAAGGCCAAGCCAGGGTGGAAGGAGAACATTTCCTCTGAGCAGGCCTTCGTCCCTCCTCCCTCTTCTGCCTCTTCCTTTCTCCTGCATACTTTCCCTTGGTTCTTGTTAGGAGATGGGTAAGAGAGAATCTGGGAGCTGGAGCCCTGCAGCTGAGTTAGGGTTCTCCAGGTAGAGACAGATCAACAGGAGACAGACAGACAGATAGTTCCTTTATTGAAGGAACTGGCTCACGTGGTTATGGAGGCTGACAAGTGCGGCCTCCCTGGCAGATGGACTCTGGGAGGCAGCTGTGTGGCCCAGTCCCAGTCTCAGGGCCTCAGAATCAGGGAAGCTGGTGGTGGGAGTCCTGGAGTTCCAAGGTCAGGGAGCCTAGAGTTCTGGTGTCCAGGTCAGAGGTACCCCAGTCCGAGGAGAGAAGGATCCACTCTCTGCCTTTATGCTTGCTCTGGGTCCCCAGCCAGATGAACGGTGTCCCTCCATGGTGAGGGCTGACCTTCCTCTCGTCACCCTCCAACCTTCTCACCTGCCTGCTCCCAGCGATACTCTCTAGACACACTGAGGCAATGCAAGGCCAGCCATCCAGGTGCTTGAGCAACACCTAAAATTAATCATCATAATGACCTAGCTATGACCTCAGAGGAAGGCTCAGGCTGAGTCCCACTGCAGGCTGTAAGGTAGCAGGGTGGGCACCAGCCCTGGGATTCAGCCCAACACTTGACAGGTGGTACAAGGGTGAGCAGAGGTTGTGGCGGAGCTCTCCGAGGTCCTGAGTTTGCCTGCACTCATCAGGGAACTAGCTGGGCCTATTCCCAGTGACGCTGCCTGCAGTTCAGAGGGCCTGCTACCCCACAACCACCTACACACTACCCTCTTTCTCTGAACCCTCCCGGCTCAGTGTAACCCCAGCACCCTGACTCAGAGCTCTCTGACAGAGGGGCTGGTAAGTACTGCAGAAACTGCCTGGCCAGGACTCCACCCCTCCCCAGACTCCCTGCCTAGTCCACCTATCAGCTTCTGGTTCTGTAGAAACACTTGGGAAATGGACATAAAACATATCCGCACCACCTTCTACTGCCAGTGCTGAAGGCCAAACAGACTAGTCATGCTCACAGGCTGGCTGTGCTCAGAAATCTTCACGGCTCCCACCATCCAGCAACAAGGCTATGGCTGTTGAGAACCCTGCCTTCCATGCCCTACCTATGGTCTGCCTTAACAGTAATGTTCCCATGTACCACATCCTTGAAATATATGTCTTGCCGGGTGTGGTGGCGCACACCTATAATCCCAGCACTCAGGAGGCAGTAGCAGGCGGATCTCGGTGAGTTCAAGGCCAGCCTGGTCTACATAGCAAGTTCCAGGCCAGCTGGAGCTACAGAAGACCCTGTCTCACAAAGATCCCCCCCCCAAAAAAAAGTACCTGACATCTGCTGGGTGCTTTCCACATGCTTTATCTTCACAACCACCTTCAGAGGCAAAGACTGCCATCCCATTCTACAGACAAGGAGACTGAGGCACAGGGAGTGAGTGACAGATCACTCCTCTGCTTACCAGCGAAGACCACAGACTCACTGGCTTCCACTTAAGTGGGTGGGGAGGAGGCAAGCCTCAGCCCCGGCCCCAGAAGGCTGGGAGCAGGGTGAACCCAGTCAGCTTGTGCCTGAGGATGATCCACAAGCCTAGCCCCAGCTCTGCCTGGCAGCATGCTCTGTGACAGTGGAAATGTGCCTGCCCTGCCCTGTACACAGCTGCCAGCCACATGCGGGTGCTGAACACTGGAGTTTGGCTGCGGCAGCTGAACTAACAATGTGATTTCATTCTAGTAGCCGCATGTGCTATGGGCTTATGGGCTACCGTATTAGAGGATGCAACAGACTAGTCTGACGATGGACCTGAGGAGGTGGATGGGTTCACTGCACCAGCCCCATGGAGGGGACCGCCAGGCAGGATGGAGGGGAAGACCCGAATGCAGGATGGTGGTGGGTTGATGACAAGCTCTCACCACAGAGTGGTGTCCTCTAAGTGTTAGGTGATATGTCTGGGAGGACGTTGGCACACGGCATTAAGTAAGAGCCTAGAGGTGGCACTCCCCACTCTGGGAAGGAGGAAGGGAGACAGAGCCATGGGGGGCAGGTGCCAGTGCTGGGCAATGGGGTTGGGAGGAAGCCTGGGCACACAGGGTCAGGAGAGAGCAGGGGTGGGACAGGAGCCCTGCATCCTTGGTTTGCACAAAGGTAGCCCAAGGTGTGTTCAGACCCTATAGTCAGACCACCAGGGGGTTCCCTGTCTCTTGGGTTTCAGTGGCTCCTTCATCCATTAAGCAAGGATGTAATGGAGTCCATGTCACAAAAGACTTCAAGAATATGAACGTGAAATATATATAATATATATAATATATATTATATATATTATATATGGTACTGGGCATTAAACCTAGGGCCTCAAACATCATAGGCAACATCTCTGCCATTGAGCCCCAGCTCCAAGCCCTAGTATTTAAAGTTCCTGAAACTGGGGCTGGAAAGACGGCTCAGCTGTTTAGAGCATTTGCTGTTCTTGCAGAGGACCCAGGTTCAGTTCCCAGCACCCATGACTGTTTCTAACTCCAGTTCCAGGAGATAAAATGCCCTGTTCTGGGCTGCACAGGCTCTGCATGCGTGTGGTGCACATAACATACATCCAGGCAAAACACTCATACACAGAAAATAAAAATAGAAGATAATTAAGTGGCAGGGCTGGTGACTGCGAGTCTGTTACACGAGGGAAACCAGTGTCTGAGGCAGCACAGGACACGGGGTCACAAGCCTGACCAGCTCTACCCCACTCCAAGGCCCAAAGCATGGAGTCCATGGAGTCCAGAGGTGGACAGAGACTTGGCCAAGGCCACCAAGGACGTGGAGTCAGGACTCTAAGCTTAGTCAGTGAGGTCTGGGGTGTGGGACAGACCCTCAGCCACCAGCTGTCCCAAGAACAGGATGAACCAATCAGAGGGCAGATGACAGACAGACAGATGTGGACGGGCACTGTGGCTTCGCACTCGCAGTCCCAAGTGAAGATGCAGATGGCCAGAGAACATTCCAAGCAGAAGGGACAGTCAGGCCAGAAGAAAGGGTTCTTTTTAAAATTTTTTTTATTATTTATTTGAAATAATTTTTTATTATTTATTTATTTATATGAAATGTACTGTCTGCATGTAGGTTTGTGCACCCGTGCCGTGCAATGCTGCGGAAGTCAAAAGAGGGTCTCGGATTCCCCTGGAACTGGAATTCTCCTGGAATTGGAGTTTCAGACGGTTCTTGGCCGCCATGTGGGTGCTGGGGATCGAACCCGGGTCCTCTGCAAGAGCAGTCGGCGCTCCTAACCGCTAGGCCATCCCTCCAGCCCCGGGAAGGGTTCTTGCCTGAGCTCCCTTAGCAGCCGGCCCAGAGGGAGATGGGAGGTGGCCCAGGTCAGAGGAGGTGGTCATGTGGAGCTGAAGACCAAGGGCTCCAATCTCTCAGGGATATGGCCTTTCTTCATGGGGACAGTCCCCTGCAGCAGGGCCACGTGTACTGTGGACATGCCCACAGTAGAGCAAGGAGGCCATGTGGGCTGGCTCGGGAACAAGGCTATCTGTGGCCGAGAGAGGGTCAGGGAGATGTGGGCGTCACAGTCTGGGACACGGGTGCTTTGTCTGGCTTAGGGGAGGTGGACAGGGTAGACTAGGCTCTGAGACAAAAGGACAAGGCCCTCACAGAGCTCACCACAAGGACGGAGGACAGATGAGAAAGCCGACAGGGGCTAGGAGCCAAGGCCCTCGAAGAGGACATGTAAGCCAAGGCCCCCGTGTAGGAGGAACACAAAGGGCAAAGCACGCAACACGCCAGGAACCCGAGCCGTGCAAAGGCAGTACAGCTGGGGGCAGTGCTGGACATGGGGGGGGGGAGTGAACCTGGAGGGCGGGGCGAGCACACTGCATGGCTGCTTGGACGGCTCAGCTGCCACCCACGCAGTCAAACCTTCCAACCAGGCAGGAGCGGAGACTGGGAGAGCAATGGACCCAGAGCCCTGCTCCCAGGAGATGGCACCTCCGTCGACCCCCCTTCACCACAGCTGGCACCTGGGCTGCCGTCTGCTGCCAGATACTGTGTGCCACTCTCCCCCCTTTCTTCTGTGGGATAAAATTATTTCTTCTTTGAAAAGGGAGGAGCTAAGTGCAGCCCAGCTTCGCAGTGAGTTTCCGAGAGATCCAGGCATTTCCACAGAAGGTGCACAAGATTTGGGAATTCTGGGACTTTGGAGGGGGGCAGAGATGTGTAAAAGTCCCACCACATGGGGCAGGGTCTTCTCTCTACATATCGTCATGGGGGGGCGGGAGGGGCGGAGGTCACCAAGTCCATGTACGGACTTTGGATTTACTAAGGCGCTGCTATTGGAGTAATTTCCATTTACTTTGTAGGCAAGTAAACCTGAGTAAACTGGTTAGACTTCCCTGAGCTGTGGTTTGGATAGCCTTTCTTTCCGGTCTTGGGAACTCAGGGGTGGGGGTGGGGTGGGGAGAGGTGAGACTCCACACAGGTGGACATCTCCTGGGTGGAATTTTAATTACAAATTGGTGTAGTCATGGGAGAACTGAACAGAGCCTTGGAAGGGTTTGGGAACAGACAAGCCAAAGACTCAGGAAAAGTGATAGACCTTTGTTGGCTGTGGAAAAGATGCCAGGAACTGAAGGAAAGGTAGCTGCAGGGAAAGAACGGGCAGAGGAGATGTTGATATGGGCAGCCATCTCTGCAGGCCTGGGGGCGTAGCAGGGCGTGGGGAGTGAGATGCATAATTAGTGTGAGCCCACCCAAGCAAATGCCCGAAATGGGAGAAATCCTGGGATGGAAATCCATCTGTAGGTCATATGGAGTAGCACGCCAGCTAGACAGGTGGGTGCACCATGGGAGTACAATGCACTGAGGAGGCCAGAAGGTTTAGAACAAGCCTTGCAAGCCCTGGGAGATGAGGAAACTGGTGGCATGGGAGAAGAGTTAGAGCAAGAGAAAACCAGGAGTTTGGCCTCCGACCTCACCAGTAAGCTGCATAAAGGGAAAGGAGGTAGAAGTGTCAGCAGCTTTTAGCAGCTTGGAGACCCAGGAGAAGACAGATAATGATAAAAAGGAGAATGACGTAGGAGAAGCACCAGATGCCCCTCAGGTTCAACCTTTAATACAAAGAGAGAAAAGTCTCAACGCTAATGGCAGCTTCATGGATGGCCAGAGTGGGAGGCCGAGCAGTTGGTAATACATAGCACTGGGACTGTTGGAATTGGGAAACTTCGAAGCAGGCAGTGAAGGAACTCCTCACCACCTGGTTTGTAAGGCTGTGGGACCTGGGAGTGGGTGGGATTAAGTGCTGCAGAAGCAGGAAGGCTGAGTAACATAACCACCATCCTGCCTTAAGACATAAGCTATGTAATATAGCCTGAGACAGCATAAGGGAGAGTAAGTCCCTAGTGGATTGGCTAGTAAGGGCCATTAAGGACATGTGGTCATCTGCAACAGAAATTCCCCTACGTACCAGGGGGGTGGAAAGTGATGAGAGGGGCAAATGCTACTAAGAGAACGAGGTCTGAAGAAAGCAATATGGGACTGGAGAGGTGGCCTAGCGGTTAAGAGCGCTGACCGCTCTTACAGAGGACCGGGGTTCAATCCCCAGACCCACATGGCGGCCGAGAACTGTCTGAAACTCCAATTCCAGGAGAACTCCAGTTCCAGGGGAATCCGACACCCTCTTCTGACCTCCGCGGCATTGCATGACACGGGTGGACGGACTTGCATGCAGACAGTACATTCATACACATACAGAAATAAATTTTAAAAAAGAGAGAGAGAAAGCAATATATAGTGCCCAGTGCACTGGGCCAGACAGGTGTGTTTACCAGTGATGAAAGAAAATGTCTGGGGCTGGAGAGATGGCCTAGCAGTTAAGAGCACCGACTGCTCTTGCAGAGGACCGGGGTTCAATCCCCAGACCCACATGGTAGCTGAGAACCGTCTTTAGCTCCAGTTCCTGGGGAATCCGACACCCTCTTCTGACCTCTGCAGCATTGCACAACACAGGTGCACACACCTACATACAGACAGTACATTCATACACATGAAATAAATAAGTAAATAAATGAATAAATTAAAATTAAAAAAAATAAGAAAGCAGGTGTTGTGACTACAGCCAGGAGTTAGGGCCAGAGCCTGCCTGACACAGCTAACCAGCAAATACAACAGAGGCCAAAGGAGAGACATCCCTCCTCGGCCCTGTGCAGGGCTGGACAGCTTGAGCCAGGCCCAATGAATCTATCAAAACTAGAGAAATACAGGGAGGCCATGGGTAAAAACCCCACGATACCGGATAGGTTCGAGAAAATTACTACAGGTGCCGAAGAACTAACTAAATTAACGCCTCTCGGTCGTGCTGCTGGACCCAACATGGATCTTCTGAGACCACTGGCACAGACAAATAATCTTCCCATGCTATGGTGGACCTGGTTTATGTTTGATTTAATACTTAATGTTAAAGTCTGAGTGTTTTACAGATGTGAGACCAGTTGGAGACATATCCTATACACCCGAAGGAACAAAGATAAAAAGGCCCAATCCCAGCCCAGGTCTCCACCTGGACTAGCTTCCCAGCTCCACCTCTTGGCAGGCCCCAGTCTCCTCATTTGTAAACCAGGCAACCAGGAAGTTGAGGAGGCACCCCACTCTCCCAGCAGAGCTGAAGAGCCAGGTGCTGGGGGAGGCTGGGAACACCTGCATCTTCTCTTCCTGGAGCACTCAAGCCCGAGTGCAGGTCAATCAGGCCTGCCTCCTCTGAGCCCCACCAGCCTAGTGCCCGGCAGCCCCAGGGTGGAACGTGGGTTAGAAGATCGCCTTCCACAGGAGAACTGAGTTCTATGTGGTTGGCCACAGATAAGAAGCTGAAGGCCCAGAAGAGACCCCTGAACAGCTTCTGTACTGCCTGCTGGGAGCCTAGGAGCCCGCTCTCATCCTTGAGAACGAAGTCAGACCTGGGCTCAGAAGGCAGCTGGGTGGAGTACTCGTTCCAGCTCCACACTTTCACCTCTCCCTCTGCAGGGTGTGCCGCCTGCAGGCCCATTCAAGAGCCCTGGACTTCCGATGGACTTGGTCACCTTGGCCCCAGGGCAGGCTGTGAACACCAAATCTGGCTCCTCTTGAATAATACACACTAACATCAGAACAATAAACATCTTGCAAATGAATGAACAAACAGGGCCTCCACAAGCAAGCAACGCTGCCCTCTGTGCTTCAGCATCTCCATCTGCCAGAGGGGAGGACACATACTGGCCCGGCTGCCCAGTTCTCATCAGTGGAAGGAGACACACAGCCAAGAACGGTGTGGTGGATGAGGGGCTCTACTGCCTCCGCAGGTGGAGTCTGGGGCTGAGGGGAGGGGCAGGGTGTGGGCTTTGAGTGATATACAGGAAGCCAGAGAGGAACTGGGCAGCTTCTAGAAAGAGCAAGTGATTATTGATTAACAACTTCGATTAGAAGAACCTGGCTCCACTCAGACTTGAGGCCAAGGACAAACAGCCCAAGGGGCCACGGATGACCGCCACGGGCTCCGATGGAAGAAACACTCAGGCCCTTCTTTGGTGTTGGGGGACAGCTCTCCAGTGCAGCTCTAGGTCAGTAGCTTCCAGCACCTGGATATACCCCCCCCTCATCTCCAGAACCGAGTGACCCAGGCAGGTCACCTGTCACCTCGAGCATTCCAGTCTGCACAGTACCACCTGGCCTCTAGGATGACATCCAGGGAGCCCTGACAGAGCTGCCTAGGAGCTCCTGAGATGGGGTTCATACCCCCCATGGGTGTGGCCTCATCCCATACCTGCTGGGATATTTCACCCCTCTTCCTCCTCTGCTGGCCTGAGGCCTGCACATTGGCTTCACTCCTGCCTCTCCAGCAGCCAGGGTCACTGTGGTGTTCCTGATGGCGACCTGCCACTGTCCCCACTGCCCATAAAGCACTCGGAACGAAACCTACTGTGCTCTGGGCTTCTGAAGACCAATGTGGCCCCCATGTCTCCCCTCTTCCCTGACTTCAGTCCCTCCCCAGCTCTTCCTCTCCAGGCCCAGCTCTGCCGCGGGGTCGCGACACTGGCTGTCGTTTCCTCCAGGAGCGCCCTGCCGAGACCTTAGTGTGCCAGCAGCCTCTCGTGCTGATGTCATTGGTCCGAGGCCCCCCCCACCCCCACCCCTCTCCAGATCTTGGCAGCCCACAGCTCATCCTTGGAGGGAGGTACTGACACCCATTTATGTGTTCCCATCTCCAGGAATGTCAATCACAGAAGGGTCACTGCTGCCCCCCACCCCCATGACAGAGCCTGGCTGGGCAGTGAATAGCTGCCAAGGGCTAGAACCAAACAGCCAAAGACCCAAGGAACCCTGAAGAAAGCTCACCCAGAGTAAGTACCAGGCTGCTCAGGGCGCCCAGGGTGCAGGCCCAGCCAGCAGCTCCCACACCTGATGCGTTGCCCTTCCTGACCTCAGTGCCAAGAAAGTCTCTTCGACCCCACTGCTAGGATCAACAGCCATGCCCCAGCAGGCAGTGCCAGCCCCTCCCACCCAGCTCCCCAGCCTCCAGGGACAAAGTACAAAGGGCCACTTCAGTGGAAATGGAGCCTCAGCTCCATCTCCAGCTCAGAAGGCTGGAGGAGGGAGAGGGTGCCCCTCACCCCTCGCCCTCCACAGTCCTCCCTGGACCTCTTGACATGGGGTGGCTCACAGGGTCAAGCTCTTGCAAGGCAGCTTTGTCCCTAATATTGTCTTTGTGGTGTGGAGAAGGGGCCACGTACAGGGCTGGGGGCAGGGTTACAGCAGCCACTCCCATGGGCACCGCTGCACCATATGGAGATAGTAGGCTTAGCTAAGTCACATGGGCCAGCCTCCAGGACCTTTCTTAGCTGATAACCTTTCTCAGCTTAAATGTGCCCTCAGCAGCCATTCCAACAACGAGCTGATAACCTGAAAGACCAGCTCCTCACACCAAGGGGCGCTCTGGCAACTTCATTATGCTAAGTGACGTTTCTTCTGTGTCCAATGATATAATGGCCAGCCAGGCAGCCATTACACCAGGTCCTTGGGACCCCCCCCCCCAATCTTCCCTCTCAACGGGTACCTTTGTCCTATGTAGCCTACAAGGAACTGCTCAAATCCCTTTCTCCCTGAGCCTACATCTCAGGCTCAGAACTCACCAAGACAACAGTGTGGCTTCTCTGAGACTTCCAACCAGGTCCCCCAAGGAAACAGCCAAGATGGCACTTGTTCTTAGATCATCAGCACTCACCAGGCTGACAAGTCCCTTCTGAGGTAGTCCCACACAGGTTCCCAGGAGCCAGCCAAACCCACACTGACTCTGCTGTCCTTCTTGGACCCCGTGCCCCGGGGATAACTAATGTCCATGCACACTAGGGGGCCAGGAGCTCCCAGGCAGACTCCCTCCCCTCCCCTCCCCTCCCCTCCAGCCTGGACCGCCTTACTGGAGACCCAAGTGCTGCCCCCAACCTGCTGTACTATCTCATGACCTGTGTGCCAGCCCCAAGCACAAGCTAACACAGAGGAACTAATGAATGAATAAATGTCCCTTTTCAAGGCCACACACCCGAAGCTTCTGACAGTACTGCTGGGCTCTCACGCTTGGTCTTCGGGTCAGAGAAGTGATCAGGGGTCCTGATGCTGCCTGCCATGCCACTGCCCACTCCTGGGGCCCTGAAGAAAGTGGTTCATGCATATGAATCCTATGGCTGTCCTCCAGCAAGAGGATTGGTGGTAGTGAACAAGGAAGACAGAGGAAATCACTTCAGCCTTCAGGGTACTAAGCCTGCAGGGCTGGGAGGAGCCCAGGGAGGAGGAATGGGATGAGGGGGAGGGGCTGCAGGAGCAGCTTAGGACCCTCCACACTGCTGCTCCCATTTTGAGATCAGCAAACTGCTGAGGACAAAGATGGGCTTGTGCTGGGCGGATGGAGGTGGTAGGCCTGTAGCACTACCCTGTAATCTGGGATCTGAACATTGTAACAAACTTGGCTCTGATGGAGGATGTGCTCTGGGGTTCCGGGCACCTAGAGAGATGCCTGCCACCTGCTGGTACCCTCTCTTCTCCTCTTCCCAGTACTCTGGACCACTCTTCCTGGCTCTGCCTGGGGGTCCAACTGAGAGGCAGGCCTGGGTCCACTGCCAGCTATGGGCTCACAGGCCTGGTGCCGTGAGCCACAGCATCGCAGCACCAGGGTGCACATATCTTCCAGACCAGTGAATACAAACTGTAGCCAACCACTTTGTCATGCTGTCAGAGCTCCTGGAGTGACAGGCAGGTCCCAAGGCACCAGGATCCCCCAATACTGTGGAAGGATATTTCTGGGTGATGGTAAGGACTGATGGGAAGTCGCTCTACAGCAGAGGGAGACTGGACCCAGCTTTGAGGAAGCCATGACTCTTCTTGGGTCAGGA
Organism: Rhizomys pruinosus; assembly: GCA_009823505.1. NCBI lineage: Eukaryota > Metazoa > Chordata > Mammalia > Rodentia > Spalacidae > Rhizomys > Rhizomys pruinosus. The sequence continues at coordinate 840,852 of VZQC01004002.1, read as the reverse complement.
CCTAACTGTCTCCATTGGGGACACACAGGAGGTGACTATGGTCAAAAGGCAGAAATGCCACACAGGGCTTCTGGAGCTGAGCCCACTCCTACCCCTTACTTCTGTGAGACCAGCACCCGGCTGCACTCAGAACTGTCTTCCCTCTGGCCTCAGAACATAACCTAATCTTTCTATTAAAAAGGTTTTAATGGCCTAGCGGTTAAGAGCGCCGACCGCTCTTACAGAGGACCCTGATTTGATCCCCAGCACCCACATGGCAGCCGAGAACCGTCTGAAACTCCAATTCCAGGAGAACTCCAGTTCCAGGGGAATCCGAGACTCTCTTCTGACCTCCGTGGCATTGCACGACACGGGTGCAAAAACCTGCATGCAGACAGTACATTCATACACATACAGAAATAAATAAAATTTTTTAAAAAAAAGTTTTTTTTTAAACGTTATAGGAAATCTGGAAAACCCAGCAAAGGAAACAAGGATGCGCCATCACCTCCTGCCATGCTGTGCCATCACCCTCCTGCCGTGCTGCACCATCACCTCCTGCCATGCTGCGCCATCACCTCCTGCCGTGCTGTGCCATCACCTTCCTGCAGTGCTGCGCCATCACCCTCCTGCCGTGCTGCGCCATCACCTCCTGCCGTGCTGCGCCATCACCCTCCTGCCGTGCTGCGCCATCACCTCCTGCCGTGCTGCGCCATCACCTCCTGCCGTGCTGCGCCATCACCCTCCCGCCGTGCTGCGCCATCACCTCCTGCCGTGCTGCGCCATCACCTCCTGCCATCACCTCCTGCCGTGCTGCGCCATCACCTCCTGCCGTGCTGCGCCATCACCCTCCTGCTGTGCTGCGCCATCACCCTCCTGCCGTGCTGCGCCATCACCCTCCTGCCGTGCTGCGCCATCACCTCCTGCCATGCTGGTACCTTCGGCCTGAGTTATGGAGGCCCTGCCTCTCTTCTGCACCTTTCTGCTAGAATGAACCATCTCTGTGGATTTTCTCCCATTGTGGGGGAACACACGTTTTCACCTCAGCTTTAGCCTCTACAAGCTAGATGATGGGAGCTCAGAGCCCCAGGCCTCTGTTCTCTTCACTCCTTCTCATCCACCCCAGACCTGACCTACATCCTGGGTTGAAATGCCTTGGCTTAGGAGCAGAGAGAATGAGGGGTATGGTCCCAAGAACTCTGGGACCTGCTACCACATACCACCCAGGATGCTGAGCCTCTCTCTGTGGATGTCTGGACAAATACCAAGTACCCCAGAGCTCGATGTTCCTCCTCCATGTGGGCACGAGACCTCAGGGTTCCCAGCTCGGCCCTCTCTCTGGGCCAAGGTGAAGACAACTAGGGCCCAGCTTTACTCTTCACGCTCTTTCAGGAGTTGATCCAGAAAGTCTCCTCTGCCCCATCACTCTCTCCCTAAAGTGATGCTTGCTGCTGGTCCTCCACCAGCCCCCAGGGTTCTGGCCAATCATCTTTTGTTTCAGCATCATGTCCACTAGACCCAGCACTGTTTCAAAAAGACCAAAAACTGGGGCTGGAGAGATGGCCTAGCGGTTAAGAGCACCGACTTCTCTTGCAAAGGACCCGGGTTCAATCCCCAGCACCCACATGGCGGCTGAGAACCGTCTACCTCCAGTTCCAGGGGAATCCGACACCCTCTTCTGACCTCCGTGGCATTGCATGACATGGGTGCACAAACCTACATGCAGACAGTACATTCATACACATAAAAATAAATAAAAATTTTAAAAAGACCAAAAACAAATAAATTTTTAATCAAAAAAATAAATTAAATAAAACTCCAATATCTTGGTCCTGTTAGCACCACTGAGAACTTGTAGCAAGTTTCCCAGGGCTCGGGCTTCCGTCCCTCTCCCACTAGGTCTGATCTCTCTTAACTGGTCCAATTTTTCACCCTATTTACATGCCCACATTCAGCCAATCAGGGCACACCTGGACCCAGCTGGCATAGACTGGTACCCTATAAATTTGGGGGGGAAGGCTGCATTAGAATTTGATGGAAGAGGAAGAGACTACCACCTTTCAGGACTCACAGAAGACCCCAAAGCTTGCAGCAGGGACCTGGATCATGCTAACCTTCACCTTTGCAGCTGTAGCCAGGAGTTCATTCTGGAAGCAGTTTCCTGCCTTCAGACATCAAGACCACCCTCCACATCAGAGACCTGCAGCTCTAGAAGACTATGAGAGCTCTAACTCTTCACAGAGCCACAAGCCTGCTTGGTAAGGGACTGGTCTTGGTTGGCATCCTGAGACCTTTGAGCTCAGAGCTGTAGCTGCCCTTGGCTAGCATGCCACCACTACAGAGAATTCAAACCTGTGTCATTCAAATCCCTGTGGCAATGTTTTTTTTATGTTCTTTTTTTAATTTTTATTTATTTTGTATGTGTATGAATGTACTGTGTGCATGCAGGTTTGTGTACCGGTGTCATGCAATGCTGCAGAGGCAGAAGAGGGTGTTGGATTCCCCTGGAACTGGAGTTAAAGAGTTAAAGACGGTTCTCAGCCGCCATGTGGGTGCTGGGGATCGAACCCGGGTCCTCTGCAAGAGCAGCCAGCGCTCTAACCACTAGTCCATCCCTCCAGCTTTTAAGCTGTTTTATCCCCTTTAAATCCCCTTTAAGGTTGTTAACCTCAAATCGACAATAAAGTCCCTCCCACCTGTACCCCTCCAAGTCTGCTCACTTCATTCTTGGAGGAGAGTGACACAGGAACCCAGCTGGGAACAGCAGCTGGTCTCCCCTGCATTGGGCAGAGACACCTTTTAGATCTTTCACCTATACAGGGCAACTTTTGTCATTTCCGTAAGTGGCCCTCACCTTGCAAACACACCCAACAAATATTTAAGGAATATGTTATCGAATGCCCTTTGCCTGCCAAGCCTGGGGCCAGGCCCTCGCTCATGCCTGGCACCAGCCCTTTCTGTCACTGGCAGTGCTCCCTGTGAGCCCCTTGTCACAGTACACTGACCACCAGGTTCTAGAGTACGGGCAAACTCTGGGGGCCATGCGCAGGCCAGGACCACCTCCAAGAGAGGCAATGAGGACATAAGACAGTGTGGCATATGAAGACTTTGGTGTCTGATTCCAGAAGTCAAGGGGGCCGGCGATCTCATGAGGCAGTGTGGGGGTTTGTGAGGCTTCATAAGGCAGATCAGGTCAGCCTGGTCTACATAGCATGACCTGAGTTTAATATCTGGGACCCACATGGTGGAAGGACTCCCACAAGTTGTCCTCTGACCCCCCCCACACACATACACAATAATAAATGTAACTTAAAATACAGAAAATAAGTGGCTAGAAAGATGGCTCAGTGGGTAAGAGCACAGACCGCTCTCAGAGGATCCATGTTCAACTTCCAGCACCCACACGGCAGCGACCACCCATAATTCCAGTCCCAGGGAATCTGACACCTTCTGACCTCTGCAGGTATTGTACAACACAGGTGCTCTCACACATATGCAGGCAATACACTCATAGACAAAAAGTAAAATAAGCCAGGCATGGTGGCACACGTCTTTAATTCTAGTACTCGGGAGGCAGAGGCAGGCAGATCTTTGTGAGTTCAAGGCCAGCCTGGTCAACAGAGTGAGTTCCAGGACAGCTGGGGCTACAGGGAAACCCTGTCTTGAAAAGACCAATAAATAAATAAATAAATAAATAAATAAATAAATAAATAATTTTTTAAAAAAGGAACTGAAAACTGGGGGTTCCTGTTCTAAGACACAAACAGGAGGATGTCAGATGCGGTCCCCACACCAGCAGGTGAGGTTGAAGATGGTTGAAATGAGGGGACCCAGGAGGCTGGGCAGCGAGCCACTGTGGAAGGTTCATGAGTGCCCTTGGGAACCGACAGGGAGAGAAGGGCCAGCTTTGAGAGATTAAGGGGGCTCCAACAGGCAGCTTGATGGGCTCTAGGTCCCTATGAATATTACATAACCCCAGTCCAGCCACTTCTGGCTCTGAGCCTCCATCCTAAGCATCTTCCACGGCCCCTGGAGATGGCACTAGTGCCTACACTCAGGCGTTGAGTGCTGTTGAGGGACAACTCATCTGACAAGCCCTTCATTCATGCAACTGGTAAGTACTTAATCAACTGGAGCAAGTGATCAGGATTGGCAAGTAAAGGTGAACACCTGCAGCCGCCTACCTGGGGTCTCTGCCAGCCGAGGCCCTGAGGCTACAATCCCTGTTCAGAACCTAGGTTCTAGGTTGTTGCCTCTGGAAAGTTCCCAGCTGCCAGGGTCAGGACAGCAGGCAGGCAGGCCCTGAGGAAGCCCTCATGTCTACATAGGCTGTCCCAGCCCTCACCCTCCCTTCCCAGGAGACTCTACTTCAGTGGGAACCAAAGTTTTGTCCCATATAACCTCTAAGTTCATAAAACAACTGGGTAATTAGGTGTGTGAATACTGTCTATTGTTCCAATTTTATTTTTATAGGAAAGATGAAAATGAGTGAGCCAACAGAGGCATTTCCGCTTTCAGCAGTACAAGGAAAATTATTTCAGGATCTTGTTGACTTTCTAGATGAGCAAGGCTTCAGGCTCCCTGGTCAACCCTATGCTAGACCATGGGAGGAAGCCAAGTCAGTCCCCCACCCTACACAAAGGGCTTGTCTCCTGAGAGGTGGGAACAGTAACCAAGCAGAGTCCTGGTGACCAATTCCTGTGTATGTGAAGCCGCCCTGGAGAGTCACTTTTCTCCATCAGAGATGAAGAGGGTAAAAAGGACAGATCATCAGGGACTAGGCTGAGAATCACTCATTCATGCATGCATTCATTCATTAATTCATTCACATTACCAAAGCCCTCAGTATATCTGTTGCTAGTCGTCTCTTGAGAACACATAACAACAAATCTGCCAATGAAACAAGCATAAGCTCTGCGGGTCGACAGCAAGGACCACAACTGACGTGGGCTTGCCTGACCCAATGAAGCTCAAGCTGGTAGAACAGGGATGGATGAATGCGAACAGCCGCTGTACCTTACTGCGCCCTTGCAGTGTGGGCTTCTGCAAGTACACCATATATAACTACTAAAACTTCCACGGGCAGGGTTAGAGGAACGGTTTAGCTGGTAAAGCGTTTGCTGACCTACCATAAAGACCTGAGACTGAAAAATGGGTGGGGGTTAGCGGCTAGAGAGATGGCTCAGTGGTTAAGAGCATTGGCTGTTCCTCCAGAGGACCCAGGTTCAGCTCCCAGCACCTGGAGGTGGCAACAACCATCTGTAACTCCAGTTCCAGGGGATCCAATGCACTCTTCTGACCTCTGTGGATGCTACATGCAAGTGGTACATGTACATACATGAAGGCAAAACACTAATATACATAGGGGGCTGTGGGGATAGCGCAGTGGTTAAAGGCTGAGGTTGAGAATACCAGAAAACTAATATACATAGGATAAAAATAAATATCTTTTGGTCTTTTTGAGACAAGGTCTCCCTGTAGCCCCAGCTGGCCTGGAACTGACTATGTAGATCAGGCTGGTCTTGAATTCACAGAGATCTGCCTGCCTCTGCCTGCCAAGTGATGGGATGAAAGGCATAACCCACTGGGGCTGGAGAGATGGCTCAGCAGTTAAGAGCACCAACTGCTCTTGCAGAGGACCCGGGTTTGAACCCCAGCACCCACAGGGCAGCTAAGAACCATCTTTAACTCCAGTTCCAGGGGACTCTGACATCCTCTTCTGACCTCTGCGGCATAGCATGACACAAGTGCACCAACCTACATGCAGACAGTACACTCATACACATAAAAAATAATAAATAAATAAAAATATTTCAAAAAGAAAAGGACATGACCCACCAAGCCCAGGCTATAAATACATTTAAAAAACATATTGTCCTTTTTAAATTTTATTTTATGTCAGTGCTCTTAACCACTGAGCCATCTCTCCAGCCCCCTAAATATTTTTTAAAATAAGGTGGAGTGTTCTTAAGGAAGACACCCAACATAAAGCTCTAGACTTTACAGATAAACACATGTAGACATATAACATGTACATACATGCACATCCCCAAAAGGATACGTCCATGGTTAGATGTACATATCTGAGGGGCTATGTACACAGGAAAATAGCAACGGGGAGAGGGTTCAACTGACATGGGTGCAGACTGGCATCATGGAAAGAATATTAAGTTTCGGTGGCCGGCAGGACTTTGAAGGACAGAGGAAGGGATGGTATGAACTAGACACTCAGAGAAGCAAGTGAGCCTCCAGATCTGCCTGGAGGTCACCTCAGAACTCTGTGGCTGGAGTGTGGTTGCCAGGAGCCCTTGTGAGAGGGGCTAGATCAGGATGAAGGCAGCAGAGGAGCGGGAGGTCTCAGGGGGCTCAATCCTCTGCCCCCCTCTACACTCCATCACAGAGCAGATTCTTGAGGGTGACTTCCACTCTTAGCCCTGAGACCTCCTGGCAAGCCCCTCACCTATGGCATCACCTGGCAGCCCCCAGGTCCATCTCAGCAACGCCCCCAAGTCCTCTCCTCCTTGGTCAGATATCTGAGCACTGGAATGCGGAAGCTAGTGTGCATCACCTCCGTTATGAGGCTCCTGTTAGCCAATGCTGGGAAGATTTACCCTGAGAATTGACCAACACGCCTCAGCGGGGTGGGGGTGGGGGTATTCTCCCAGACCACCAGATGTGTACACACCCGGTGTGCTGGGACAGGCTGTGTAGCTTGAGGCTCACTCTGAAAGGGAACAGTTAAATGCCCAGTACACCAAGTCGCTCAAATGCAAACATATGTACTGTCCCCATTTTAGAGACAGGGAAGCTGAAGTCAAAGATGCAGTCACAAAGTCCAGAGTCACACAGCAGGCAGCAGAGCCGGGATCTGAACCAGGCTACTTCCCCACCAGGTAGGGAAGGATCTAGAGTCTGCTCTGCATGATTCTTTCCGGGTCCCAGGCAGCCAGCAAGAGCTGGGCAAATGCAGAGTGCGCCCTGTGGTACCTATACCCAACTAGATGCTAACGTCCTCAGAAGCAGGCCCATATCCTCGTTACCACTCTACCCTCACCTCTACCCTCACCTCTACCCTAACCTCTATCCCTCACAGGAGTAGATCATTTCAGAAGAAACTTCTAAAAGGAAGTCTAGGTCCTCATCATGTGGAGAGCTAGATCTGGGTGGGAGAAAGGGGAAAGTATACAGAATAGAGAACGAAGAGTCTTTGCACGGGGGAAGTAGAGCTGTATACCCCAAACCTCTTTCTGGGAGGGGAGACAGAAGGTGTTGGGTGTCCCCAGGGGCAAGAGGACGCTGAGCCGGCAGACCACCCTGCTGCCAGCCACTCCTCACTGCTCACCTCCTTCCAGAATCCCTGGAGGAATACCTGCTCAGTGCCCTTGCCCCCTGCTCCCCACCCACCTCTGCCCTCCCGTGATCCTCAGCACAGCCTGCCCCTCCCAGGAAGCCCGCCCCACCACCAGCTGGCATCGGATGGCCTCATTTTACAGGTAATAATACCAACACAGCAGCCAGCGATTCCCGGTCAGACCAGGGGCCAGGCATCTTCCATGCCCCATCACATCCAACCCTTTCCTAAATCCTAGGGAGAAGTCTCTCCACTTGACAGAGGTGGAGACTGAGCTCAGAACACGGACTTGCTGAGGTGGGCCAGCTACCAAGGCAGCCCTGACCACCTGCTCCTGGGCAGGCCCTCCAAAGCGGAAGGCTGAGCCCATCTGCTCAGGCCCTGCGCAGGACAGATGCCCGCTGTCCTCTGAAGCCAGTGCCAGCTTCCTGGTATGGCCCTACCCCTTCTCCTCCACCGGGTCGTCCTGCCCTGTAGCCTAAGCTCCCCCTGGAAGCTCTCTGCCTCTTCAGCTCATTTAAGGGGCCCTTCCATCAGGCAGCCCATCCCTCAACACTCTAAGCCATTTGTGCCTCTGGGCCCTTGCTCAGCCATTCACTCTACCCAGGGAAAAATCCCACTTCCTGTCATCTCTGCCAGTAACTTCTCCCTCCCTTGGGCAGGGAGCCCCTTTTCCAACTTTCCCAGGACCTCTGTCTATCTCCTTAGCACTGGACAGCACTAATAACTCTGGTGCTGCCAGCTCCGGGGTAGGCCTTGTCTTGCTCCCCTGCCATCCTCTGCTTGGCCCAATGCCTAGACCTTTAATAACTCTCTCCCTCCCAGGTGACACGCCAAGCCCCCATCCAGGCAAATCTGGACTAGTATCCCAGGAATGAGGGGGGACCACCGAGGAATCCCAATACGGAAATGTCCCTGCCTACAACCCTTCTGGGCTGCCTGTGGGGCAGGGAGAGCCATCAGCCCTCAGACCACCAGCGCTGGCTGGGGCGCAGCACCCCCTCCCCGCCGGGACGACCAGGCACGCTCCCCTCTCCATCCCTGGTTCCAGAACTCACTATTTGCAGATATTTATAGCGCCCTCCCCCAGCCAGGAGCCCTCCTCCTCCGCCCTGGGCAGTGCAAAGAGAGGGAGTCTCCTTCCCCCCGCGAAAGGTAGTGGGGCTCTCTCACCGCGACTCGCCTTTGCCCGCGGCAGCCCCAGCCCCCCACCCGCCCAGCACTCTGCCCGCGCCTGGGCCTCGGCCACCGCAGCAGCCCGGGGTCGAGGGTGGGGAAGGCGGGCACCGAGGCCTCTCGCCCCCAGCCCCGCGCCGCGCCGGAGGGAGGGCAGGGGGAAGGGAGGGATGGCTGGGGAGAGCGGCGCACAAAGCCGGGCCGGAGCCCCGCGCCCGGACGCCCCCACCGCACCCAGCCGGCCGGGGAGGGGTCGCCGCAGAAGCTCCGTCCTGCGGCCCGGAAGCGCGGAGCTGGGGGAGGGGGCTCGCGGGCCGCCCCTGCGCCCCGCTGTCCTCGGCCCCGCGCTCCCGAAGAGGCTGCGGGGCACGAGGGGGGCGCGCGGGCTGCGCAGGGCGCGGGGCTGCGGGTCCCGACGCCGCGTCGACTCACCCATCGCCCGCGCGGTCTCAGCAGCAGCGGCGGCGGCGACTCCGCGGCCCCCGGGGCCCCCGGCGGGGAGATGCTGGCGTCCGCCGCAGCCTCTCGCCCCATCCCGGGCTCGGGCTCCGGCAGCGGCTGCGGCGGGCGCCCGGCATCGCAGGCGGCGCGGCCCCGGCCCGGCGCGATTCCACCCCCAGCGCCTCCACCCGGGCCGCGGGCGGCGCGGACGCTGGATGCACCGGGGCGGCGGCGGGGGCGCGGCGGCGAGGCCGAGCGCGGTGCACAGAGGTACCGACCGGCTCCCGCCCGCCCTCCGCCGGCCGCCGGCCCCGCCCCGCCCCGCGCAGCCGCCCCGCCCCGCCCAGGTCCGCGCGCCGCCCGGATGGACCGCGGCTGCTCCGGCCGCCGCCGCCCCCGCGTGTGCTCGGAGGTGCGCGCGCCTGGGCCGTGACCGAGCGTGCGCAGCCCACGGCGGGCCGCGGTGCGTGCGTATCGGTGCGCGGGGCTGCGGGCCGGCTGCGTGTGCGCGGACGCGCGTGGCGCCGTGGGTCGGCGTGCTCCGGCTGCCCGCGGCGGAGGCTCCCTGGGTGTGCGTGGACCGGCCGGTCCCTGCGGCCGTGCGCACCCAGCCGCTGACGCGCAGAGGCCTCGGGTCCTGCGCTGGGGCGTGTGCATGCCCCTGGCCCCTGCCACTGAGAGTGCACCAGGTTTGTGACCCTTGCACAGGCCTGGTGCTCGAAGTGTGCAAGATGCGGGCTGCCACGCTGTCCACGGTGGTTTGTGTGTCCGGCCAGAACGTGCTGGCCACTGTGCTGGCCCGTATCCTTCTAGCCCCTTCATCCACTCTGGTGCACAAAGCCAGCCTTGGCCTCCTGAGCCTCCTCTGGGCTACTTGGGTTCACCGAGTGCCCACCAGTCCCCACTCTGGCGTCTCACGTCCTCACCTCAGCTACTCTGGGTGGCTTTGAGACGACCGCCAGGACTTCCCCTCTTTCCAACATTTCGGGAGTTCCCATCGCCCTCATCACTTCTGTTTTATAAACTAAGTTCATGTCTGCCTGCCAACTCAGGTGTGGCGGGGCAGGGAGACCAGGCTGCATCCCAGCAAATGTGCTCCCAGGGCACCCTCCCTCCTAGGGCTGGTCCGCCTGTCCCAGAGCTGACACACCCACCCCTTGTCCCTCAAGCAGCCAGACTGACCTGCTCCCTCCATCGCTCACCTGGGCAGGCCCCGGCCTTCCCGAAGTCTCCACTGCTTCCACTTACTCTCAGTGTTCTGTGCAGTACTTGAGCAGGGCACAGGAGACCTGTACAGTGTGACCCCGTCCTCTCCTACACTTTACCTCAGGTTTCTTTGCAGAGGCTCCTGCTAAGCCAAGGTGTGCAAGCTATTTTCGATAAAATTCCGAGTCTTTTAGGTTTTGACAGCTATGGGCAGACAGCAACAAAATCAACCATAGACAGTGTGTAAAACAATGCACAGGCCTGGGCTCCGACTTAGCAGGCATGGTGGTGCACGCCCTTAATCCTGGTGCTTGGGATGCAGAGGCAAGTGGATCTCTGTGAGTTCAAGGCCAGCCTGGCCTACAGAGTGAGCTCCAGGCCAGCTGGGACTAAAGGGAAACCCTGTCTCAAAAAATACAAAAAAACAAAAACCCTTCCTTTATGGAGACATTGATCTCACATCATTTTCATTTCACTTTTGCCCCAACACTTCAAAACATAAATACCAGGCCAGTGTGATAAATATGTGATATGGAGGCCAGCCTGGTCTACTAGTCAGTTCCAAGCTAGCTGGGTCTACAAGGAGACCCTATCCGGCAAAAAAAAAAAAAAAAAAAAAAGTAATACCAAGCCTGGCCTGCATACCAAGATTCACAAGTTTAGGGCATTGGGTGTAACCTTCTCTACCCTACCTGTTCACACCCCCATGACAGCGTTCTCTACCCTACCTGTTCACACCCCCAT
>VZQC01004002.1:803910-824637 GCA_009823505.1 Rhizomys pruinosus | reverse complement strand
CCTGTTCACTCCCCATGACAGCCTTCTCCTCTATCCTACCTGTTCACACCCCCATGGCAGCCTTCTCCTCTATCCTACCTGTTCACATCCCCATGACAGCCTTCTCTATCCTATCTGTTCACACCCCCATGACAGCCTTCTCCTCTACTCTACCTGTTCACACCCCATGACAGCCTTCTCCTCTATCCTACCTGTTAACACCCCATGGCAGCCTTCTCCTCTATCCTACCTGTTCACACCCCCATGACAGCCTTCTCTATCCTATCTGTTCACACCCCCATGACAGCCTTCTCCTCTACCCTACCTGTTCACACCCCCATGACAGCCTTCTCCTCTAGTCTACCTGTTCACGCCCTCATGACAGCCTTCTCCTCTATCCCTACCTGTTTACATCCCCATGGCAGCCTTCTCCTCTATCCTACCTGTTCACACCCCCATGACAGCCTTCTCCTCTATCCTACCTGTTCACACCCCCATGGCAGCCTTCTCATCTATCCTACCTGTTCACACCCCCATGACAGTCTTCTCTATCCTATCTGTTCACACCCCCATGACAGCCTTCTCTATCCTACCTGTTCACACCCCCAATACAGCCTTCTCCTCTACTCTACCTGTTCACGCCCCCATGACATCCTTCTCCTCTATCCTCTCTGTTCACACCCCCATGACAGCCTTCTCCTCTATCCTACCTGTTCACACCCCCATGGCAACCTTCTCCTCTATCCTACCTGTTCACACCCCCATGGCAGCCTTCTCCTCTACTCTACCTGTTCACACCCCCATGACAGCCTTCTCTATCCTACCTTTTCACACCCCCATGGCAACCTTCTCCTCTATCCTACCTATTCACACCCCCATGACAGCCTTCTCCTCTATCCTACCTGTTCACACCCCCATGACAGCCTTCTCCTCTACTCTATCTCTTCACACCCCCATGACAGCCTTCTCCTCTACCCTACCTGTTCACAACCCCATGACAGCCTTCTCCTCTACCCTACCTGTTCACATCCCCATGACAGCCTTCTCTATCCTACCTGTTCACACCTCCATGACAGCCTTCTCCTCTATCCTACCTGTTCACACCCCCATGACAGCCTTCTCCTCTACTCTACCTCTTCACACCCCCATGACTGCCTTCTCCTCTACCCTACCTGTTCACAACCCCATGACAGCCTTCTCCTCTATCCTACCTGTTCACACCCCCATGACAGCCTTCTCCTCTACTCTACCTCTTCACACCCCCATGACAGCCTTCTCCTCTATCCTACCTGTTCACACCCCCATGACAGCCTTCTCCTCTACTCTACCTCTTCACACCCCCATGACAGCCTTCTCCTCTATCCTACCTGTTCACACCCCCATGACAGCCTTCAACTCTTTTTTTTAATTTTTATTTACTTTTGTATGTGTTAGAATGTACTGTCTGCATGTAGGTTTGTGCACCCATGTCATGCAATGCCACAGAGGTCAGAAGAAGGTCTCAGATTCGCCTGGAACTGGAGTTCTCCTGGAATTGAAGTTACAGACGGTTCTTAGCCACCATGTGGGTGCTGGGGATCAAACCCAGGTTCTCTGCAAGAGCAGTCGGTGCTCTTAACCGCTAGGCTATCTCTCCAGCCCCTGACAGCCTTCACCTCTATCCTACCTCTTCACACCACCATGACAGCCTTCTCCTCTATCCTACCTGTTCATACCACCATGACAGCCTTCTCTATGCTACTTGCTCACACACCCCATAACAGCCTTCTCCTCTATGCTACCTGTTCACACCCCTATGACATCCTTCTCCTCTATCCTACCTGTTCACACCCCATGACAGCATCCTCCTCTATCCTACCTGTTCACAGCCCCATGATAGCCTTCTCCTCTATCACACCTGTTCACACACCACCATGACAGTCTTCCCCTCTACCCTACCTGTTCACACTGCCATTACAGCCTTCCCCTTTACCCTACCTTTTCACATCCCCATGACAGCCTTCTCCTCTACCCTACCTGTTCACACTGCCATTACAGCCTTCTCCTTTACCCTACCTGTTCATACCCCCATGACAGTCTTCCCCTCTATCCTACCTGTTCACACTGCCATTATAGCCTTCTCCTTTACCCTACCTGTTCACACCATGACAGCCTTCTCCTCTACCCTACCTGTTCACACTGCCATTACAGCCTTCTCCTTTACCCTACCTGTTCATACCCCCATGACAGTCTTCTCCTCTACCCTACCTCCAGTGCACCCTGGCCCTCTCCACCCAATGGTGCTTGCTGGCCACCTGGGAAGGACATCCGTCAGTCCTGGCCCTAGCTTCTGCTGTCTCTGGTGGCCTCCCAAGGTCATCTGGACAGCACTCCCACCCCAGCAGCCACAGTTCCCAGTCTCCCTTTTCCCTTCTCTCGATCTTGTTCTACAGGGAAATCCCGATGCTGTTGCAGCAGCCTGAGCACCAGCCAGGTGCAAAGCGCCCTTCACTCCCCTGCTCCCAGCAAGGGTCGTGGTGAAGGTGACTGGGACCTGGATGTGGCACTCAGCCCCAGCCTTCCCTCCTTTGCCAGGGTGCTCAAAGTGGGCAACCCTAGCTCTCATCGGTCACCTTCCCTGGATTCTTTCTTCCTGTGACAAGCTCTACTCTTCCCAACATGCTGTGTGTCCTGCAAGTCTGGGGCAAAGCCAGGACCACCAAGCATGTGTCTTTTGGTCATTATTTTATTTGGGTCTCACCGTGTAGCCCAAGATGGCCTCAAATTTGAGATCCTTCTGCCTCAGTCTATCAAGTGGACAAAAATACAGGGTTGTCCTTTAATTAATTATTTTTCTTATTATTTAAAGTGATTTTATTGCTCAAGACAAATTTATGTTGCTACTGCAGAGGGTGTTTGATGACTTGATCATGATTGGGAAGGAGGACCCGGTTGGTCTAAACTGGGGCTGGAGAGATGGCTCAAAGGTTCCCAACACTAACTGCTCTTGCAGAGGCCCCAAGTTCAGTTCCCAGCGCCCACATCATGGCTCACCAGTCTATAACTCCAGTTCCAGGGGATCAGATGGCCCCTTCTGGCCCCTGTGGACATTGCATGCACATGATGCACTTACATATATACAGGCAAAATACACACATAAAATAAAAAATAAGGAATTAAAAAGAAAAGAGACATCCTGTTCAGCCTCCCAAGTGCAGGGCTTACAGGCACTGGCCACTACATCTGGCTCTCATGACATTTTTGTGGGAGCTTCTCTTGCTACAAACAGGTCCTGCTAAGGGAAGGGGAGCACAGTGCCTGCTTTGTGGGCACTGTGGGGAACTGACACTTTGGCACAGAGGTCAGTCGTTACTTCCTTATCCCAAACTGAGAGATACTTCCAACTCAGGTCCTTAGCCTGGGAGAACGGAATGTTTCCAGTCTTGGCCATGCTTTTCCACATGCCCAAAGACCGCTGGTCTTTGGACAGGAATTTCAGGCTGATGGCTGATGGCCTATCTTCAGCCTTCACCCATTCATAATTCACTTCACGGATGGCGACCTGACAGATCTCCTTCCACCCCCACACCAGCTTCCCTGGTTGGTGGTCTGATGGACCGCCATCCAACCCACTGGTCACTTGAAATTCAGACCTGCTTCAGCCTGTATACACACAAAAAATAACGGCAGGGAATTCTGTGTAATGATGGTAATGGAGAATTCACTTTATTGCCTGCTACAACTCACTTTATTTTAATTAATTAATTTTTTTGTATGTGTATGAATGTACTGTCTGCATGTAGGTCTGTGCACCTGTGTCGTGCAATGCCGCGGAGGTCAGAAGAAGGTGTCAGATTCCCCTGGGACTGGAGTTAAAGACGGTTCTCAGCCGCCATGTGGGTGCTGGGGATCGAACCCGGGTCCTCTGCAAGAGCAGTCGGAGCTCTTAACTGCTAGGCCATCTCTCCAACCCCTACAACTCACTTTACCAGGCTAGCCCTGCACTCACAGCCATCTGCCCGCCTCTTCCTTCAGAGTGTTGAGATTAAATACATTCTTCTGAGGGGAACCTTAGCCAGTGGTAGAAAAGGACCTTTCTTAAAATGCTGTTTCTGGGCTGGAGAGATGGCCTAGCGGTTAAGAGCGCCAACCGCTCTTACAGAGGACCCGGGTTCGATCCCCAGCACCCACATGGTGGCCGAGAGCCGTCTGAAACTCCAATTCCAGGAGAACTCCAGTTCCAGGGGAATCCGAGACCCTCTTCTGACCTCCGCGGCGTTGCACGACACGGGTGCACAGACTTGCATGCAGGCAGTACACATACAGAAATAAATAAAATTAATAAAAAAAAAAATTTTTAAAAAATGCTGTTTCTTGCTCCCAGGGCAGCTGCTATTCTGCCTCCCCTCTGTGGGGTTTTTGCAGCGCGGGGGGGGGGGGGGTTGTGTGAAAAGGGAGGACCTCCTTCCCAGCTCTGGAGCCCTCTCCAACTGGATGGGATCCTGTCAGTTTACCAACAACAGTCTCTGCTCTCGCTCTCTGTATCGGTCTCTCTCACTCGCCTCTCTCTCCATCTCTCTCTCTCTCTCTCTCTCTCTCTCTCTCCCCCCCCCCACCTTCCTGCACTGTCAACCTCACTTCTCAGTGGCCTGCCTGCTGTGTCTCCTCTCCCCTCTCCTGTGCTTGGCTCTTCTGCCTTTCCCAGACATCCAATTCTTTGTTCATTCCATGAAAGGAACTTGACAACCATCTTTCACCCAAAACCTCACAACACCACACCCTGCCTACCTTTCTTTTCATAAGATTTATTTCTCTACATGTGTGTATGAATGTGTGTGGGTGGCCAGAAGAGGGCATCGGATTCCCTGGAGCTAGAGTTACAGGTAGTTGTGAGCTGCTCAACATGTGAACCAAACTTGGGTCATCTGGAAGTGTAACAAGTGCTCTAACTGCAGAGCAGTCTCCTTGGCCCTATGGGGACTTTTTGTAATAGAAGGCATCTTTTTTTATGTGTATGAATGTATTGTCTGCATGTAGGTCTGTGCACCCCTGTCATGCAATGCCAAGAGGGTGTTAGATTCCCCTGGAACTGGAGTTAAAGACGGTTCTTAGCCACCATGTGGGTGCTGGGAATTGAGCCTGGGTCCTCTGCAAGAGCATTTGGTGCTCTTAACTGCTGAGCCATCTCCAGCCCCAACAGAAAGCATTTTGTTGTGACCTAAAATCAATAGCCCACACTATAGCTTGACCCCCTCTCTATCTATCTATCTATCTATCTATCTATCTATCTATCTATCATCTATCTATCTATCATCTATCTATCTATTTATCTATCGTCTATCTACTATGGTGCTGGAGGTGTTACCGAGGGCCTCCATATGCCAGCTCCCTGTCACTAAGCTATATCTCCATCTTGCCCTCCTCTAATTTTAATACAGTGCAAAGCATTCATATTTGCCTGTCCCCGGTCCTGCCTGGAGCCCTCAGCCTCAGCTCTTGGTATGCTGTGAGACCCCTGCACCTGTAGGGATGGACAGTAGTGAGCCGGCCTGCCATGTCCTGCCCTACCCTGGCCTGCCCTGCCCTGGCCTGCCCTGGCCTTCCCAGAGCGGCTGCAGCAGGAGTTCTGGAGAACTGCGGCTTGCTGTTCTACCCCCGACCCTTGGGTGTTTGTTTTCCTGACTTTTCTAGATTCCCCCGCTTCTTGGGAGGCCTCTGGGAGGAAGGTGGGGAAGAGCTGCCTTAGATGCCAAAGTCCGCCTCCGTCTCCCCAGAGCCGCTCTCACAGGCTGTTGGGGTGCTGTGGTAAATACAATCCTCCTTGTCTTTTGGGGATGGCAAGTGACTTGCTTGGTCACACAACCAGCCCCTGGCAGGGACGGGGACAGCACCCTCTTCCCTCTCCCAACCCAGGCCCTGTGGGAAGAGGCAGAAGACAGACAACCTCTAGCCCCTCCCCAGGGTCTTCTCTCCGTCCCTTCCCTCCCTCAGGCGGGGAATACAGGCTGATGAATGCCTGGGGCCTAGTCTTACCCCAGTCTGCCCTCCCTCAGCTAACACAGGAGCTTCGTCGTAGGATGGGACCTTCACGGCCTCCTCCCACCGACTCCAACAGCTCTGGGCCTCTCCCCCACCCCCTCGCTTCCTGTCCGTAGAGAGGATTTGGCCAGGTGGGGCTCGGCAGGTGGTCCTGCTCCCCTGCCCCTTCCTCTGGGATCTGGGAAGTTGTTGGAGCCAGAGCTGGGAGAAGCCCAGAAGCTAGATTAACCTGCCCCTAGTGTGTGACATGGTGTCCCCTTACAGCTGGGCTGTCCCCTCTGACCTGAGGCTGATTTGGCTCAGGGAACCATTGCTGGGTCTTTAACCCTACAGTGGCTCTGCCTGGCCCAGGAGAGCTGCATTTCACCCCGGGTTATGTCACCCCACCTCTAGGGATGTCTATAGGTAGGGTCTCCTGAGCCATCGTGATAAATGCCCACACCTACCTGCCCAGAGCCCAGGAAAGCTGGGAGCTTAGAGGTGTGGTAGAGATGTGCGTCTCCGCGCCAGGGCAGACTTCCTTATCGAATGAGCATGTAGGTGGCTGCTTAGCCCCAGGTGAAGAGTGCAGGGAGTGTTGTGTAATGTCTGGACCCTTTGCTCTCTGTCACCTATTGTGTGCGGTCAGCCAAACCCCACCTCTACATGTACTGATCCATTAGCCTTGATGATCAGCGCACTCCACCCAAAGACACAGCAGGCAGCCAGCCCCAGACACACTGCCAGTCTCTCCAACTTTTCTGATATCTGTACCAGGCATATGGAAGTCTGTCCAGAAAGGCTTTCTGGGAAAACTCCTCCTTGCCCCTCAGAACTCAGCCCAGATATCCCATCCCTCTGAAGGGTCTCCTGGCTTCCAGAGGCCTTGCCCACTCTTTGGAGAGTTGAAGGTTCCAGCAGGGGCAAAAGATGGGGTCCATTATTGCAAGGGTTTCAGGGGTATCCCAGAATTCCCGGGAACGTGTGTTTGTGAGCATGTGGGAACATGTGCACATGTGACTTAGGCCTATGGATGTGAACACACCTATGAACATGGGTATGTGGGTATGGGCGTGCTCAGTGCATGCATTTTGGGGAAAGGGTTCAAGATTGTTGTCAAATTCTGGAAGGGGTCAGACCAGATTGGGAATCCTGGAGGTGCATGGGACTCTATACAACCCCCCCCCCACAGCCCGCCGGCTTCCTCCTCACTGCCCTCCAGCCTGAGGTTCTAGCCCTGGATGCCCACTGGGGTCCCTGCCTCAGTCCCTATGCTCAGAGCAGCCAGGGGAATCCGGTAAGTATAAGCAAGATCAACTTCCTCTGTTTAAGCCTTGGTTTGGCTCCAAATCCTGACACCCAAAGCTAAATCAACATCCTTCTGGGCCCCAACACCCCAACCCTGGCCTCCCCAGGGCTCTGCTGGCTTGCTTACTTTCATGCGCTGGCCTGCCTTGGTGCTGCCTCTGCTCACCTCCAGCCTCCTTGGGCCCTTTCACGTGCCTTTCTCCTCAGCTCCTCCCTCCTCTTCCTCCTCAGCCCCAGCCTCCCTGTGCCCCTCACCTGCTTCCTCCTCAGCCCCTCCCTCCTCTTCCTCCTCTGTGGTGCAAGTACTTCCCAGTGTTTGCTCCTGAGTCACCAACCTCACCGCCAAGAGGGCAGGGATCTTTGCTGCCTTTGCCTGTACCTAGCACAGCCTGGCACACACAGCAAGTCCTCTGCAGACACTGCTGCCTGGGCAGGAGCCCCAAACACCCTCCCTGGCCTGTGTGTATACTTTTCAGGGGACACCAAAAGGGTCTGCTGGTGGGGGGGTGAATAGCAGGTGGGAGAAGTGAGGGGACTAATGTGGCAAGAAGAGATCGGTGAGCCCATTCAGTAGCTGAGTGGCAGGATCGGGACCCCAGCCAGGGTCCCAGACCTAGAGCCAGCATTCTAGCCACTAGGGTCCAGAATGAGTCTAGAGAGTAAGGGTACCAAGTGCTGGTGTAGAGAGAGGTGAAACCCACTCATTTGTTGAGTGACTACTGTATGCCAGCCCGATCCAGGCTGTCATGGATATGGGATGAATCAGACTCATGCCTGGCCCCAGGAGAGCCTGGACTCCTACATGGGGGAAGGGGAAGAGACCAGGAAGAACAGGGAAGCAAGGGATGCTGGGCCGACAGTTCAGTCCAACCTTGAAAGCTGGATTTGGAAATACAGTATTAGAAGGAAACAGCATGCAGGGTCAAGCATGGTGGCACACACCTTAAACCCAGCACTTGGGAGGCAGAGGCAGGTGGATCTCTGTGAGTTCAAGGCCAGCCTGGATTACATAGGGAGCTCCAGGCCAGCTGGGACTAAAGGGAAACCCTTTTTCAGAAAACAAACAAACAAACAAACAAACAAAAAAACACCTTGAGGTCCAGGGACCCCATCGATGCTGCACAAACACTCAGCCAGGAAGGCAGATAGTGCTTTTGCAGAAGGCCGTCTTGCATGGTCAGTCAGATCCAGCAAGTGCAAACCGGACCCAGATGCTTGGGGGCTCTTATCCCTAACACAAGAGAACTGTGTCTTTTCTCTGTTGTCTGGGGTCCAACCTCACAGTCTTTCCCGTTGGCTAATTAAAAAAAAAACAACCTGGCACAGGAGCTGGAGAGACAGCTCAGCAGTTAAGAGCATTGGCTGCTCTTGTAGAGGACAGGGGGTCGATTCCCAGCACCCATTTGGCTAACAGCCACTTGTAACTCTAGTTCCAGGGGATCAGACATCTTCTTCTGACCTCTGTTGGCATTGCATGACATGGGTGCAGGCAATACACTTATAAAATAATAAAAGTAAAATAAAGTATTAAAAAAAAAATCAGGGAGAAGGGAGAAGAGTTCCAGTACTGCAGGCCATCAGCCCCAAGGAGGCATCAGGGACTTTCTTTTTTTTTTTTTTTTGGTCTTTTCAAGACAGGGTCTCCCTATAGCCCCAGCTATCCTGGAACTCACTCTGTAGACCAGCCTAGCCTTGAACTCACAAAGATCCGCCTGCCTCTGCCTCCCAAGTGCTAGGATTAAAGGCGTGCGCCACCACGCCAGGCTCAGGGACTTTCTTAAACAAAAGTCTTACAGGTGCGGTGGGATTAAGAGATTAGAATTCCTTGTCATAAACCAAGCTCCACATTTTACAAGGTTTGAAAGACTAATATTTAATGTTTCTTATCCCAGCACCCACACGGCGGCTAACAACGGTCTATAGCTCCAATTCCAGGGATCTACATCCTCTTCTGGCTCCGTGGGCGTTGTGTATATGTGGTGCCCTTACATGCATGCAGATAAAATATGCATACATGCAGAATTAATTACCTAATATAATAAAAAGAAAGGGACAGGCTGAGGAACAGCAAGAGCGAAGGTAGAGGCTCAAGTGTAACTGGAAAGCCAGGAGGTGGGGGGACATGAGGAGAGGGAATTCAGGACCCTGCTGCGCAGTGACACCCCCCCCCCCGCAGCCATGACAGCCCCCTGAGGTGGCCTTGCCAGACAGAAGTCTGACATCTGTAGGGAGTGAACTGATCACACAGTGTCACTACTTAGCTGCTTCTTGACTTGGAGAAAAGCAGACACACACACCCCTGTGCGCTGGAGTGTATCTCACAAGTGGGGACCAAGACCCCAGCTGCATCCACTGGGCCCCTCCCTAAGTTCACACACACACAGTCTTACAGTCACTCATCCTTGCACACATAAACACATGAGCACACCCAGGACACACCCTTGAACACACAAAACCCTGTTGGGCGCTCCCTAAAAACCCACACCACAGCATTCCACAGGATCATTGCAAGGAAGGCAGGGCTGGAACCAAGCACGGGGCCCAGACAGGGGCAGGGTAGAGTCCCCCAGAGTCTCTCTCCTGCCTGTATATCCCTCTTCCCTCTGCCTGTTTGGGGCAGCACAGAACGCTGACTCGGGCAGGGCCCAGCCACCCAAGCACAGCCTCAATAGCTGGGCTAGTCAGTGAAGTTCACTCTATCCTTAAACCTCTAGGCCGAGCCTCATCCAGCAGCCTGGTGGACACAGGGAAGTGTGCTGAGCTGGGCTTGAAGGTGACCCTTTGAATAACAGAAATATAAGAAGCCAGTGCAGTTTGAGCTCTCCGTGGTCAAAGTTCAGAGCTGTGTAGCTAGGAGCCAGGCTGGTAGAACTGGAAAAAAGCAAAGTTCCCCCACAGGGCTTATCATCTGCCTGGATTGGTCAGCAGGCTGACCTTTAACCAACGCACAGTGCGATGATGTAGACTGACTCCTGTGCACTGGTTAGGGACCACAGGGACACCTCCGTGGGGCCCAGCCTACTCCCTATGCTTATAGGCCTCCTGCCATGTGGGGCTCACTCTCTTGCAAGACATCTCTGGTTACCCATAGGGTGTTTCCGGCTGCTCGGATTCCTGCAACCAGCTGCCTGGGACTGGTTAAAGCAGGTCTTGTTCTTTGTCTTCTCTTGAGGATTTGGAAACGTCCCTTCCCTTCTCTTCCAAGTTACTTGTGAGAGTGCCACTTGTGGTTGGCTTTCTAACTTTCCACCCCAGTCACTCTCCCATTTGGCTCCAGACACCACAGGTACCCCATGGCACAGACATGTGACTAGCCCATTGGATAACACATCGAAGTTTGGCATCTGGGGACAGCTGGCACCCCTCTGCCAGTGCTGCAGGCTGTATAGGGCTTGGCACTTGGAAAGGTCTGGGGCTCTAAAACAATTCTGGCATTTGTTACTTTTCTCGTTTGGGGTCTCTGTGTCTCAGGCTGGTGCAGAACTCAATATGGAATCATCCAGAATGAATCCAGAATGGCCTCGAAATCTCCGTTCTCTCGTTGATATTTCAGACTTGAGCCATCATGCCTGGCAACAATTTTTTTTATTTTAAAAATAACCTCAGCCAGAGGCTGAGGTGGAGCTGAGTGGAAGAGCACTACTGAGTGTGCACAGGTCTTGGGTCTCATTCCTACCACCACACCAACCAGGCGTGGTGGGACATGCCTGTAATCCCAGCATTCTGGAGAGGAGGTCTCGAGGAGCTAAAGCTCAAGGCCAGCCCGGGTTGCATATGTCAGAAAACTTGTCTCAAAACAACAAACTGGGTGCAGTGGTCCAGGCCCTTCCTCCCAGCACCTGAGATATATGGATAGATGGGACAGGAGTTCACGGTGCTCCTCAGCTACTTTGAGAGTTTGAGAGCAGCTTGGTTTTAGGAGTCCTTATCTCATACAAACAAGAACTGTGAATAATGACAACAGGACTGAGGTGAGGCGCGAGTTCTGCTGCCATCACGGCTTTGGACTGACTGCTCATTTGACCGGACTTGGACTCCTCATTTATAAACTGGGAACAAGAATCACATCACTATCATAAGGTTTGTTCTAAGGATTAATGAAATGCATGCAAGCTAACCCTCAGAACAGCTCAGTGTCGTGCCTCCCCCCCCCCCCAGGGTGCTTTTCCAGAGACTGATTACTCAAAATCCCTTTCTCCCATGGGCTTAAGACTTTGAAATCTAATCAGGAGGCTCTTTGGAAGCCTTTAAGTTTCAGTGAGAAAAGGGGTTCAGATAATGCTGGGCCTGCCTAGCACTAGGGGAAGCTGTTGGAACACAACCCAGCTCAGCTCAGGTGTGTGCCCATGGCCCAGTGTGATTGGCTCTAGGGGCTGGGGGAGTGGCTCAGTTGTCAGCTACCTATCTAGTGTTTGGAAGCCCTGAGTTCTACCCACACCACATCGTAAACCTGGCATGGTGGCATAGGCTTGTAAACTGAGCACTCAGGATGTGCACACAGGAAGACCAGACATTCAAGGTTATTTTTGGCTACATAGCAAGTTCAAAATCAACTGGGATACATGAGACCTTGTCTCAAAAACAAAGTGGGAGGAAGCCAGGTTTAAGAGTGTAAACACTCTCACGTGCACAAGTCACAGACCTGAGAGAAAACCCACAGGGCTGTCACATCCCTAAACAAAGGTAATTTTTTTATAATTTTTGTATGTGTATGAATGTACTGTCTGCATGTAGGTTTGTGCACCCATGTTGTGCAATGCCACGGAGATCAGAAGAGGGTGTCAGATTCCCTTGGAACTGGAGTCAAAGACAGTTCTCAGCCGCCATGCGGGTGCTGGGGATCGAACCCCGGTCTTCTGCAAGAGCAGTCGGTGCTCTTAACCGCTAGGCTATCTCTCCAGCCCCCAAAGGTAATTTCTTATTATGAGCAAAATATGGATCCTAGTTGGGTATGGTGGCGCATGCCTTTAATCCCAGCACCCTGTGAGTTCAAGGGCAGCCTGATCTACAGAGCAAGTTCCAGGCCAGCTGGGGCTACAGGGAGACCCTATCTCAAAAAAGACCAAAAAAGTCAGGTGTGGTGTTGCACACCTTTAATCCCAGCACTTGGGAGACAGAGGCAGGCAGATCTCTGTGAGTTCAAGGCCAGCCTGGTCTACATAGTGAGTTCCAGGACAGCTGCAGCTAGCCCCATCCCTCAGTGGTCCCCACCCTTCAGTGGTCTGTACAAAGGACCCTCTAGCTCTGGTGTCATCTGTTAGAGCGTAGGGACGTCCCTGGGACTAGTTGCTGCAAGAAGTCTATAGACCTTCAGCGGCCTGCTGTCCTCAGATCTCCAGGGGGGAGGCTAGAAGCCGGAAGTATAAGAAGGAGCAAGGCCCTATACCTTCATTTAATCCCAGGACTCTGGAGGCAGAAGCTTATAGAACTCTGTGAGTTCAAGACCAGCCTGGTCTACATGGGCACTTCCAAGCCAGCTAGGGCTACATAGTGAGAACCTGTCTTGACACTCCCCCCAAACCTAGCAACACACACACACACACACACACACACACACACAAAGAAGGAGCAAGGGGTGGGACCTACAGCTGTACAAGAGTCCCAGGTTCACTGAGAGGCTCCACGGTGAGTGGCAAGGCAGTGGGAATTCCTCAGATACCTCGGTTGGTCACGAAACCAATTTTGGGGGGTTGGAGAGATGGCCCAGCACTTACAGCACTGGCTGCTCTTGCAGAAGACCCAAGTCCAGTTCCCAGCACCCACATGGTGGCCAGCAGTCATCCATAGCTCCAGTTCCAGGATGGCCTTCTGACCCCCATGGGCATCGCATGATATGTGTGCACTTACATACATGCAGGCAATACATTCATACACACAAAATTAAAAAATAATAAAAATACAAGCCCAGCATGGTGGCACACGCCTTTAACCCTAGCACTCAGGAGGCAGAGGCAGGCGGATCTTTGTGAGTTCAAGGCCAGCCTGGTCTACAGAGCAAGTTCCAAGACAGCTGGGGGTACAGGGATGTATGAAACACTCCACTTGTACACTCGTCGAGGACACTTGTATGAAGCCGCAGCAACAAAGCACCTCTTGCTCGTTCTTTTTAAAGTTGTTTATTATTTAGGCAGGCAGGTCTTGTCAGAACGGTTTATTTAGGTACATCTTTTCTCCTTCTCCAAGCTTCTCCCTCTAAGCCTTCTCCTTCCTCAGGCAAGCAAGCTTCTCTCTCAGACTAGAAAGGAGAGAGAGAGTCCCTCTATCTAGAAAGTCCCTCTATTTATCCACCTTTTCAGTCCAGGTTGCGTGGCTGGTCTATTGGTATCATCTGGCCTGATCTTGTATACAGGGTGCACCTGTACAGCTCAAACGGTGAGCGTGGCTTTACTTAGAGGTAGGAAGGAATCAGGTGTTAATCATAAGACTCAGGTGTTAGTCATAAAACTTTGTTAAAGTCTCGGGTGCCTTCTTAGGACTGTCACCACACCTGCTCTCCACATCTCCCCCTTTTTTATTATTTTAGTAAAGAGATTTTTAACTGTTCCCCCTTTTTTGGGCTTTAACTGTTTCTCCTTTACCGGGTCCTCTTTTTTTGGGCTTTACTTATTTTTTTTTTTTTATTGTCCCCTATTTTCAGGGGAGCCTTCCTTATTGTCCCCATTTCTGGGGAGCTTTCCTTATTGTCCCCATTTACCGGGGAGCCTTCCTTATTGTCCCCATTTACCGGGGAGCCTTCCTTATTGTCCCCATTTACCGGGGAGCCTTCCTTATTGTCCCCATTTATCGGGGAGCTTTCCTTATTGTCCCCATTTACCGGGGAGCCTTCCCCCCTTTACTGGGCTTTAACTGTTCCCCCTTTTCCGGGTCCTCCTTTTTCGGGCTTTAACTGTTTTCTTTTTTGGGCTTTAACTGTTTCCCCTTTTGGGGGCTTTCTTTAACTATTTCCCCTTTTTTGGGCTTTAACTGTTCCCCCCTTTCTGGGCCTCAACTGTTTCCCCTTTTTCGGGCTTTACTTATTTTTTAGTATTTGTTTTTGTTTTTGTTCCCCCTCCGAGGAGCTTTACTGTTCCCCCCTCCCGGGGGGTTTTCTGGGCTTTAACTGTTTCCTTTACCGGGCTTTAACTGTTCCTTTCCCCGCGCACGGCGGTGCCCCAGTCCCCAGTTCAGCCTCTGCTACGAGAAAGTCCAAACCACCTCTTCGGCAGGGCTGCTCCGCCTCCTCGCCTACAGGTGTCAGGAGAAAGCCCGAACTGCCACTTCGGCGGGGCTGCTCCACCTCCTCGCCTGCAGGCTGTCCAGCGCACAGCGGTGCCCCAGTTCCCAGTTTAGCTTTTTTCACGAGAAAGTCCAAACCGCCGCTTCGGCAGGGCTGTTCCGCCTCCTCGCCTGCAGGCTGCTGGCCGCCGACGTCATCTCGCATCTCTTGCGCGCCCCGCGCTTCCTTAACCGTTGCTTCAGCGGGGCTGTTCCGCCTCCTCGCCTGCAGGCTGCTGGCCGCTGACACGTCATCTCCTGCGCGCCCCGTCCTTCTCATCTCCTGCGCGCCCCGCGCTTCCTGCGCCAAGTTTCAGTCGAACGGCTGGTTTTTCTCTCTGGGTCTGTCTGATCAGTGCTCGGGCCAGCTCGGCGGGTTCTTTCTGGCTACGCTGAGCCTGCAGCACCGAGGCCCTTTCAAGTGCCTGCTCACAGTCTCTGCTAGCCGAGCCCTGTTGCTTAAGTCTCTTTGTTGTTGCTTACTGCGGTCGTAAGTCTTTGCAGCTCAGCAAATGTCTTTTCTCTCTTTGTTGCGCTTACGCTGCGGTCGTTATCCAGCTTGAGCCTCTTTTGTGCTGCACTCGCTCAAGGCCCCTCGCGGCTGTCTTCCTCAATGCTGAGCCTCTTTGTTGTGCTTACGCTGCGGTCGTTATCCAGCTTGAGCCTTTTTTGTGAGATTTTTTTTGCACTCGCTCAAGCGGCTGTCTTTCTCGATGCTGAACCATTTATCGCCGCCTCGCCCAGCCCGCGGACCCAGCACACTCAGAGCCTGAGGCCGCACATAAGACTTGGTCCGGGGGCTCTGTGCTGAGCTTGGCCGTTGCTCCGCCTCCCCGTACGGGCCACCACTTGTATGAAACACTCCACTTGTACACTCGTAGGGGACACTTGTATGAAGCCGCAGCAACAAAGCACCTCTCGCTCGTTCTTCTCAAAGCTGTTTATTATTCAGGCAGGCAGGTCTTGTCAGAACAGTTTATTCAGGCACATCTTTTCTCCTTCTCCAAGCTTCTCCCTCTAAGCCTTCTCCTTCCTCAGGCAAGCAAGCTTCTCTCTCAGACTAGAAAGGAGAGAGAGAGTCCCTCTATCTAGAAAGTCCCTCTATTTATCCACCTTCCCAGCCCAGGTTGTGTGGCTGGTCTATTGGTATCATCTGGCCTGATCTTGTATACAGGGTGCACCTGTACAGCTCAAACAGTGAGCGTGGCTTTACTTAGAGGTAGGAGGGAATCAGGGGTTAATCATAAGACTCAGGTGTTAGTCATAAAACTTTGTTAAAGTCTCAGGTGCCTTCTTAGGACTGTCACCACACCTGCTCTCCACACAGGGAGACCCTGTCTCGAAAAGGCAAAAAAAAATAAAAAATTAAAAAAAAATATATATATATGTTTAGCCGGGTGTGGTGGCACACTTCTTTAATCCTAGCACTTGGGAGGCAGAGGTAGGCAGATCTCTGTGAGTTCAAGGCCAGCCTGGTATACAGAGCGAGCTGTCTCAAAAATACAAAAAAAAAAAAAAAGTTTAAAATAACTAGTTCTTTTTTTTACAGATTATTTATTTATTTATTTATTTATTTTGGTCTTTTTTAGGGTAGGTCTCCCTGTTACCCCAGCTGTCCTGGAACTCTGTAGACCAGGCTGGCCTTGAATTCACAGAGATCCACCTGCCTCTCTGTCTCCCAAGTGCTGAGATTAAAGGCGCGCACCACCATGCCTGGCTATTTTTGTTGTTTTTGAGACAGGATCTGTATGTATGTCTGTGGAGGTGCATGCACATGTGGAGACCAGAGGCATCAGATCCCCCCTGGAACAGGAGGCATAAGTGGTTTGAACAGCTCAACCTGGGTAATGGGGGCTGAACTACGGTTCCCAGCAAGACCAGTATGTGCGCTCAACTGCCGAGCCGTCGCTCTATCCTCCACAATAGTTTAAAACTATGTTTTTGGTTTTGGTTTTGGTTTTTGGTCTTTTCTTTTTTTTTTTTTTTTTTTTTTTTTTTTTTTTGGTCTTTTCAAGACAGGGTCTCCCTGTAGTCTCAGCTGTCCAGGAACTCACTCTGTAGACCAGGCTGGCCTTGAACTCACAAAGATCTGCCTGCCTCTGCCTCCCAAGTGCTAGGATTAAAGGTGTACGCCACCACACCCAGCTTAAAATTATGTTTTAATTTATTTATTGTGCATGTGTGTCCACATGAGTGCCATGTGTATGTGGAACCCAGATAAAGAAGTCAGCTCCCTCCTAACATGCAGCCCAAGAATAGTTGCCACCAACAGAAAGAGAAGGCCTGGCCTCATTCCTCCATGAGCAACTGTAGAGAGAGTGACGGGTTGGGAGAAGGTCAGGGCCTGCGGGGTAAGGGGGTGGAGACTTTGATGCCCCAGGGCCTGGCCAAGCCAGCTTACCTGGCCAGTCCTACGGGTACCTGTCACACAGGAGCTCAGTTACATCAATTAAATGTAAATGTATCTGGCGTGGTGGCACACACCTTTAATCCCAGCACTCAGGAGGCAGAGGCAGGCAGACGGATCTCTGTGAATTCAAGGCCAACCTGGTGTACAGAGCAAGCTCCAGGACAGCTGGTACTAAAAGGGAGACCCTGTCTCAAAAATACCAAAAAATAAAATAAAATAAAAATAAAAATAAAGTAAATGTAATAGGTTTAACAGGACCTCAGAGTAGGGATCCTGTGGCAGCACTGACTCGCTGAAGGCCAGGTGAGTGTAGTTATTGTGATGGGCAGGGAAGGCGAAACAGTGCCTACAATGGCATGGCCCGAATGGGTCTGGAGCTGACTAATCAATCAGGTGTTTCCAGGGACCAAATCCATAACAAGCCTACTAAGCTTTTATTTGATTTGTATTAGCAGAAAAGCTCTAGAACAAATGACAGAAAGATGACATTGGATCTTAGCAATAGAGAATACTGGCCAGTCAACCAGTTTCCAGACTTGAGATAGTTAACAGTCCCAAAACTCCTTGAAGGAGGGAAGCCTGAGTCCCCTTGAGGAAGGACCTTGTCAGGACAATACCAAAGAGTTATGCTGTTTGCCTTCCTCCTGTCCTTCCCCAGAGGGACCTGAGGCCTTTCACTAGGGTAACTGTACACTGGGGAAAGGAAATAATCAGACTTTTCGAGGCCTATTGGATACTGGTTCTGAGTTGACATCGATCCCAGGAAACCCTAAAAAGAATTGTGGCCCTCCAGTTAAAGTAAGGACCTATGGAGGTCAGGTGATAAGTGGAGTTTTGGCTGAAGTCTGACTTACAGTTGGTCCTGAAACTAATCTCCTGGAGATTTCTCCGGTCCCAGAATGTATAATTGGGATAGATATACTTACAAATTGGCAGAATCCCCACGTTGGTTCCCTGACCTATGGAGTGAGGGCTATTATGGTTGGAAAGGACAAATGGAAACCATTGGTGTTGCCTCTACCAGGGAAAATAGTGAACCAAAAACAGTATCATATCCCTTGAGTGATGGCACAATTAGTGCCACCATCAAGTATTAGAAAGATGCAGGGAGCTGACTCCATTATGGAATGATCCATGGGTCAGTCGGCTAGTGGGTTAGCCCACTAGGTGTGAACAAACACCCTCTGCTTACCTAACTTTGGCTTTGATCTCATCATCCCCCTCCCCCATTCCTCCTCCCCTGCCCACATTTCTGGAGGCCCCTGATAAGATCAAGCTGCCTTATCCGTCACCAGGAAGATGGCCCTCTCCTGGACCCTGAAGCCCCCTCGGCCCCGGGAACAGAGAAATGCTCACCCCCAAAAGAATTTCCTCTCTGGGTTCTCCTTCCAGAGGAGCAATGAGAGCTGCAGAGCTGACTGGAGCCACTCAGCAGGTGAAGTGAGACAAGACCCAGAATAGATAAGGTGAGGGCCTTCCCAGGTTAGACAGCCAAGACCAGGGCCACAAGTGAACCTCCACGTGACCCCGATGCTGGCCTCCACGTGACCCCAAGACGCTGGCCTGTTTTAGGTAGCACAGGTCTGATGGTTAATCCTGTTAATCCTGGGTGTCAACTTGACTGGATTTGGGATGAACAAATATGAGAAAGATCTTCAGATTGGATTATCTCAAGCCAGATGACCCACCCTAAAGGTGGGCATTACCTTCGGATGGCAGCCAGTGTAAAAGGCCAGGCAGAATGCCTTCTCGCTCACTGGTGAGTTCATCTTTCTGCTGTCATCAACTCTTAGATCCCAGCATAGACTGAAGACAAGCAGATCTCCCAGAATCCATCAGGCCTTCAGCTCTGGATTGGGACTACTGAGACATCTAGCCTTGTGGACTGAGCAGCTACCTGGATTCTCAGCCTCTCCAGTGCACTGCAACTGCTGTGGACTACTTGGACTCTATCCCATGAGCAAATCAATATCTATCTATCTATCTATCTATCATCTATCTATCTATCTATCTATCTATCTTCATTCTATTGTTTCTGTTTCTTTAGAGAATCTTAATACAACAGGTAAAGAAAGAGCCGTTCCAGGTTAGACAGACAGTTGGAAGCTGGTGCGGGCTGATCCCCTGAAGCAGGCTGCATACGAAGTCTTGATGTGATCCCAAAAGATGGCACTAGCCTCCAGTCAGGAAGGAAAGGGGACAATTAAAACCTTGCTGTGATTCTGAGGTGCTGGCCCCATTTAGGTAAAACAGGAATCAGGAAAGGGGACCTCAATTAAACTTCAATAGGCAGGCAGATCTTTGTGAGTTCCAGGACAGCTGGGGCAACAGGGAGACCCTGTCTCAAAAAGACCAAAAAAAAAAAAAAACTTCAATATGATTCTGAAGTGCTGGCCCCATATAGGTAGAACAGGAATTTAATGAGAACAACTAGGGAACAACTGTCTTAAATTTCAAATGGGTTCCTCCCAGTCAAAGTGTCAGGTGCAGACTGTATCCTCCAGATGATGATGGACAACTTTAAACTAGGCTGTGCAGGAGATTATGGGACTAAGATGAAAACTTCTAAATTGAAAACTTTCTGTGTAGCTGAGTGGCTTGATATCAGCCTACCTGAGTCCAGATGGAGGCTACTTGAACCCTAAAACCCAGCCTCCTAGTTACCAGAAAAGGAGGGAGAACTACCCCATGGCTGAGAGATTATAGAGAAGGGTTCTCCAAAAGACAAAGTGCTTACTTGCAAAAGACCATCCTGGGGCTGGAGAGATGGCCTAGCAGTTAAGAGCGCTGACTGCTCTTGCAGAGGACCCGGGTTTGATCCCCAGCACCCACATGGTGGCTGAGAACCGTCTTTGGCTCCAGTTCCAGGGGAATCCAACACCCTCTTCTGACCTCTGTGACATTGCATGACACAGGTGCACAAACTTGCATGCAGACAGTACATTCATACACATAAAAAATAATAAAAATTTAATAAAATTTTAATAAAATTAAAATTTTTTAAAGTGTTTAAAAAAAAGACCATCCTAACCAAACCCCTTAACTATTGTGTTTCAGATGCACCTAGTTTTCCTATGGTTATGTCATGTGTGTTTATGGCAATCATTTTTCCATGTGTTTGAGATTCATGTAACTATTGCATGTGTGGAAGGTTTCTCCTGTGTTGACAATCTCATATCATTCAATCATGTATAATTGTCTTATGTTTCTGTTAAAACAAAGCAGCCATGCTCACTTAGGCAGCACATATACTGAAATTGGAACAATTCAGAGATTAGCATGGCCCCTGCATAAGGATGACACGCAAATTCATTAAAAAAAAAAGTGGCCAATTCAGTTTTCAGTTTTCTTTTCATTCTATTATTATTATTATTATTATTATTATTATTATTGTCTTTTCGAAACAGGGTCTCACTGTAGCCCCAGCTGTCCTGGAATTCGCTCTGTAGACCAGGCTGGCCTTGAACTCACAAAGATCCACCTGCCTCTGCCTCCCAAGTGCTAGGATTAAAGGCATGTGCCACCACACCCGGCTCGTTCTTTTATTATTAATTTTGGCATCCCTGATTAAAATGCACAGGTGCAGACTTTAAATATGGATATTTGATAATGCATTCAAAGGCCTTATAAATTTGGGTACCCTAGACACCATTTTTTCTTTTCTTTTTTTTTTTTTTTTTTTCTTTTCGAGTCAGGGTCTCCCTGTAGCCCCAGCTGTCCTGGAACTTACTCTGTAGACCAGGCTGGCCTTGAAATCACAAAGATCTGCCTGTCTCTGC
>VZQC01004002.1:788713-799993 GCA_009823505.1 Rhizomys pruinosus | reverse complement strand
GTCATCATAGTCACTGTTCAGAAACACTCTTCAGGTGGTTCCTCCAAAGCTCTGTCCACACTTTCAGCTCATATCTCTGTGGTTGTCCTGTTCTTTGGTCCTTTGATATTCATCTATACATGGCCTTCTCCCTCCACACACCTGGATAAGTTCCTGGCCATATTTGATGCAGTTGTCACTCCTTTCCTGAATCCTGTGATCTACACATTCAGGAATGAAGAAATGAAGGAGGCAATGAAGAGAGTGTGCAGACAGTTGCTGAGCTACAGGAGCATTTCCCAAGTGCTTCTCTGTGAACACAGAAGTGCATTTTGATCAAACTCTGAAAAATTGTCTTTCTTAATTATTTACACCAATATTTGGCTATTTTTCTTGAAATTCTTTTGAAGAGATAAAAGGAATTTAATATATTTACAGAGTAATGATTATAGTAATCGTGAGACTCAATTCCCAAGGAATATTTATAAGGTACAGACTCTTACCCATTAAGAGGGGAAACAGTATATTAAACTCCTTGGGATAGGAAAAACTTTTTTTTAAATTTTATTTATTTCTGTATGTGTATGAATGTACTGTCTGCATGCAAGTTTGTGCACCCGTGTCGTGCAATGCCGCGGAGGTCAGAAGAGGGTCTCGGATTCCCCTGGAACTGGAGTTCTCCTGGAATTGGAGTTTCAGACGGTTCTTGGCCGCCATGTGGGTGCTGGGGATCGAACCCGGGTCTTCTGTAAGAGCGGTCGGTGCTCTTAACCGCGAGGCCATCTCTCCAGCCCGATAATGTGTATATTTTTACATGCATGCATGCATGCAACTATGATAGTATATAATTGTGATGTGTATACTACTGTAATGATGTGGATTTGCCTGTATACATATGTGATTGCTTATTATGATGGATATAGTCTGTTGCATGTATACATTTATTTTATTTTTTTTTTTCTTGGTCTTTTCAAGACAGGGTCTCCCTGTAGTCCCAGCTGTCCTGGAACTCACTCTGTAGACCAGGCTGGCCTTGATCTCACAAAGATCCGCCTGCCTCTGCCTCCCAAGTGCTAGGATTAAAGGCGTGCGCCACCACGCCCGGCACATGTATACATTTATAAATGCTTATTATTGCAAAGTTATACTACTATAATGATGGGAATATTATTGCGTGTATACATATGTGATTGCTTATTATTGTGATGATGCATTATTGTGATGTTTATACCACTATGAGGTGTATATATTATTGCATGTAAAATAATATGATATATTATTGTGATGTGTATACTGCTATGATGGTGTATATACTATTACATGTATAGTAGTGAATTATGTGTAGACTATTATGATAGTGTGTATACTATTGTTTCCTCTTTTTTTTTTTGTCTTTTTGAGACAGGGTCTCCCTGTAGTCCCAGCTCTCCTGGAACTCACTCTGTAGGCCAGACTGGCCTTGAACTCACAAAGATCTGCCTGCCTCCGCCTCCCAAGTGCTAGGATTAAAGGCATGCACCACCATGCCCAGCAATAATGTGTATACTATTACAAGTATACTTACATGAGGACATATTATTGTGATGTTATACTACTATGAAAGTGTAGAGTAGTGCATATATACTAATATTATGGTATATTATTTTGATGTATATTCTACTATGATGGTTTATATACTATTATGTTTTTTATTTTTTATTTTATTTATTTACTTTTTTATGTGTATGAATGTATGGTCTGCATGTAGGTTTGTGCACCCATGTTGTGCAATGCCGCCGAGGTCAGAAGAGGGTCTCGGATTCCCCTGGAACTGGAGTTCAAGACAGTTATTAGCCACCATGTGGGTGCTGGGGATAGAACCTGGGTCCTCTGCAAGAGCAGTTGGTGCTCTTAACCGCTAGGTCATCTCTCCAGCCCACTATTATGTTTTATTACTGTGATCTGTATACTTTTATAATGGTGTTTTATTATGACATGCTTATGATTATGATGGTTTATTTTTTAATTTATTATTATTTTTAAATTATTTATTTATTTATTGTATGTGTATGAATGTACTGTCTGCATGTAGGTTTGTGCACCCGTGTCGTGCAATGCCGCGGAGGTCAGAAGAGGGTCTCTGAGTCCCCTGGAACTGGAGTTCTCCTGGAATTGGAGTTACAGACGGTTCTCAGCCGCCATGTGGGTGCTGGGGATTGAACCCGGGTCCTCTGCAAGAGCAGTCGGTGCTCTTAACCGCTAGGCTATCTCTCCAGCCCTAATTTATTATTTTTAAGTGTATGAGTGTACTGTCTGCATGTAGGTTGGTGCACCTGTGTGATTAAAGGCACGTGCCACCGTGGCCAGCTTAAAGATGGTTCTTAGCTGCCAAATGGGTGCTGGGAATGGAACTCAGGTCCTCTGGAAGAGCATTCGGTGCTCTTAACCACTGAGCCATCTCTCCAGCCCCCCTTTTGATTTTATATTACTCTAAAATATGCATACATACCCTCCACCCATATACCAAAGTTCCAATGTCTAAAAATAAATAGTAGGTTAATTCTAGAAACTGTTAAGGGATTCACATTATAAAAGCCCAGTGCCGCATGCCTTTAATCCCAGAACTTGGGAGGCAGAGGCAGGTGGATCTCTGTGAGTTCAAGGCCAGCCTGGTTTACAGAGTGAGCTCCAGGCCAGCTGGGATTAAAGGGAGACCCTGTCTCAAAATACACACATAAAAAAGGCAGAATTGCTTTCAGATAATGAAGAATATAACATTAATGTTGCTCAGTTTTCCTTATAGCTAGGTAATTGGCACTAGCATCCACAGATGAGGGCTACCATTCTTGTTTGTTTTTCTGGGACTGTGTTACTTCACTTGGCATAATATCTTCTAGTTCCATCCATTTACCTCCAAATTTCATGATGTCATCTTTCTTTACCATTGCATAGAACTCCGTTGTGTAGATGTACCACATTTTTTCTATCCACCCATTGGTTGAGTGGCACTTGGGTTGCTTTCAGCTCTTCGCTATTGTGAAGAGAGCTGCAATAAACATGGCTGTGCATGTATCTCTACAGTAGGATGAGTCTTGTGGGTATATACCCAGAAGTGGTATGGCTGGGTCGGGTGGTAGGCTCATTTGAGTCTTTTAAGGGTTCTCCACACTGCTTTCCATAGTGGTTGTATGAGTTTACATTCCCACCAGTAGTGGATGAGTGTTCCCCTTTCCCCACAACCTCTCCAGCATTTGGTAACATTTGTTTTCTTTTTTTTTAATTTTTATTTATTTTTGTATGTGTATGAGCATACTGTCTGCATGCAGGTCTGCGCACCCGTGTCGTGCAATGCCGTGGAGGTCAGAA
This sequence comes from Rhizomys pruinosus, assembly GCA_009823505.1. NCBI lineage: Eukaryota > Metazoa > Chordata > Mammalia > Rodentia > Spalacidae > Rhizomys > Rhizomys pruinosus. The sequence continues at coordinate 796,669 of VZQC01004002.1, read as the reverse complement.
GAGGGTGTCGGATTCCCCTGGAACTGGAGTTCTCCTGGAATTGGAGTTACAGACGGTTCTCAGCCGCCATGTGGGTGCTGAGGATCGAACCCGGGTCCTCTGCAAGAGCAGTCGGTGCTCTTAACCGCTAGGCCATCTCTCCAGCCCCAACATTTGTTTTCTTAATCCTAACCAGTCTTATCAGAGTGAGATAATATCTTAAAGTGGTTTTAATTTGCATTTCCTTATTAGTGATGTTGAACACTTTTTAAGGTGTTTCTCAGCCATCTTTATTTCCTTCACTTGTGAAGTCTCCATTCAGCTCTTTACTCCATCTTTTGAGTGAGTCATTTGTTTTCTTCTTTGTTTGTATATTCTAGAAGTTAAAGCTCTGTCAGATGTATCGGGGTGAAGGTTTCCTCCCACTTCGTGGGTTTTCTCTTCAATTCCCTGATTGTTTCTTTCACTGTACAGAAGCTTTTGAGTTTAATGAGATCCCAATTGTCAATTGTCTACCTTATTTCCTGCACAGCTGCTGTCTGATTTAGAAAGTTTTTTTCCTATGCCTATGTCTTGCAGATTGATGCCAACGTTTTCTTCTATCACCTTCAGAGTTTCTGGTTTCACGTTGAGGTCTTTGATCCATTTGGAGTTAATTTTTGTACAGGGTAAGAGGGATTTAGTTTTATTCTTCTATAAGTGGTGATCCAGTTTTGCCAGCAGCATTTGCTGAAGATGCTGTCTTTCCTCCATTGGGTCTTCTTGGCCTCTTTGTCAAATATGGAGGTGGCTGAAATTGTATGTTCTCAAGTTTGGATCTTCATTTTGTTGGTCTACATGTCTGTTTTTGTGCCAGTATAAGGCTGTTTTTATGACTATAGCTCTGCAGTATACTTTGGTATAGAGAGCCCACCCCCATTTCTCTTTTTGCTCAGGATTGCTTTGGCTATTCAGGGTCTTTTGTTTTTCCATATGAAATTGAGGATTTTTTCCAAGCCTGTGAAGAAACTCTTGGGGATTTTAATTGGGATTGCATTGAATCTGTATATTAATTTGGGTAGAATAGACATTTTTACTATATTAATTTTCCAAATCCATGAGTATGGGAGGTTTTTCCATCTTCTGGTGTCTTCTTCAATTTCCTTCTTCAGGGTTTAAAATTTTTGTTGTAGAGATCTTTGGTGTCTTTGTTTAGGTTTGTTCCTAGATATCTTATTGTTTTTGAGGCTATTGTGAGTGGGAAGGTCTCCTTGTATTCCTTCTTCAGTTGCTTCTTGTTGGTGTAAAGAAAGGCTACTGATTTTTCTAGGTTAACTTTGTATCCTGCCACTTTAATGAAACTCTTGTTTCTAGTAGTTTTCTGGTGGAGTCTTTAGCATCCTTTAGGTAAACTATCATATCATCCGCAAAAAGGGATAGTTTGACTTCCTCTTTTCCAATTAGTACTCCTTTAATTTCCTTTTCTTGCCTTATTGCCCTAACAAGTGTTTCAAGCATTATATCAAAGAGGAGTGGTGACAGGGGGCAGCCTTGCTGAGTTCCTACCTTTAAGGGGAATGCTTCTGTCTTTTCTCCATTTAGGAAGATATTGGCTGTGGGTTTCCTATATATGGGTTTGATTACATTGAGGAATGATCCCTCCAGTCCAATTCCCTCTAGGACTTTAAGCATGAAGGGATGCTGGATTTTGTCAAAGGCTTTTTCTGCCTCAATTGAGATGATGGTGTGGTTTTTTTCTTTCAGTCCATTTATTATTTTATGATATTTATTGATTTTTGTATGTTGAACCATCCCTGCATCTCTGGTATGAATCCAACTTGGTCATGATGGATGATTTTTTGATGTGGGTGTGTATGCAGTTTGCAATATTTTGTTGAATTTTTGCATCTATGTTCATTAATGAGATGATATAGTTCTCCTTTTTGGTTTTGGTATTAGAGTGATGCTGGCTTCATAGAAGGAATTTGGGAGATTTCCCTCTGCTTGTATCCTTCTGAACAGTTTGAGCAATAATGGCTGTAAGTCCTCTTTAAATGTTTTATAGAATTCTGCCATGAAACCATCTGGGCCTGGGCTTTTTTTAGTTGGGAGGTTTCTTATTACATTTTCAATTTCTTCATATATTATGGTCTGTTTAAGCTGTCAATCTCTTCTTGGTTAAGCTTTGGTGATTCCCAGGATTTCAGATAATCATCCATTTCTTTTAGGTTTTCAAATTTTGTAGAGTATAGGTTTTTTAAGTATACCCATATGATTATCTGGATCTTTTAATTATCTGTTGCTTCCTTTTACCTTATTATCCATTTGCATTTTTGATCTAGGTTACTACATCTGCAGTTATGCTTTTATTAATTTCTAGGTGCCTGGGGATAATTGTTCCTCTCCTCTGTCCTTTGAATTGCTTCTAGTATTCTCTGAAGGGTTGGTTTTCCAGACATGTATTCTATCATCTTATTTATATCAAGAAATATTTTATTGGGGGGGTCATTTTGAGACAGGGTTTCCCTGTAGTCCCAGATGTCCTGGAACTCACTCTGTAGACCAGGCTGGCCTTGAACTCACAAAGATCCGCCTGCCTCTGTCTCCGGAGTGCTAGGATTAAAGGCGTGTGCCACCATACCTAGCAAAATATTTTTCTTTCTTTAACTACAATCAACATTTTTTCTGGGTATAGTAACCTGGGTTGGCATCTATAGTCATTTAGTACTGGGAATACTTTGGTCCACGTTTTTCTTGCTTTCATAGTTTGCACTGAAAAGTCAGCTGTAATTCTTATGGGTTTCCCCTTTTATGTAACTTGTTTTTCTCTTGTGGTTTTCAGTATTTTGTCTTTAGTCTGCCTGTGCTGTGGCTGGCCCAGCTGAAGCCCCCGACCTCTATGCACCCTCTTTCTATAAGATTTATGACTATGATTATGTATATATTATCATCTGCACACTATTATTATCCTGTATTGTAGTGATGTGTATACTACTATGATGGTGTGTATAATATCATATATATGCTATTATGATAGTGTATTATTATGATTTGTATACTACTATGACGGTGTGTATAATATATGTATGCTATTATGATAGTGTATAATATTACATATATGATTTGTATGCTACTATGATGGTGGTGTAGATACTATTACCTGCATAGTATTAGTGTCCCATATTGCAGTGATGTGTATACTACTATGGTTGTGTGTTTACTATTACACATATGATATGATGGTTCATTATTGTGATGTGTATACTACTATAATGATATTTATACTATTATATGTATGCTATCAAGATGGTGTATTAGTATGATATGTACAATCCTACTATTATATTGATGTACTATCCTGATATGTATAGTAATACAAAGTTGTGTATACTATTACATGTATGTTATTATGGTGGTGTATTATTGAGATATGAATACTTTATGATGGTATGTAAACTATTAGATGTATGTAATTAGGATGGTTCTTTATTGTGATGTGTATTCTACCATGATGGGGTTTATACTCATATATGTATGCTATTATATATTATTGTGATGTGTATTCTACTGTGATAGGGTTTATACTAATATATGTATGCTATTATGTATTATTGTGATGTATATACCATTATTATGGTATACTCCTAATACATGTACACTATTATGATGGTGTATTGTGATCATATGTATACTATTACAAGTTTAATATTATGATGTTAAACTATTATACTGTGTATACTATCATGATGGTGTATCTATTATATGTATGCAATTATGATGGTGTATTATTATGATGATATGGTATCAGTATAATGGTATATTATGATGTATATACTACTATGCTGGTGTGTATACTGCTAATATATGTACATTATGTATAATGATGTGTATACTACTATGATGTTGTATATACTATTATGATGATGTAATATTGTGATGTGGCTGGGTGTGGTAGCACACGCCTTTAATTCCAGCACTTGGGAGGCAGAGGCAGGCAGATCTCTGTGAGTTCAAGACCAGCATGGTCTACAGAGCAAGCTCCAGGCCAGCTGGGACTAAAGGGAGACCCTGTCTCAAAAATATATAGCACTAGAATGGTGTGTATACCATTACCTGTATTCTATTATTATTTTAATTATTATGATGTATATACTAAGATGATGTTTATGCTATTGCATATATACTATTATGATATGCATACTACTATACTATGTAGTGTGTACTATTATATTACATGGATGCTACTATGATTGTGTAATATTGCAATGTGTATACTACTATGATGGTGTGTATAGAATTACATGTATGCTGTTATGGTGTGTAATGACTTGTGTACTATTACATGCATGCTATTATGATGGTCTTATTTGGGTGTGTATACTCCTATGATGATGTGTATACTATCACATGTATACTATCAAGATGGTGTATTATGGTGATAAACTGTTAACATGTGTTCTATTATGATGGGGAATTATTATGATGTGTATAGTATTATAATGCCATGTATATCACTGCATGTATGGTATTATAATGTTGCCTATTTTGCTGATATATATATATACTATTACATGTACAGTATTATGATGGTGTGTACTCTGAGGTGTATCCTAGTCTCGTGTGTATACTATTACATGTACAGTATTACGATGGTGTGTTATTGTGATTATTCCTCCTACATTCCCTGATCACAGTTAATCACTGGAGGAGCCCAAGATAGGAATCAGGGCAGAACCTGGCAGCAGGAGCTGAAGCTGAAGCACAACTGTGGAAAGTTTTGCTCTGCTGACCCATGCCCAGCCTGCTCTTTTTTTTTTTTTTTAACATTTATTTTATTTTAATTATTATTTAATTTTTCCCAAGCTAATTTTTATTGAAGCTTTGTGCATTTCATACAAAATTTCAAATCAAATCTAGACCTGTGCCCTCCTCTCTGCTCCTCATCCCACCAGAGCTCGTGCATTCTGCCAAACATGATTTTTGTTTTTTTCTCAGTCTCTCTCAAAACTCTGGATGCAGAAGTTTACTGTTTCGAGCAAAAGTTCACCATTTCAGTCAGTTCTTTGACCCAGTCTTGTTGTTTTTGTTGTTATTCCTTACAGTATGCTTCACTCCAAAATATGCACATATGCATGCCACATATATCATAGATTTTAGCATCTTCAGCTCATGATTTTTTTATTAGGCCAAAAGATGTCATGTGTGAAGGCTCCTCCTTGGCAAACCCAAACCACCATCAGTTCTGCTCTTGTGCTCCACACTGGGGTTTTCCCTTCCCATGGTCACCAAATGAGATCTAGTAAGCACCGCATCCTGTCTTGATCTTCCTGTACTGGTCTCCATGATACAGCCTGGGTAGTCCAACAATGGCAGTCTATACTCTGAAGAGGCTGAAACCCCAGTAGTAGCTCAGTCCACAAGTTGGATGTCTCAGCAGTCCCCATCTGGCACTGAAGGTTTGGAGGATTCTTGGAGAGACATGTGTCTTCAGGCATTTTGGCAGGTTGAAAAGCTGTGTCTCATGACTTTGAAGGATGGCAAAAGCAGTGGCAGCCACAGGGTAGCTGCACTTGCCAGTAAGACAGGCAAAACAACTGTGCTTTTTCTTTTTAACTTTTTGTCTTTTTACTAAGATCTTAAGTTTTATTCTTTTTTTATTCTTGAAATACAATTTCTCAGGACTTACTATTTATTTATTTCTTGTTATACTTTCCTTCTGGATGTTTAGGGCCACACACTTAGCCCAGATTAACCAAGGTTTTTGTTTTCTCAAGGTCAGTTGAGGATCTGGTCCTTGAGGGTCACTCAGGTTTTGGGGGCCTTGGAAGGGAGCCCCTGGCTCCTTTCGGCTTTTCAATTACCTGTTCCATCCACTCGAGGACAAAGTCAGGTCTTGCTAGACCAGGCTTCCCTTTTTGAAGCATAAGCAGACTTTCCTCTTTATAGACTGGACACTGGCTGAAATCCCATTAGTGGATCTCCAAGACCTCCCTGCACAGGAAGACTGGTGACTCACATTTGCAAGACATTTCAAGAGATGCCCCCATGCATAGTCCCCCGGGACTTAGTTGACCTCTGAGGGCAACGAACAAAGTTATCTCTTAAGACCCTCGGCCAAATTGGTATGGGCATCAAGTATGGCCAGGAAAATAAATACACCACACCACAGACATGGGCACAGGCCAGTCCAGTGGAGAAAATTCCCCAATTGAGGCTCCCTTAACCCAGGTACATCATATTATATATTATGATATGTGTAATACTACACCTATAATATTGTGATGGTCTATTATGTGTATAATACTACAATGGTGTGTATACTGTTATATGTATGTATGCGGTAATGATGGTGCATTATTATGATATGTATACAATTCCATGTATATGACAGTATATTATGTATATACTAATGCTGTTTATATTACTACATGTATGCTACGATGATGAATTATTCTGTGTTTACTATTACATGTATGCTATTATGGTGTACTTTGTTGATATGTGTACATGTATAATATTGTGATGCTGTATTCTGAATTGTATACTACTATGTTGCTTTGTATATTATAACTTGTACATTAATATAATAGTGTACTATTATGATGTGTATTCTACCATGGTCATGTGTTTACTGTTATGTGTATACTATTATAATGGTGCATTATTATATGTTTAATATTATGATGTTGTTTATATTCTTAGATGTTTGGTATTATGATGGCATATTATTGTCATGTGTATAGTACTTTAATGCTGTGCAAATAATTACATGTATACTATTGTTGTGTTTATTAGGAGACAAGGTCTCCCTATAGCTCCAGCTGGCCTGAATTCACTTTGTAGACCAGGATGGCCTTGAACTCACAGAGATCCACCTGCCTCTGCCTCCCAAGTGCTAGGATTAAAGGCGTGTGCCACCATGCCCAGCTTAAAGATGGTTCTTAGCTGCCATGTTTGTGCTGGGAATAGAACCCAGATCCTCTGCAAGAGCAGTCAGCACTCTTAACCACTGAGCCATCTCTCTAACCCCATGATGTTCATACTATTATGGTGGTGTGTATATTATTACATGATTGCTATTATGATTGTGTATTGTTATGATGTATAAATCACTATGATAGTGTATTATGATATCTATACTAATATATGTATATTATGATGATGTATTATTCTGAGGATTATATTATGATTGTATACTATTATGTCATTGTCTGCATGGTGTTATACTGTTGTCTGTATGCTATTCTGATGGTGTATTATTATGGTATGTATATAATTACATGTATAATACTATGATGGTGTATTATTTTTATGTTTTTACTATGATCATGTGTATAAGTCACATGTATGCTATTATAATCATGTATTGTTATGTGTATAGTATTATGATAGTAAACTACTACATAATCACTTTAATGATGCTACATTATTATGATATGTATACTGCTCTGATGTGTATAGTACTATGGTGCTGTTTATACTTTTACATTTATACTATTATGACTATTATGATATGTAAACTACTACAATGTTGTCCATACTATGTTATGTATGCTATTAGGATTAAGTGATGTATATACTACTATGAAAGTATATATAGTATTACACATACTATTAAGATGTGTACAATTATGATGTGTATACTACTATGATTGTGTATATATTATGTATATAATATTCTGATATATATATACTACTATACTACTACATGTATTCTACTATGATGGTGTATTATTCTGATGTGTATACTTTGATCATCTTTTATTATTTCCTGTATATGATTATGTTGTATTATTGCAGTGATCATGTATATACTTTAAAATATAGGGGGCTGGAGGGATGGCCTAGCGGTTAAGAGCGCCGACCACTCTTGCAGAGGACCCGGGTTCGATCCCCAGCACCCACATGGCGGCTGAGAACCGTCTGTAACTCCAATTCCAGGAGAACTCCAGTTCCAGGGGAATCCGAGACCCTCTTCTGAACTCCGCGGCATTGCAC
>VZQC01004002.1:736107-788648 GCA_009823505.1 Rhizomys pruinosus | reverse complement strand
TTGCAGTGAGTTCAAGACCTGCATGGGCTATATATAAGACCCTGTCAAAAGAAAAAGATGGGGGGGCACAAGATGGCTCAGTGTGTAAAGGGACTTGCCGCCAAGCCCGAAGACCTGAGTACGACTTACAGAGAGAGGCTGATTAATTCCAGTCTCTTCACAACTACAGCTAGATGCACCGGAAGGAGAGGAAGCTTATTAACGTTAACTGGGAAGGTACAAGGGACACACGGAAGCGCCCAGCCTCAGAGATAGAGTCTTATCTGGCGGGACCACCTGAGCGATAAGAGCTGGGATTGCTTAGAAGTAGAAGGAAGTGTCTAGAAAGAATTGTCTAAATGCGCCTTCCTTCCAGGGGTTTTGCTTGTTCCTGTGGGTTCTTTTGTTTTGGTCTTTTGGAGACAGCATTACGCTATAGACCCAATTGGCCTGGAGCTATGTAGAGCAGGCTAGTGTCCATCTCAGAGTTCTGCTTGCCTCTGCTTCCTGAGTACTGGGATTAAATGCAGGTGCCACCACGCCCAGCTTAGATCCACATAGCTTTTTTTTTTGTCTTTTTGAGACAGGGCCTCCCTGTAGCCCCTAGCTGTCCTGGAACTTAATCTGTAGACCAGGCTGGCCTTGAACTCACAAAGATCCGCCTGCCTCTGCCTCCCGAGTGCTAGGATTAAAGGCATGTGCCACCATGCCCAGCTTGAGAATACTATTTCATGTACACAATTATGATTGTTCATTACTGTGGTATGTATACTACTATGGTATTGTATGTGTTATCACATGCATCTACTATGATGGTATATTATTATGTTTACTATTACATGTATATTACTATTATGGTGTATTATTCTGATGTGTATACTACTATGATGGTGCATATACTATTTCATGTACACTATTATGATGGGTGTACTATTTAGATATCATATATACTATAGGAGCTTTATTAGTATTACTACAATGTATTATTATATGTGCATACTACTATAATGATGTATGTACAATTAGATGTATACTACTATGATGCTGTATTTGATTGTATACTACACTTGATGTGTGTATAGTATTACAAGTATATTACTATGATGGTATATTATTGTGCAGTGTATATGATTATGAAGGTGTGTATATTATTGCTTGAATACTATTATGATGCTTTATTATATGATGTGACTAGGACTATGAAGGTATGTATATCATTACATGTATGCTATTATTAGGGGGTATTGTTTATGTGTGTATACTATCATGATATATATACTATTACATATATAACATGTATTATAATTTGTATACTATAAAGCTGGTGTGTATACTATTACATATATGGTATTATGATGATGTATTACTGTGATGTGTATGCTTTATGGTGGTGTGTATACTCTTACATGTATGGTATTATGATGTTTATTTATTGTGATGTGTATACCTTCTATGATGGTGTTTATACTAATATATGTATGCTATTATTTTGATGTATGATTAGGATGACATGTGTACTATTACACATATTATGGTGCATTATTATGATGTGTATACAATTTTTTTCATCTTTTTGACTGTAAGTGTGCCACCATGCCTGGCCTAATGTGCATACTATGATGGTACATATATTATCATATATATGCTGTTATGATGGTGAATTATTATGATATGTGTACATTAAATCTTTAATATCATGTGCATACTCCATGATGGTATGTATACTATTACATGTATAATATTATGGTGGAATATTATTATGATGTGTATACTAGTATTGTGGTATGTATAATATTACATGTATAATATGATGGGATATTACTATGATGGTATGTGTACTATTACATGTATCATATGATGGGCTGTTACTAGGATGATATGTGTACTATTACATGTATATATTATGATAGAATATTATTATGATATGTATACTACTATGGTTGTATTATATTGAAAACTTTTAACCAAATTTATTTAATATAGTCATTAATCTTTACCAACTTTTTTTTAGCCAATTTTTGTTGAAGCTCTGTGCATTTCATACAACATTTCCCAATCAAATCCAGACCCGTTCCCCCTTCCTTGCCCCTCATCCCACCAGAGCTCATGCATTTTTTTTTTTTTTTTTTTTTTTTTTTTTGTCTTTTCAAGACAGGGTCTCCCTGTAGCCCCAGCTGTCCTGGAACTTGCTCTGTAGACCAGGCTGACCTTGAACTCACAAAGATCCGCCTGCCTCTGCCTCCCAGTGCTAGGATTAAAGGCGTGCGCCACCACACCCGGCAATCATCAGCCTTTAAAAATTCTCATTCTGGGGCTGGAGAGATGGCCTAGCGGTTAAGAGCGCCGACTGCTCTTACAGAGGACCCGGGTCCGATCCCCAGCACCCACGTGGCGGCCGAGAACTGTCCGAAACTCCAATTCCAGGAGAACTCCAGTTCCAGGGGAATCCGATACCCTCTTCTGACCTCCGCGGCGTTGCACGACACAGGTGCACAAACTTGCATGCAGACAGTACATTCATACACATACAGAAATAAATAAAATTAATAAAAAAAAATTTTTTTTTAATTCTCATTCTGGGGACTGGAGAGATGGCCTACCGGTTAAGAGCACCGACTGCTCTTGCAGAGGACCCAGGATCCATCCCCAGCACCCACATGGCGATTGAGAACTGTCTTTAACTCCAGTTCCAGGGGAATCTGATGCCCTCTTCTGACCTCCGAGGCATTGCACGGGTGCACAAACCTACATGCAGACAGTACACTCATACACATAGAAAAATAAATAAATAAATTTTAAAAATCTCATTCTGGGCTGAGGATGTGGCTTAGTTCACAGATCACTCACCTAGCAAGTATGAAGCCCTGGGGTCAGTCCTCAGCAAAGATGAGGTGTGCGGACACACTTGTCACCCCAGCCCCTGGGAGAGGGGGCAGGAAAGTCAGAAGTTCAAGGTCACCCTCAAATGAAATGTAACCTGTGGGCTTCATCCAATTCACCTGTGGACTTCATCCAGTTCACCTGTGGGCTTCATCCAAACTCACCTGTGGGCTTCATCCAGTTCACCTGTGGGCTTCATCCAGTTCACCTGTGGACTTCATCCAGTTCACCTGTGGGCTTCATCCAAGTTCACCTGTGGGCTTCATCCAGTTCAACTGTGGACTTCATCCAGTTCACCTGTGGGCTTCATCCAGTTCACCCATGGGCTTCATCCAAGCTCACTTGTGGGCTTCATCCAAGTTCACTTGTGGGCTTCATCCAGGTCACCTGTGGGCTTCATCCAGTTCACCTGTGGGCTTCATCCAAGCTCACCTGTGTGCTTCATCCAAGTTCACCTGTGGGCTTCATCCAAGCTCACCTGTGGGCTTCATCCAAGTACACCTGTGGGCTTCATCCAAGCTCACCTGTGGGCTTCATCCAAGCTCACCTGTGGGCTTCATCCAGTTCACTTGTGGGCTTCATCCAGTTCACCTGTGGGCTTCATCCAGTTCACCTGTAGGTCTCATCCAGTTCACTTGTGGGCTTCATCCAGTTCGCCTATGGGCAGGTGCCACGCCGTCCCCAGTGGAGTCTGCATGACTTGCTCACCAGATGCAGGCGCAGGCTTCAAGGAAGTTAGCCTCCTGGGGCAGAGTGTGCTCCTAGCCCTTTATTAGGTCCTGATTGTACTTTGCTGATTATTATCATGTGCTCTGGTATCGCAGTCCTGGGACATGGTCTCTCTAAGTCCTTTGCAGTTCCAGGAAATCCGAGTTGTAAATTGGACATGGATGAGTTTCCAGGGAAGGTGCCTCCCACAAACTTTCTGCCTGTCCTCCAAGCTTTGATTAAAGTGCCAGAAAAATCCTACAAAAATATAAACCCATGGGACCAACTGCAGCAGCAGCAAAAGTTTTAACTAATAAAACGGTCCCCGGAAAAATCCAGCCCACAATTATGACTAAGAATGGTCCAGCTTTCGGGGCTGGAGAGATGGCCTAGCGGTTAAGAGCGCCGACCGCTCTTACAGAGGACCCGGGTTCGATCCCCAGCACCCACATGGCGGCAAGAGAACCGTCTGAAATTCCAATTCCAGGAGAACTCCAGTTCCAGGGGAATCTGAAACCCTCTTCTGACCTCCGCGGCATTGCACGACACGGGTGCACAAACCTACATGCAGACAGTACACTCATACACATTCAAAAATAAATAAAAATTTTAAAAAATATTAAAAAAAAAAAGAATGGTCCAGCTTTCATTATAGGAAATAGACTTATAGATGCCCCTTAAATTACAGGGAACTAACTGAAACTGACACCATCTATTTCTAGGCAGACTTTAGAATATTGGTTAGGATGGTATTATGAGGACTACAATAGATGACAAAAAGGAAACAGTTAACCGTCCAGGAGCAACTCTCTAGTTAAAGCAGGTCTGGTTCCCATGACTACCTTAACCATAAGAATACAGTCTAACCCTGAATTATTAGCTCCCAGAGCTACCTGAGGTCAGGGTGAACTTTCCCAGCCCTGTGGGAATGCTTCTCACCCCCTAAGGAGCCCATTATTCTTTAAGGGACTCCGCGCTATTAAACACAATCATTGTTTCATACAAAGGAGAAAATGTTAAAACCAGGTTAAAAAAAATTAATCAAAAGGAAATAATTCTTTTTTTTATTTATTTCTGTATGTGTAGGAATGTACTATCTGCATGCAGGTTTGTGCACCCGTGTCGTGCAATGCTGCAGAGGTCAGAAGAGGGTGTCGGATTCCCCTGGAACTGGAGTTGTCCTGGAATTGGAGTTTCAGATGGTTCTCGGCCGCCATGTGGGTGCTGGGGATCGAACCTGGGTCCTCTGTAAGAGCGGTCAGTGCTCTTAACCGCTAGGCCATCTCTCCAGTCCCCAGGAAATAATTCTTATAAGGTAAAAAAAAAAAAATACTCATATCTAAAGATTATCACAAGACAAAAAAACTAGCCAAGAAAGTACGTTACAAAACTTGGTAACTGTAGTCTCATATCAGGGGCACAAAAGCAACATAAATCTTTGATTTCCTATGAATAGTTCTGTTGCTTTCAAAATGATTGATCTCAAGAGTTCTGTATAATCTTGCTAATCGCATGAATAAACCACGTGATCCTCTTGCCAACTTTTCTGTATAAAAACTAATGCTTATGAAAAAGTAAAGTGCACTCAGACTCAAGCCTCTCGGTGTCTGTGTGTCATTTCTCACCGAATCCCTGCCCACCTACTCTTCCCCCTGTTCCTGTCACGCTGATTGCTCCGGCTCCGCTGGTCTGTCCAGGTAGGCACCTGTCTGTGCTGCCTCCACTCCCAGGGGCTGGGGTGACAAGTGTGTCTGCACCTGCAGAGACGCATGGGCCTTTCTGGAGTCCAGTGTGGCTTCCCTCCAGAACACCTTTGCAAAACCAGAGTGGAACCAGGGAAGCTATATTTTCTTTTTTTTTTATTTATTTTTTATTTTTTATTTTTTCTGTATGTGTATGAATGTACTGTCTGCATGCAGGTCTGTGCACCCGTGTTGTGCAATGCCGCGGAGGTCAGAAGAGGGTGTCGGATTCCCCTGGAACTGGAGTTCTCCTGGAATTGGAGTTTCAGACGGTTCTCAGCCGCCATGTGGGTGCTGGGGATCGAACCCAGGTCCTCTGTAAGAGCGGTCAGCGCTCTTAACCGCTGGGCCATCTCTCCAGCCCCGGGAAGCTATATTTTCAACAACTACCACCTCTTGGTTGCCCAAGGACTCAACTGTACAGGAAGGCTGTGCTGGCAGTGTGATCCTCCACGCAGCTGATGCCAGCCAGAGTGCACCTGCTCACACCTGGATGATGCAGGCTTCCCATCTTCCACAGATAACCATAGCCAGCTGTGAAACAGCCTTTTTGACATGGGGCTGAATGGCCTCTGATCTGTCACCCAGCTTTGACCTGAGTTCAGCACTGCAAGCTCCCAGCAGGCCTCTGGAACAGTGCAATCAGCTTTTGATTAGGGTCACTCGGGCCAGAAGCCTGGGGCCTCTGGGTTCCCAGCATGTGTGGGGAGGTTTGCCAGCCTTTAGGGTTAACACTTACTTGATAATGATTACGTTTTGGGGGAGGGGTGGCAGAGAGATGTGTCTGCAGATCAGAGCGGATGCTAGGATACCTGAGGACCTGATTTTGACCCTCAGAACCCACGTGGTAGAAAGAGAACTGACTTAATTGTCCTCTTACAGCACACACACACACACACACACACACACACACACACACACACTCTGACTTAATTGTCCTCTTACCTCCACATGTGCACCATGGCACACATGTACACACACACACACACACGCACACTCTGACTTAATTGTCCTCTTACCTCCACACGTGCACCATGGCACACATGTACACACACACACAAACACACACACACTCTGACTTAATTGTCCTCTTACCTCCACACGTGTACCATGGCACACATGTACACACACACACACACTGACTTAATTGTCCTTTTACCTCCACACGTGCACCATGGCACACATGTACACACACACACACACACACACACACTGACTTGTCCTCTTACCTCCACACGTGTACCATGGCACACATGTACACACACACACTCCCACACACTGACTTAATTGTCCTCTTACCTCCACACGTGCACCATGGCACACATGTACACACACACACACACACACACTGACTTGTCCTCTTACCTCCACACGTGTACCATGGCACACATGTACACACACACACTCCCACACACTGACTTAATTGTCCTCTTACCTCCACACGTGCACCATGGCACACATGTACACACACACACACACTGACTTGTCCTCATACCTCCACACGTGCGCCATGGTACACATGTACACACACACACACACACAAACATGTAAAAAAATCATCAAAATAAAAATGAGACATCTAATTTATTGGCAACATCAAAACTCTAGGGAGACTCTAGTGGGCTTGTTTCCTGTAGAGCAGCTACTTCCAGTTGTCGAGTTCTGGACGCTTGGCTATGGACAGACTTATGCTTTTGTCTGTCATAGTCAGCTGACATTTAAGCAGCTGGAGAGATGGCTCAGCAGTTAAGAGCACTGGCTGCTCTTGCAGAGGACCTGGGTTTGATTCCCAGCACCCACATGTAGCTAACAACTGTAACGCATTCCAGAGGATCTGACACCCTCTTCTTACTTTTCTTTTTGGTCTTTTTGAGACAGGGTCTCCCTTTAGTCCCAGCTGTCCTGGAACTCCTTATGTAGACCAGGCTGGCCTTGAACTCAGAAATCCACCTGCTTCTGCCTCCCAAGTGCCGGGATTAAAGGCCTGCACCACCACACCTGGCTAAAATATTTAAAATTTTTAATTTATGTGTGTGTTGGGGGGTGCCTTAGGATGTCAGAAGAGCTTCAGTCCCTGAAGCTGGGGTTACAGATGCTCAAGAGTTCCTGACACAGGTACTGAGAACCAATCTGTTTCTCTGGCTGAACAGCAGGTGCTATTAACCTCTGAGGAGCTCTTCAGTCCTTGCCTGACATCCCACCCACCCGAAACACTCCAGGCCTGGCCCTGGGCTACTGAGCTGTGGAGAGCAGGTGCTGGGAGGCAGGAGAATGGAGTCCTTAGAGGTTCTTGAGGTCAGCGCTGTCTGACTCCAAGAATGGCTTGCTAAAATTCAAGTGTAGGAGCTTCATTCATCATGGCGGATGGAGAAACAGCCACAGATTCTAAGACCTACTCCTGCCGCAGGCCTCTCCAGACCCAGGAGAATGAGAGGTAGGGCTGAGACTCAGCCCACGCAGCCTGGGGTCCTGGGTCTCCACCAAGTGGGGTCAGCAGTGCTCAGAGCTGGCTGCCAGGCAGTCTGTCCTCAACAAGGCCACCCAGGCTTGCAGAAATGTCAAGAGCCTGTGTGTGCTGAGCTGGCATCACCTTTGCGTGGGAACGAAGTGCAGACTCATGCTGAGCCTGGTGAGGTTGGCAGTGATGCATGTTGTTTAGTTCCAAACAGGGACCCAGAAGGAGGAATCTTGAGATTCTCGTGTCAGAGGAAATATCTGGGAGCCTGGCCAAAAGCGTCCATCTGGGCTTTGGCTGAGAAAAGTGAAGAACTCCCACCGCTGCCCTGCACTTGGACCCAAGATGCAACTGGCCTGGCACCTGTGTGGATGAGCCCCCGTCGAGCAGCCTCTAGACACGCAGTGGATCTCAGCTCGCCTCGTCTCCAGCTGCGTGTGGCAGGGCAGGAAACAGCCCTCACTGTAAGACTGCCCGTGATGGATGGACAATCTTATTAGATGGACGTCCTTATCCTTATTTGGGGATGTGAAAGACACCATCCTAATATACTGCCCAAGGTCACATGACTCCTCCTTCATTTGTTCAAGTCACCCAATGTGGGGACAGCTGTATGTATGACCTTAGGGCTGGCCCCAGTGGGAAAGGGACGCCAGGGTCTGCTCCAGAGCAGAGTGTGGAGGGGCCCCCATGGCTACAACAGCAAGGCAGGTCGGCGAGGTGTTTCCTGGTCTTAACCTCAAGTCCCTCCTTAAGTTCTGAAAGACCCATGCCCACCCTGTCCACCCCACACCATCTTCCACCAAAGGGAAGCAGGGGTTTCCTGAAAGCACATTTCCCTCCAGGAGCGAGGTCCACATAGAAGTTAGTTGTAGCAAAGTCTGGGTCAGATGGCACAAGGCTGAGAGCAACACCTCGGCCCCACACCTGAGACAGCAGGTTCTGGGGACACCCAGAGCCCCGGAGTAGAATGGTGGCCACCCATGACCAGCAGTGTAGCTGGACCTCTCATGCCTGTGACCAGGACATAGCTGGATCTGTCAGTGCCTGAAAGAAGCTCTGCTAAGAGAGGAGCCCTTGGCCGAGAGCCCTGCCCAGCAGAGGGGAGGGTGGGGCCCTGGGCCACAGCAGACACAGCCCAGCTCTGTTCCTGCAGCAGATGGGTGAAGTCCCCAGAGCAGGAAGAGGCATGTTCACCCGAACAAAGCCAAAT
Organism: Rhizomys pruinosus; assembly: GCA_009823505.1. NCBI lineage: Eukaryota > Metazoa > Chordata > Mammalia > Rodentia > Spalacidae > Rhizomys > Rhizomys pruinosus. The sequence continues at coordinate 779,671 of VZQC01004002.1, read as the reverse complement.
AAAGCCAAAGAGCCATTGAAGGGCAAGGTCCGACCCTGTGACCTGAGCCCCAGGCAGTTAAAGTCCCTCCCGGACCCTGGGCTCCAGAGCCTCCACCCACAGGCACAGGACCTGGGAGAGAAGTGCTGCCCTCTAGCTCAGAAGGCAGGCCTGTGCCAAAACCCATGTTCCATAGACAAGGGTAGGGGTGTGGATGCAGTCAGGAGGCTTGGTTCAAATCCCAGGGCTGCCACTTTCCCAGTCGGGAGGGTTTAGCCACCTCCTAGACGCACAGGTCACTAATAAGATGGTATGTGGGAGCTGGAGAGATGGCCAAGCAGTTAAGAGCACTGAATGCTCTGGCAGAGGACCAGGGTTCGATCCCCAGCACCCACATGGCAGCTGAGAACCGTCTTTAACTCCCGTTAAAGGGGAATCTGACGCCCTCTTCTGACCTCCACGGCATTGCACGACGGGTGCACAAACCTGCATGCACACAGTACATTCATACACACAAAAAAATAAGATGATATGTAACGCATTATTCCTTTACTGCATTAAGAACAGGATTCTAGTTCTAGAGACCAAACAGCACCACATTCCTGGGAAGGAAGAATCTTCTTCGTCCCCAAACCTTTGGGCAACAGCTGCGATCCCGGGCAGGACAGAGGCGGCTTCCTAGGAGCAGCTACAGGGCTGCGGCCACAGCGTCCCTGGGAACCCAGCCTCTCCCCAGTACTGCACGGGCACCCACGGAAGGCCAATGGACTCTGAGCAGAGCTTCAAACTGGCCTTTGCCAACAGGGAACACAGCGGGCACTGCCCAGAGGCTGCACACGGTTGAGGCGGCTATGGAAAGGCTGTCAGAATCCTGGGACCAGGTACAGAAAGGCCAGGGATTGCGCCTGGACTCCAATACTGACGGCAGGGCTCAGGCAAGGCGAGCTCCTGGACAGCTTCCTTCTGAGCATGGGGATGGCCGTAGCTGCCCTCCCCACACACGACAGAGAATGTGTGTGTCTGACCTGAGGTCTGGCTGGCCCAGCCCTTCCCCGTTGTGCTGCCATGCATCACGGACATCCTTAAAGCCCTCAGCCTCTGTGGGTGGGCAGGACTTGGCCTTGTCTCTCCCAGGCACCTTCCGCTCTGCTTTCAGCAGATCACAGCCTGCTGCCCACCTCTGACGGCTATCAGAGCCAGCCCAGCTTCGTCGTAACGTGGACGAACCTGCCGTCAGCCCCATGGTTCCTGGGACCTGCAGGGAGGAAGGAGGGCAGGAATCTGCTTATCCAGCCGGCCTTCCCTACTTCTGGGCAGGACCTAGCCTGGCCTCGGCCTTCGTCCCACCTGAAAGCGAGGCTCAGCGGGTTCGGCCTCCCCTCCGTACTCCCTGGAGGGCTCGGCTAGCTCCTTCCACAGCCCAGTCTCTGGTCCTTTCCTCTGTCCTGCTCCCCCGTGTTCCCTAACCTTCCTGAACTTTTCTGCCTGGGCTTCTTTCTGGACCTACAAGTTCAGGCTGAAAGGCTGGAGGGTACAGAGCAGAGGTGAGGGGCTCCGGCGAAGGTCGCAGGCTATTCCAGGGGAGGCTGAGGCAGGGAGGGGCGGTCTCGAGGGAGCAGTGTCTGTCAGGGCTGTGGCTCCTGGAGTCCACAGGCTGCTGCTTCCCACCTGCATGGCAGGAAGCGCTCTTGATGGCCTGCAGGCCACTTGCAGCTTCTGCACTTGACCCTGTCTGAGGCTGCCTGTGGCCTGGCCTCCAGCCTTCTGTGTGGACAAGCAATGGAGTCTACACTCAGGCTACAGCCCAAATGTCCGGAGACAGAGCCTGCTGCACACGATGACATGAAACCCACTGGTCTCATGGCACCTACAAAGATCAGGGAAGGCTGTCCTGGCTTGGCCCTGGGGTCCAGGCCTCCACAAGCCTGCTCAGGCTGCAAGGCTAAGGCGCTGTCATCACGCTCTGCTCGCCGTGGTCCACACTCCAGAGGCGGTAAAACTCAGCAAAGTCCACATAGGGCTCCACACGGCCGTCCTCACCAGGCGGGAGCGAGTGGGCAGGTCTGGAGCGGAAGAGGCCGCCGTCCGAGCTGGAACTGCTGCTCTGTGTGTGCGTGTTGGTGGACTGCAGGGTCAGGGTTGGGCTCTGGCTGCAGAGGAGAGGGATGCTATCAGTCTAGGGTAGCTAGACCACAGGAACCTTGACTTCCATCTGGGGTACAGAATGGACCCCTCCCCCACACAGCCCCTTGAACCTCTCTGGCAAAGGGGATCATCAAAGCCAAGTGGGTCAGATGTCTTTATGGACAGATAAAATGGCGAATGTTTTATTTTTTTGGAGAGTCTTGTTATGTGGCCCAGACTAGCCTGAAAACTCTTGGTCTTCCTGCCTAAGCCTAGGGTCACTGTGTCCTACCATGCCCAGCCTTCCAGTATATATTTTTTGGTTTTTGACTGTTTTGAGACAGGAATTTCATGTGGCTCTGGCTGGCCTCCCGCCTGACATGTAGACATGACTGTGAACTCCTGACTCATACAACGCCAGGCCTGGGGTGCACGCCTTTAATCTCAGCACTTGGGAGACAGAGGCAGGTGAATCTCTACAAGATGGGAGCCAGCCTGGTCTACATGGCATGTTCCAGGCCCTCCTCCCCCTCTCCCTCCTACCTCTACTGCCCACCTCCCAAGTGCTGAGATCTCAAGCATGGCTCCTGCTAGCTTCCAGTGGCTTTTTTTAAATATATTTTTTATTGTTATTAAACTTTTTCATACATAATACATCATTTCTCAATCCAATTTAAACTCATTTCCCTTTCCATGCCCCCCACCCCACCCAGTGGCTTTCTTAAGTATGGCCACACAAGGCTGTTTAAATTGACAAAAGCTAAATAGAACACTGACGTCCAGTACTGAACAGCCATGCAGAGTGATGGGCCAGGGCAGATGCAGCTTTCTCACTGGGCACTGTGCGTCTAGTACAACACCCTTAACCAAAGGCAGGCAAAACCTGCTTCTCCCATCCAGGAGATGGGGACGGGTGCCCATGTTCTCCGCAGATCCTGGACACTCACCTATCTACCTTCCTTCCTTCCATTTTTATTTATGTGTATATGTTTGTACATGCTTTCCTTTCTATTTTTATTTATTGGGGGGGGGGGGACAGACCAGGGGGGCGTTGCCTGTGGAGGCAGAAGAAGGCGTCAGATTCGGTGGAGATGAAATTACAAGTGGTTGTGACCTGCCTGATGTGAGCATTGGAAACCAAAGTCAGGTCCTCTGCAAGAGCACCAAGCACTCTGCATTCCTGAGCCATCTTGCCAGCCTGTCAGGTGTTGCCAGGGCACCCTTAATTCCAGGGCTGCAGGATGTGATATGGGGGACTCAAGCTAGGATATCATGCACTCTGGTTAACCACTCACTACTGAGCTACAGCCTCCAGTGGTCCGCCTTTCTCCATGGAACTGCCCATCAGCCCACAGCCCAGACAGCTGAGCTGTCAGCCACCAGCTCAACACTGGACCAGGTGGGACAGACAGAATATGCCTCAGAGCTCGGGGAGGAGGAGCTGTGGGAGGCCCAGGAGTCAGACAGAGAAGCACAAGCTCTCAAAGCTGGTCTGCTTTGTGGACACAGCTGGTGGCTTCCTGGGCAGCCTGGTGGGGTGGAGAGGCCACCTGACTGTGCTGGGGGACAGTGCTGGCTGCCCATAGCATTCAGCTGCCCATGGCATTCAGCCGCCCAGCAGCCCCTTCCACTTACAGTGGTGGCAGCATCAGCAAGGACTACGGATGGGAGGAGGGAGGCCCCCTGGTGAGGCAGAGCCAGGCCTCCTAATCGGCCACATCCACTGGCTCCACACTTAGAGGGGCTGGGTGTGGCAGCTCTATTACTGCAGCAGCTTGGGGCTGGCTGGAATGTAGAAACCAGATCCTCCTGGAGGGGAGGGGTGGGGGTGGAGTGCAGTCACACAAGTGAGAGGGGTGAACAGCAGACTTGCTAGGCAGGTCTGCAGGGAGCCCTCCCCTAAGGCCAACACCCCCAACCCTAGGGGCCCTTTAACAGTGAGGGCAGCGGCTCTGAGGGGCCAGTACAGAGTAGGCAAGGCCCCCCCCAGTGCAGATGCAGTGCAGCTGGCTGCCCTGTGCCTTACCCTGCACCTGAACCTCCACCCACCCCAGGTCCAGTCTCAGCACCTACTGAAACTACTGGTTCTGCCCTTTCCTGGCTGGATCTAAGGAGACGCCCTCCCCGAGAGGGAGTGAGGACCTGGAGGGAGGCTTGAGACCCTAGAGTCCCCTAGAGGTTCTCCCTCATTCTCCTCACTGAGCACCAGGGCTTGGTGCCACCATTTCTTTCTTTTTTTTTTAATTTATTTATTTTCATATGTCTGCATGCAGGTCTGTGCACCCGTGTCGTGCAATGCCACGGAGGTCAGAAGAGGGTCTCGGATTCCCCTGGAACTGGAGTTCTCCTGGAATTGGAGTTACAGACGGTTCTCAGCCGCCATGTGGGTACTGGGGATCGAACCCGGGTCCTCTGCAAGAGCAGTCGGTGCTCTTAACCGCTAGGCCATCTCTCCAGCCCCTGGTGCCACCATTTCTAAATGTCCAGGTCCCCAGGGCTGTTCCTATGACATGACATGAGAGCTTACTTGGTGAGGGTAGGAGTGGCTTCATCCAGGGTCGAGGCACTGTGGGCCCCATTGACCATCTGGCCCTGGGAGGGCATGACGAGGGAGAGGGTCACGCTGGTCTTGCTGGTGCTCTGGGCACTTGAGTAGGGCACAGAAACAGGGTACACTCGGCCCCCCGCAGCTGTAGGATGGAGACGGAGACGGCAGGGAGTGTGGAAATCAGTTGGAAGGGAAGCCGGTAGTGGGACCGGGGCTCCCAGAAGGGCTCTGTGAGGATGGGGAGGCTCCCAAAGCCCTGGCATGGCCCTCCACGTTTGGGGTGGCCCAGCAGGGATGTCCCTTGGCAGGGATTCTCCCAGAGCAGCAGTGAGACCTCTCTCTATCAGGGAAATCTCCTGGGGCTCAAGGCAGGAACAGAATCAAGTGCTCCATCGCTTCAATAAAAGGGTTACTGCCAGGCTTTGCACAGAGCTTCGGTCTGCTTCCAGATGAGGCTGACCCAGTGAAAACGGGCTGCAGTAACGACAGGCCAGAGGGACTCCAAGAACCCTGGGGTCCCTGGGAGAGCAAACCCATCGGATGCTGGAGCTCCGGGGTTTGCTTGTTTAAACAGAAAAGGAAAACAGCCCTTGGAAGAGAAGGTCTAAGGCTCCGGTCAGGGATCAGCCACCTCTGCCCCAGCACCATGATTCAAGGCTAGAAAGGAAGAAGGGGGAAGTGCAATGCCGCTCTGACCCAAAGCGCTCAGGAATGGCGCTAGGTTCTATGGCTGACCATCTGCCCTCTTCAGGCTGGAGCCTACCTCCTTCCAGTTTAGGGTCACTAATGAGGCCTAGGTGACCATGTTCCTGGCCAGAGACAGGCACAGCAGACACTCCATGGATGGTGGCTGCCAACACCTGTCCCATGTCTTTGGGACTGCAGACTGCACTCTCCTATCAAGTCTTTGGGACTGCAGACTGCACTCTCCTATCAAGTCTTTGGGACTGCAGACTGCACTCTCCTATCAAGTCTTTGGGACTACAGACTGTGCAGTCTCCCAGCAAGTCTTTAGGGGTAGCCGGGGCAAGGGGTACTCTCCTTGTTTTCTGGCCAAAAAGAAAAAAAACAATTAGCTTAGAGAGACTAAAGTCTGACAGTCTGTTAGAGTCACTCAAAGCCAAGTCACAGACTCCATCTGCTGCAGGCAGTGGGCTCACTGAGACAGCCACTGTGCACTACCTCCACCCAGGACTTGGCCCAGCCACTCCTGTCTGCAAGGCACACATACCTGGGCCTGGGCTTGGTGAGGGCAGGCTCATTTCACCCAGTGGGTAGCCAAAATTCCTCACCAGCAGGGTCATGTCCTCGTGCCGTGGGCAGAACTTGGCACGCTCCCCGCCACTGGCAAAGGTGTCTCCGTGGATGCGCTTCACCCGGTCCACCACAGCCTGGGCCACTGCATCTAGGGAGGTCTGCTTGGCAAATTCCGTGTCGATCATTGCAGCTATCTCCTGGGGAGGGGAGGGGACAGGAGCAAGAACCTGATGAGGAATAAGGCATGACCCAGGGAGAGGTCGTAATTCTTTTTTTTTTTGGTCTTTTTCAAGACAGGGTCTCCCTATAGCCCCAGCTGTCCTGGAGCTCACTCTGTAGACCAGGCTGGCCTTGAACTCACAAAGATCCTCCTGCCTCTGCCTCCCAAGTGCTAGGATTAAAGGTGTGCGCCACCACACCCGGCTTTTTTTTTTTATTGTCTTTTCGAGACAGGGTCTCCCTGTAGCCCCAGCTGTCCTGGAGCTCACTCTGTAGACCAGGCTGGCCTTGAACTCACAAAGATCCTCCTGCCTCTGCCTCCCAAGTGCTAGGATTAAAGGTGTGCGCCACCACACCCGGCTTTTTTTTTTTTATTGTCTTTTCGAGACAGGGTCTCCCTGTGGCCCCAGCTGTCCTGGAACTCGCTCTGTAGACCAGGCTGGCCTTGAACTCACAAAGATCCTCCTGCCTCTGCCTCCCAAGTGCTAGGATTAAAGGTGTGCGCCACCACACCCGGCTTTTTTTTTTTTATTGTCTTTTTGAGACAGGGTCTCCCTGTGGCCCCAGCTGTCCTGGAACTCGCTCTGTAGACCAGGCTGGCCTTGAACTCTCAAAGATCTGCCTGCCTCTGCCTCCCGAGTGCTAGGATTAAAGGCATGCACCACCACGCCCGGCGGGTCCATAATTCTTAAGCCCTGTTCAGGAGACTTAGGGATCACTACTAGCCCATCAGGTAAAGGAAATCCCTGGCAGTCAAGTTTACAATCTGAGCTTTTCAAACCATTCAGGATAACCCTTCTGGAGCACACTGATTAGCTCTCTATTGGTTTGCACACCTCTAATGGAAAACATCCGCTACAGGACTGAGTGACACAATGGTGGAAGAGCACTGGGGATGGCTGAGGAGCGGCGTGGAGGGTGTGACGACGTCGGCCTTCCTGGAGCAAGTACCGGAAGCCTACGCCATGCCAGCCACTTTGTCAGGAGCTGGAGATTTGAATGAAGGTAACACCTATGATTTAGCAAAGTCCCCTGTCTGGTATATTTTAGAACCTAGTAGATGCTACTGGGAACATCTACGGTAAAGAACTAAAAGGTTAAAAGCACAGTCTGGTGTGGTAGCACAAACCTGTAATCCTGTACTTGGGAGGTAGAGACAGGAGGCCCGCTCCAAGTTCAAGGCTGGCCTAGTACACACAGTTCAAGGCCAGCCTAGTACATGTAGTTCAAGGCCGGCCTAGTACATGTAGTTCAAGGCCGGCCGTTCAAGGCTGGCCTAGTACACGCAGTTCAAGGCTGGCCTAGTAGACGTAGTTCAAGGCTAGCCTAGTAGACATAGTGAGATCCTGTCTTAAAACCAAAACCAAACAATGAAAAGATCAAAAGCACAAACAAGTCTCTACCAGAGAGCTGCCTGCAGCCTCCTCGAGGCAGGACAGGGAAAGACTAAGGGAACCTGGAGCTGGAGCCAGGGCTGGGCCTTGTATGTGCCAGCCACAGGACCTGAGACAGGGCGCTGGGCCCTGTATCACTCACTCTGTGTGGAAGTTAGCTACTGGGTCCTCTTTGCTACAGGCCACTGGAATGAAGTGTAAAATACAGTGGGTGGAAGACCCTGAACATGCAAATGAGACAGCTAGGCTTTAGTAAGCGAGGAAGATGCATGGCTGAAATCCCAGCACTGAAGAGGCTGAGGCAAGATGATTTTTAAGTGTAAATCCAGCCTGACTACATAGCTAGTTTCTGCAAGACCCCATATCAAAAAAGGAAAGAAGGAAGGAAGGGAGGGAGGAAGGGATGGAGAAAGGAAGGGAGGGAAGGAAGATGAGAGGGAAGGTGGGAGGGAAGAGGGGAAGAATTGAAGGAGGAAGAAAAGGTTACCATCTTACAATAACCACACCCCCTGTTCTAGTTTGTCTTCCATTGCTGTGACAAAACACTCTGACCGACACCAACTTGGGGAGGAAAGGGTTTATTCAGCTTACATCTCCTGGGTCACAGTTCATCACTTAGGAAGCCCAAGGCAGGAACTCAGGGCAGGAACCTGGAGGCAGGAGCTGGGGCACAGGCCATGGAGGAATGCTGTTCACTGGCTTGCTTCCCCTGGCCCATGCTCAGCCTGCCCTCTTATACTGTATACAACAACTTGTCCAGGGTGGCACCACTCATTATGGGCCGGGCCCTCCCACACTGCTCGACCATCAAGACAATACTCCACAGATGTGGCCACAGGCCAATCCAATGGAGCCAATTCCCCAACTGGGGCTCCCTTAACCCAAGTGTGTCAAGTTGACACTAAAGCTATCCAGCACACTCCCAAAAGAGGAACATATCTGAATTTATTTAGCCACCCAGCAACTCAAGGTCAGGTATGAGCAGTAGCCATTCAACATGCTGGCTGTGCACTGTGGTGCAGGCCTATAGTCTTAGCTATTTAGGAAGCTGAGGTGAGAGAATCCCAAGTTTGAGGCCTTCCTGCGTGACACAGTGAGCTCAAGCTGAGCTTAGGCAACTGAGACTCTATCTCAAAAACAGAAATTAGAAGGCTGTGGATGTATAACTCAGGGGTAGAACATTTCCCTAGCAGGTTCAAGACCCTGGGTTTAATCCATACCAACACACACACACACACACACACACACACACACACAACACGCACGCAAGCACGCATGCACACACCATGTGATACCTGGAAGTCATAGTGACATCCCTAGAGTCCTAGTAGAAAGCAGGAGACTGAGTCCCGCCAGTGCTTTGCACAGCACGCAGCCCTTTCTGGCTCTGACCTTCCAGTGGCCCAGAGCACTACAGCCCCCACCTCCCGTGTGCTTCACACTGCACGCCCCCAGGGAGCAGCACTTGGGAGGGACAGTGGTTTTAGGGGCTTGGTTCCATCTTTGAACCCTAAGATGACTGCTGACGGCATCTGGGAATGAGCTGCAGGTCACCAGCACCGACATGGCTGGCCGGCCACTCCAAAGCTGGCTGCTTGGCTCCATTCAGCTCACCTGGTTAGCTTGCCCAGGCCCGTGGGCTGCCTCCAGGGCCTTGTACAGCCCCTCCGACATCAGCACCAGGAAGCCCGTCACGCCTTCCAAAGGCTGTGCACCATGGATTTCCGGCTCTGCGATGATGGGTTTGGACTTGGCAGCACTGTGGGAAAGAGTGGAGGGAGGGCTTTTCGTGGGAAGGTCCCCTGGTGGGCACTGCTTCCGCTGAGGGGAAGAATCCACACCCAGAATGCAAAAAGCATACGACTTGATGGGCAGAAAGAGGAGAGCGACCTGTCTTCTAAGGGCAGCTGTTCTCAGGGGCCAGAAGAAGGCTGTGGGGCACCATGGCAAAGGTCAGATGCCAGATTTGGGTCTTACTGTTAGTTTTTTGCCCACAGAGCTGGGATATGGCACAGTGGGAATAGACAGCAGGAGGCAAGGCTATTGTTATTTATTCTTTATTCGTGTGTTTTGGGACAGGGTCTCCCTGTAGCCCCAGCTGGCCTGAACTTGAGATCCTCCCGCTTCTGCCTCTTAAGTGCTGGGACTAGAGCTATGTACCACCACACCAAACTTTTGTTATTTTTCTGAGACAGGGTCTCACGTAGCTCAGGCTAGCCTGGAACTATGTAGCCAAGGATGACCTTGAGCTCTTAATCCTCCTGCCTCGACCTTCTGAGTACTGGGATTAGAAACTTGGCCTACTGCACCCAACTGAAAGCATGGGCCACTGCACCCAGCTGGAAGCATGGGCCACTGCGCACAGCTGGAAGCGTGGGCCACTACGCACAGCTGGAAGCGTGGGCCACTGTGCACAGCTGGAAGCGTGGGCCACTGCACACAACTGGAAGGCTAACTTTCAAAAGCCCATCTGTCAGGTGGGTAAGGTGATGAATGATTGTAATCCCAGCAGTTGGAAGGCTGTGACAGGAGGATTATGACACAACAAAGGTACAACCAAGTCTCAGTCTGGGTTACCTATTTTGATCCTATCTTTAAATAAAAATAAATTAAAAATAAGTAAAAGCCCATTCTCTTGCTATCACTTACTCTTCCAAGACAGGTGTCTATGGCAACAAAGATCCTAACGACACCCTCTGCATGGGAGCACAGCTGATGTGCATCAGCCATAAGTATTAAAAGTCTAGTGCGTATGTGTGCGCCCGAGGATGCCCTTGGCAAGGTACTCAGAAAAGCAAAGTCTGCAAACACATCCCGAGTGTCATCTGCTTGGAGCTTGGGGGCAGAGGAATGCAGACACAGACAAGGACCACAGCTCAAGAGCAGGTGTGCAGGCTTGGAGGGCAGACACCACTCATGAAGTGGACGTCGTGTGAACTCAGTTCTGACCACTGAGCTGCTCTCATTAAGGAGACACAGCCACTGTGGTGACCAGATCTTCAAGTGGAGATACAGCCCCACGCCCTGCTTTATGAAAGCCACAGCCTTCCCTTTCAACCAACCAAACAAAACCCCACAAATTAAGGACAAAGCTTTCAAATTTGGCCGCCCAAATCCTGGGTATTAACTTAGCCAGAGACCTGGCCCCTGCTGATAGGATCTCTGATAAAACATGTACAGCTCTGAGTGTGACACAAACGCTGCGGCCAGCACCACACGGGTGTAGAGTGTGCTTCTCTGGTCCATGTCTTCACCCAGGTGAGTGAGCAGTCAAGGATGCATGCTCCAAACTGAGGCTCCCTGGGTCCATCGCCAGAGCTACGCCTGGTCAGGCTCTGGATGTTTCTACACCCCAGGTTCCTCTCATACACACGCTGTGGGGACTCGACCCCAGAGGGCCCAAGCGATGTCCGGACAACAGGCCCTGTGTAAGAAGTGAGCAGCTAGGCGCAGCAAAGGCTCACCAGTGCAGCTGTGACACCCAGAGGGAAGTGTCTGGAGGGACAGGATTGACCACCGCCCAGCTCTACTGGCCTGAGTCATGGCAGTGCCGTCCACAGACCTTTGATTTGGAACTCCCTAACGCTGCATCTCGTGCTACTGCTGGCTTCTCCTCCTGTTTCCCTCCTTTATTTGTATGTATATAAGTGTTTGGCTTGCATGTAAGTAAGTACATCACTTGTGTGTAGTGCCTAAGGAGACCAGAAGAGGACATCAGATCCCCTGGAACTAGGGGTATGGATGACTGGCTGTTAGCCTCCAAGTGGTGCTGGAAACCAAAACCCAGTCCTTTGCAAGAGCAGCCAGTCTTAACCACTAAGCCATCTTTCCAGCCCCTGTGCCAGCACCCACAGATCCCCCTTGTGTTCAAGCCCCCCTCCTAGACCCAGTGTGGGCCTAGCTCCCAGGACTCAGCTCAGGAAGGTAGGAAGTGCTGCCTTGGTCCCTGAATTTTCACTAACACCCCTGCCCCTGCAGCCTCCCTGCTTTGCCCCAGGTCTTCTGGTCACACAAACCATGGGAGGCTGCTGGGACGGCCACCCACCTGAGCAGCTCCATGTCGTGGTAGCCGTACTTGACTTGGTAATCTCCAATGCGCCTAGTGCTCTCCTGGCCACAGACGATGCCCGCCTGCTTAATCCTTCCTGCGTCCAAACCTACCAGAAGGAGAAGAGTGCAATGTCCCATTTTTTGTTCAGGAAGAGCAAAAAAATGGAGAGACCCACACGATGAGGACACACTCAAAAGGAAACGGAAATGACACAGGGCACCACAGAGAGAAACCAACGCAGTATCTCAGTGTCAGTTCCCAACAGATTGTCCCTGACTCAGATGTGAGGGCTTGAAGGGATATGTCCACCACAGGCTCATGTGCCCGAACACTTGGTTCCTAGATGGTGCCACTCTTTTGAGAGGCTATGGAACCTTTAGGATATGGAGTCAAGCTGGCAGAAGAAGGGCTGTAGGGTGGGCCTTGAGGGGTGCAGGCAGCTTCTGGTCCCCTCTCTTCTTCCTGATCTATGGCAATGTAGTAAGTAGCCACCACAGATAGAGGCCCAGCTGCCACCCACCATGATGCCTACCATCCTCTTAAAAAATGAGCAAATCCTGGGGCTGAAGAGATGGCTCAGCAGTTAAGAGCACCAACTCCTCTTGCAGAGGATTCCCAGCACCCACATGGCGGCTAAGAACTGTCTTTAACTCCAGTTCCAGGAGAATTCGACACCCTCTTCTGACCTCCACAGCATTGCACGACATGGGCGTACCAACTTACATGCAGACAGTACACTCATACACATAAAAAATAAAAAAATTTTTTTAAAAATGAGCAAATCTGCTGGGCGTGGTGGCGCACGCCTTTAATCCTAGCACTTGGAAGGCAGAGGCAGGAGGATCTTTGTGAGTTCAAGGTCTATAGAGCGAAGTAGAGGACAGCTGGGGCTACAGGGAGACCATGTCTCAAAAAAGACCCCCCCCAAAAAAGAGCAAATCCTCAGCTGAGCCACGGGAGCTGAATGCATGTGTGTGCCTTTGCTTTGCATGTGGCAAGCTAATGGCATTCGCATATATGAGACTTAATCTGAGCCTGAGGAAAAAAAGAACAAATCCTTAAAGCTGCTTCGGTCACGTATTTGATTAGAGTGGTGAGAAAAGTAATTATAATCTAGACATCTTCCTCTAGACACTACACCACCATCACACAGTCGCATCTCCCCCAGCACAAAGCCGACAGAGCCACAAACTGCCTTCTACCCTGATGTGTGCAGAGCTCACGGGAGAGACTAGACTTGCAGGGCCGCTGCCACCTCTCAGCCTCTATCAGGAACAGGACAGGTCTACTGTGGGTCGGGTTCTCTGGGAAGCATTTCGCACATATTACCTCTGGGAGGACCACTGTCCTCATCACACATGAAGACGTGGAGGCAGAGAGCAAATGAGAAAGCTCCCGAGTCACAGGCTGGGCAGCAGCAGAGCTGGGCTCCAGCCTGACCACAGGCCCAGCTCCTGCGTGCGGGAGGCACAGAGGAGGTCCCACCAGTCCCTTGGCCCACCTCCCCAACCCGCCCCCACGCACCTAGCTGGGAAAGACGGAAGAGCTCGTCCTCATTCTCCGTGGTGTGGTCCACGTTCAGCTGGGTCACCTGTAGTCCATCCACTGTAGATTTGCACAGGAGTGCCCGGTTTGTGCCTGTGGCATAATTAGAGGAGCTGAGTGAAGACAAGCAGAGGGAGGAAAGAGACCCAGTGACGTGACGAGGGACGGCAGGCATCACACACCAAGAGCCTCAGACCACAGGGCTGAGTCACGAGACTCGGATAGCTGATACAGCTGGGAATCGGGCTGCAGTTTACAGCGTAATTACAGGATTATGAGTTTAGTAAGACACTTCTCTTCTCCTTAGGGATCCATACTGAAGTCCTCACAGATTACCACACCACAACATCTCAAATTTGCTGTGAAATAATTTGGGGATAAGAGGCCATGGAAGAAACAAGCCTTGCCACCAGGCAGTAACAGTTAGAGCTGCACCCCACACAGCCTTCTCGGGTTCCCTGACAACCCATCACCCATCTTGCTGCTGTTTTTGAGAATGCAGCATATCTTCATACCAGGAAACCTCTTCCCTGAGAAGCAGCCTCTAATGCCAACTTTGGAGATGGTATGAGACTCGCCCAAGGGCAAAGTGAAGTGGGGAGCCAAGGACCCTGCCCATGCCCTGTCCATTCTTCTAGGAAAGCCAAGGACCCTGCCCGTGCCCTGTCCATTCTTCCAGGAAAGCCAAGGACCCTGCCCATGCCCTGTCCATTCTTCCAGGAAAGCCAAGGACCCTGCCCGTGCCCTGTCCATTCTTCCAGGAAAACCAAGGACCCTGCCTGTGCCCTGTCCATTCTTCCAGGAAAGCCAAGGACCCTGCCCGTGCCCTGTCCATTCTTCCAGGAAAGCCAAGGACCCTGCCCGTGCCCTGTCCATTCTTCCAGGAGAGCCGAGGACCCTGCCCTTGCCCTGTCCGTTTTTCCACCTGGGACTGACACATGCTGTGTAGTGAAGGGAAACAGCCCGGGAAACTCTGGGTCTAATGTGTGTGCAGAAAGCAGACTGGCAGAGAACACACAGGTCGGAGGTTGACCTCTGTCCGCTTGCTTGGGGCAGGTAGCAGCTCACCCACGTTGGCGACATAAAGCTTGTTGTTGAGAAGGACTGCCACCACAGCCATGGCCCCTCCTGAAATCTCCCTCTCCAGCACCTTGAGTCTCTCGAGGATCTTCTGATACTGGGGTGGTAACTGGTGCTGAGGGACACCCTGCAAGCCATCATGGGGGAGGGTCAGAGCAGTGCAGGCGCTTGGGGACCATCTTACCAACCCCTTCCTGCCCTTGAGAGCAAGAAGGCAAGGTGAGGGATCAGAGCAGATAGACAGACTGCCAGGCTGGAAACCTATCAGGATGGTCAGACTCTAGACCCAATCAGACTATGGGACCTTTCTTCCTAGCCATCGCGGCCAACCAGGTAAGCCTTGAAGAGAAGGTGCTCACAGCCAGCCCTGAGTCCCTTCGAGAACACATCCACTGCCACCCAGGCCTCCCCACTGGGTGCTGTCCCAGGACACTGTTATGGGGCCTGCTGTGCCCATGGTTGGCGAGTGACACAGCAAATGACCAGCAGTGTCCAGCCTTGAGTTTCCAAGTAGATGGATTACCTCTGGCAGCTGGGACTGAAGGCTTGCTTTCTCAGCCAAAGCATCATCGATGGACTCCAGGAAGCTCCTTTCTACCACATCGAAGGCCTGAAGGGACACAGGGCAAGGCAAGGGCTGGCTCAAACACCACTGTCACCTCCTGCTAAGATGTCCCTATGGAGAGCAACAGGTCTCATGTGACTGGGGAGTGACAGACGTAAGTTCTGCCTCACAAGTGGGGCCTCTTGACCATCGTCTGACAAAAACCTTCCTCTGTGGGCAGGGGGGAGAGGAGGTAGGGTGGGAGGAGGAAGAGGAGGTGGGGTGGGAGGTGGTGGAGGTGGGATGGGAGGTGGTGGTGGAGGAGGAGGAGGTGGGGTGGGAGGTGGTAGAGGAGGAGGAATGACGTTCAGGGGTGGGGGCTGCAGAGGGGTCAGAGAGGTGGGGCAAAAGCCCACGCTTATGGTGAACTCCAGCCCTTCCCATCTACAGAGCAGGATCAGGTGACCTGAGGGAACACGCACGCGCGCGCGCGCGCGCACACACACACACACACACACACACACACACAGCACCAGGCTCAGGGCAGGGCATGGTTTGCAGTAGTTCCCAGGGGAATGACCACCTCTCTGAAGAGGCCTCAGTCAGGACCTGCTAGATGCTGATGACTAGAAACTTTCCTCTGGGTCCAAGCTCTGCCATAAAGCTCTGGTCTAGGAACCCCCAGCCACAGAAGAGAAAATGGCTGGAAAGAAGGAAATCCTAGCACATCCCAAGTGGAAAAGAAGCCCTGGGTGGCAGGGGGTGGGGCATATCAGCGGTGGGGGTCTGAGTTCCTTCCAGAACACCCGGGGGATGCTGTCAGCACTGGAGAATAAGCATCTGACCCCAAGGAAAGAGGTTACTGTCAAGGACCTTGTCTCCACCAGGTCTCAAGCCTCCATTTCCAGTGGTACTTCCTGCTACGTCAACCCTGCTAGCTGTGGGAAAACTACTGTACCCTGCCTGATCCTGGATTAGAAGACAGGAGTCCAGGTGGCTCCCTGCCATGATTTACACCCAGAGCTGATGCTCCGGGTGAAGCAGCAGGCAGCATGCAGACCAACCCTGCTGCATTTATAGTTGCAGGGCTTGGGCTTTAGGAACTGGAGGACAGATGGCAGCTAGCCCAACCCCTACCTGCAGCAGCACACGCCGCACGTCAGCTTCTGTGTGTTCAGCATTGAGCTGGCCCAGCAGGAGCTCTGCGGACAGCCTCTGGGACACAAAGTTGGTCACCCGGTTGCCATCATAGCCATTGAAGACCCCATACAGGAAGCAGTTGTTCTCACTTCTGGCAGAGAGAAGGCAGGAAGAGGCATGAGACCAGGGGCCGCAGGTGACAGGGAAGAGAGAAAGGACCCGGGGACGCCAGGCAGGAAGGGCTTCCAGGGACAGGGAAGAGAGAAAGGACCCGGGGAGGACGCCAGGCAGGAAGGGCTTCCAGGGACAGGGAAGAGAGAAAGGACCCAGGGGGGGGACGCCAGGCAGGAAGGGCTTCCAGGGACAGGGAAGAGAGAAAGGACCCGGGGGGGGGGACGCCAGGCAGGAAGGGCTTCCAGGGACAGGGAAGAGAGAAAGGACCCGGGGGGGACGCCAGGCAGGAAGGGCTTCCAGGGACAGGGAAGAGAGAAAGGACCCGGGGGGGACGCCAGGCAGGAAGGGCTTCCAGGGACAGGGAAGAGAGAAAGGACCCGGGGGGGGACGCCAGGCAGGAAGGGCTTCCAGGGACAGGGAAGAGAGAAAGGACCCGGGGAGGACGCCAGGCAGGAAGGGCTTCCAGGGCTCGTCAGGCCCGCCTGTGGCCTTCGCCTCACAGTGGCTGCGACCTCTTCTCATCCTACTCCATCCCCAACCCATTCTAGGCCCCCTGGCTTAATTAGAGGTGAAAGGGATCATCACGCTGGCAAGACTGTTTCTTTCCTCACAGATAAACGGACTTTCTCTGTTGAAGACAGTACACGCACCTGAACTTGAGCCAGCTGTCCTCTGGAGGGTGGCTCTCAGTGCCCTTGCCATCAGCAGAGTAGCTACGGTTGGAAGCCGAGCCAACTCCAGAGAGGTGGCAGAGTGGCAGGTCATCGGTCCAGCTTGGCTGCTGCTCCTGGGGAATGACACCAGTAAATTGTGAAGAGGACCTTCTTCCAACACCCACGTCGCCTGCTTCAACAAGGACAAAGGAGGGCCTGGACCCCCATAAGATAGTTCTTTCTGGGAAACAATGATGCCTGAGACACTGACAAAACAGTGTGCTGTTCTGTTTCTATGGCCCATCTACACACTGGTTCCCTAGGAATCCCTACACAGCAGCCTTCCCAAAGGGAAGGGTCAGCAACGGCTTCCGGGGGGAGCTGCGTGACAAAACAGGAAACACATGCACGCCTAAGCCAAACGCCACTGAAGACACCCCGGCCCCACTACTGTCCACAGAGGCTCTGACTACACGGTGCGAAGGAATCCTTTGGGCACTGTTCTAACTACCAACTCGGGCCCCACCTGCAGAATGCCTGACCTGTGCCCTCCCTGCCTGGTTATGTTATAAACAGCTTCCTATACAAACCTTGGCAAGGTGGCTAGAACCTGGCCTTCAGAAACAGCCTGGAAGCCAGTCTTCCTTCTTCCTGGTACTGGAGCCTCCACTTGTGTCCGTTCCCACCTCCCCGACACACGCTGTCTGATACCTGCAACCTGCAGGCCCCTGTGTGCACACACTGTTCTTCCCTCCACATGGAGAAGCCCCCTTCTTCTTGCCAGGCAAGTCCTCTGGACTCACTGGCTCAGGAAATACTGCCTTATGTGCTCCTGCTGCACCCCAGTCCCATCTCTCCTGCCTGTAGCTGACTCAAATGAGGATGTGCACCATCACTGCAGTTTTACACACACACACACACACACACACATGCCCCAGGCCTACATCTTG
The DNA here is from genome assembly GCA_009823505.1 of Rhizomys pruinosus. NCBI lineage: Eukaryota > Metazoa > Chordata > Mammalia > Rodentia > Spalacidae > Rhizomys > Rhizomys pruinosus. The sequence goes on along the minus strand of VZQC01004002.1, from coordinate 762,013 downwards.
GTCCAAACATGCTGAGTCTATCTTCTCCTCCTCCCTCTCTCAATGTAGGGTTTATTCAAGAACATGGACACAGAGATAGTGGACAGCTCAGTGGAATCCCTCATGAGAACACTGAGGCTGGGGATCTGTGTGACCCACAGCCTGGGGCTGTGCTGCTTCTCAGCCATGTCTTCACATTCACTTGCATGTCACTTGCTAAAGCCTTTTTTTTTTTTTATGTGTATGAATGTACTGTCTGCATGTAGGTTTGTGTACCCGTGTTGTGCAATGCCGCAGAGGTCAGAAGAAGGTGTCACATTCCCCTGGAACTGGAGTAAAGATGGTTCTCAGCCGCCATGTGGGTGCTGGGGATCGAACCCGGGTCCTCTGCAAGAGCAGTCAGCACTCCCAACCACTAGGCCATCTCTCCAGCCCTGCTAAAGCCTCTTTTATGTGTAGATCTTCTGACAGTCAGGGAACTTGAACTTGTGCAGGACTCCGATCACATGCTCCATAGTCTTCAGTTTGATGATGGACATGAAGACTTGGCCAAGGTGCACACGGAGGCCCTCACAAGCACACTGCATACATATCTGAAGCCCACACTGGGACAGCATGACAGCACTGGAGGCTGTCTCTCAGGGGCTATGGCAGCACACACGCAAAAGATCGCTGGTACCACCAAAGACTGCACACAGGGCCCCCACGAGTGAAGGAACCTGATCAGCTTAAGTGGTATGGGACACCTAAGAATTTCTAAGCCCAGAATGACCCTAGCAAAGGCCAGATGTGACCCTGGCCTCTCCCTGAAGGCCTGCATCTGGGCTCCAGGCAGGCCTCATTCACGAAGCCTAGGCCACTGTATGGAGCTATAGCAGATTATACTGACTGGGAGAACCAACATTCAATTTCAAAGAGAACTGTTAAAATTTGGATTAGAAGCTTTATTGAAATATTGAACAGTTATGACCACTGTGTGCAACTTCTTACAAGCTACCAGCAAAGGTCTTCAGAAAAAAAGATGTAAAATCCACTTCTGCGGGCTGGTGCACTCAGATACGTAAAGAGCCTATGGCAATCTGTGCAGCAAACTGCACCTTCTGTTTGTTTACAGACCAACAGGAGTCATTCATGACACCCCCCCCCCCATTTTAACTGCTTCTATACTGCATCATCTCCTTTAGTGCTCTGGTTCTGTGCTTAGCACCCGGAGCAACTTCTGCAGAGTGTGGAAGCTTGCTTTGTTTTATGTGAACAGCAGTCCTGACTGTTAAAACACTAAATATCTGTGTAACAGAACACACCACTCCAAATCTCCTGGAATCCCTCTGAAGTTGCCCCCACACCCTAACCTCTACACTGGCCTTTCCTGTCCTATGGTTTTCTTTTTAAGAGCGGCCTGTATGGGACAGTATGCCATGTAAACCTTGTGAGCTGGGCTCTTTCACTCAGCATCCTGCAGATCGTCCACTCTTGCTGTGTGCATTAGCAGCTTACTCCTCTTTATTGCAGAGTGGTTTTCCTACTTCACTGTGGACACAGGCAGTCTGCTTATCATCCACTGAAGGACATTTGGGCTATTTCCAGTTTTTAGTAATTATTAAGAGAAACATTTATGTGCAAGTTTTTGCCTGACTATAACTTTCATTTCTCTTGACAGCAGTCACTGCCCAGGGCCCAGGACTCCTGGGCACACAGTAAGTGGTTATTTAGCTTCTCTTCTTGTTGTCTGGGTTACTTTTTTTTTTGTCTTTTTTGAGACAGGGTCTCCCTGTAGCTCCAGCTGTCCTGGAACTCACTACATACACCAGGCTGGCCTTGAACTCACAAAGATCTGCCTGCTTCTGACTTCTGAGTGCCGGGATTAAAGGTGGTGCGCAGCCAAGCCCAACAAGCTCTACTCTTTTAAAAAAAATTCATTATTTTTATGTGTATGAAGTGTATTGCCTTCATGTGTGTATGTGCACCTCTGCTGTATAGTGGCCGAAGAGGTCGGACGATGGCATCAGATTCCCCTGGAACTAGAGCTATGGATGGTTGCTACCTGCCATGTAGGTGTTGCAAATTGAACCTGGGTCCTCTGCAAGAGCAGCCAGGGCTCTGACTGCTGAGCCATCTTTCCAGTCTGCCTAGCTCTACCCTTGACCTCTAACATAAATTGATACATATACTATGTGATTACAGTATATTCAGTTAACACATGCGCTCATTCAATAAGTATCTGCTGAGTATTTACAACTGGCTGGCATTATTCTAAGTCCCATCCCAGGAACACTAACAATGCAAAACAAGGAAACTCCTGGTTTGAGGCCTCTCTTCTAGGGGGAGAGAGACATCAAACATATAATACAAAAATTGGGGGCTGGAGAGATAGCCTAGCGGTTAAGAGCACTGACTGTTCTTGCAGAGGACCTGGGTTCGATCCTCAGCACCCACATGGCGGCCAAAAACCGTCTGAAGCTCCAATTCCAGGAGAACTCCAGTTCCAGGGGAATCCGAGACCTTCTTCTGACCTCTGCAGCATTGCACGACACGGGTGCACAAACCTACATGCAGACAGTACATTCATACACATACAAAAATAAATAAAATTAAAAAAAAAAATGGCTTGGCAATTTTGGCCAGCGATACAAGCTATAGAGAACAGACCAGGACAATGGGATGGAAAGCAACAGAGTCAACTGTGGGATGAGATGGGGACATCAGGTGGCTCTAAGCCAGATCTGAGTGGCTATGGAGTAGCGACCCCTCTTCACTGCTTTCCAGGTGGAGAGAAGAGCTCATGCAAAGACCCTGAGGCAGAAAAGGAACAGGTCTGGAGGAGGCCTTAGAGGCTGGTATGTGTCCATAGCGAGCACAAGTGAGAGCAGCTGGAGCCTGTTTGGACCGCATGTGTGGGCTTTGGGGGGGGGGCACTGCCAGGCTCTGTGGGCTGTGCTGAGGAGGTAACTGCCCAAGAAGTCATCCATTTTCAGGAACTCACATATTCCAGTCATTCCTGCCCCTCGCATCTGGTGGCCACTCTCTCCTGCCCTCTCTCAGACAAGCCAGTAAACAAGCTCTGCAGCAGGAGAGGAGCTGTGAACTAGGAAGGCAGTCCCAGCTCTCTGTGTCCTCGAGAAAAAGACAAAAAGACTACTCAGCACTCTAGAGGCCTGCAATGTTTTAAAGTACAGAAGGATTTTTTCCGGGGGGGAGTCCTGTCTACATTAAAGATGAGATGAGCCAGGCATGGTGGCGCATGCCTTTAATCCCAGCACTCGGAGGCAGAGATAGGTGGATTTCTGTGGGTTCAAGGCCAGCCTGGTCTACAGAGCAAGCTCCAGGACACCTGGTACTAAAAGGGAGACCCTGTCTCAAAAATACCAAAAAAAGTATAAAACCAAAAAGGAAAATAACAAACCACATAAAGATGAGATGAAGATGGACTGTATTCCTCTAACATGATATAAGGAATTCTAAGTGTTATCTGTGAAGCAAGGCCTGTTCCGATGCTCCAATCACTGTGCTTCCTCTTCCATCAGCAAACACCGGTAAGGGCTCAGCTCAACAGAGGCTTCCAGGAACTAGAATCTTTCTAACAAATCTGTATTTACCAGCAAAAAAGTTAAGTATTACGCAAGCAACTCATGGGTTTACTCAGTGTTAAAAAGCGGTTGGGCCTGACAGCACACATTTACAATTCAGGCACTGGGAGGCTGAGGCAAGAAGACCTGCATTCAAGGCTAATCAATCTGTGATACACAATTAGATCCTATCCCAAAGAAAGAAAACAAGGCTAGGAAGATGGCTCATTGGGTAAGGGCACCTACTGCCAATCCTGATGACCGGAGTTCAATCCGAGGAACCCCATGGTGGAAAGAGAGAAGCAACTCCTACAAGCTGTCCTCTGGCTTCCCCACATGCATTTTCTCTCTCTCTCTCTCTCTCTCTCTCTCTCTTTCTGACTTTTTAAAGCAAAAAGCTAGTAAAGCTGTCACATGCAAATAAAGAAGGAAACAAACTCAAACAGGAGCTTGTGCACTTGCCGTATCAGTGGTGCTCCGAGACAGTTCATCTGGAAGCATTTCATGGTGGTGGTCCAGGGGTTGTTACTGGAGTGGGTAAATGCTATACTGACCACTGCAGCCATATTTAGCTATGTGGGAATAACAAAATCTTCCAGATCAGAAATCTATGTGTATGACTGTTCAGCACTCAGCAAGTACCCTGCTCTTTAGTAATTATGACTGTCTGGAGACTCCTATGCCAAAGTTTAAAAAAATCTGATTTCCACTGGGCGTGGTGGTGCACGCTTTTAATCCCAGCACTCAGGAGGCAGATGCAAGCAGATTTTTGTGAGCGCAAGGCCAGCCTGGTCTTGAACATAGTAAGTTCCAGGCCAACTGACCAGCTGGGGCTACAGGGAGATCCTGCCTCAAAAAGACGAAAAAAAAACCTGATTTTCATAATGTTGAGCCATTACTAGCCAGCAAACATTATTTGAGTCAGTGGGTACAGACTCAAGTACCAGGTCCATTTAAGGACAGTTTCACTCATCTTGATAAAAGCACTCAAGAAAACAAATTTACTCACACTTTTTTTCCTTTTTGCGTGTGTACGGTATGCATCTGTGAATTCACATATGTGTAGCCTCACGCTGATGCTGGGTGTTTTCCTTAACTGCTGTCCACTTTATTCACTGACGCAGGCTTTCTCACTGAACTTGGAGACTGTCAACTCCAACTAGTCTATTTAGTCAGAGAGCCCGCCTCTTCTCCCGGGTGTAGGGATTACAGATCTGCCTGGCTTTGGCATGGGCGTAAGGATCTGGATTCTGTCCTCACACTCATGCAGCAAGTGCTCCATCCACTGAGTCACCTTCCTAGTCCTAGCAGATATTTTCTCTTTTTTCCTTTTGGATTCATTTTTATTTTATGTGTGTGTTTTGCGTCCATCTATGTAAGTGCACCATGCATGCAATGCCCATGGAACCCAGAAGAGGGCCCTGATCTCCTAGAACTGGAGTGACAGACAGTTCTTAGCCACCATGTGGCTGTTGGGAACTGAACCCAGGACCTTTGTAAGAGCAGATAGTGCTCTTAACCACTGAGCCATCTCTCCAGCCCCCTGACTAGTATTCTTTTAGCATATTATAAATGTATACTTCAGTTTGTCTCAATGCCAACATCTTATTTAATGAATATCACAGTTTTGTATCACAAACTTCAACTGAGGAAACTCTTCCATCAGATTGGCCTGTGGGGGCATTTTCTTAATTTCTAATTGATGTAGGTGAGCCCAGTCCACCATGAGAAGTACTGTCCCTGGGAGGGTGGGCCTAGGCTGTATAGGAAAGGTAGATGAGGGGCTGGACAGATGGCTTAGCAGGTTAAGAGCACTGAGTGCTCTTGCAGAGGACCCAGGTTCAATTCCCAGCATCCACAGGGCGGCTAACAACCATTTGTAACTCCAGTTCCAGAGGATCCAACGACATCCTATTCTGACCTCCACGAGCACTGCATGACACAGTTACACTTACACACATGCAGCCCATATGTTCATACACATACAATTAAAATAATAAATAAGCTGGGTGTGGTGGCACGTGCCTTTAATCCTAGCACTTGGGAGGAAGAGGCAGGTGGATCTCTGAGTTCAAGGCCAGCCTGGTCTACAGAGTTCCAGGACAGCTGGGGCTACAGGGAGACCCTGTCTCAAAAAGACAAAAATAAATAAAATAAAATAAAATAAATAAAATAAAATAAAATATTTATTTTATTTATTTCGTAATGTATATGAATGTACTGTTTGCATGTAGGTTTGTGCACCCATGTCGTGCAATGCAGTGGAGGTCAGAAGAGAGTGACGGATTCCCCTGGAACTGGAGTTCAAGACGGTTCTCAGTCACCATGTGGGTGCTGGGGATCGAACCCAGGACCTCTGCAAGAGCAGTTGGAGCTCAACCCCTAGGCCATCTCTCCAGCCCCAAATAAAATATTTTTTAAAGGTAGCCAAGGGGCTGGAGAGATGGTTCAGTGGTTGAGAGCACTGTCTGCTCTTGCAGAGGACCCGGGTTCAATTCCTAGCTCCCAACCAGAACTCCAGTTCCAGAGGATCCGACACCCTCTTCTGGCCTCCCTAGGTAATCCATGTGGTAGTTAATGCAGGCAAAACGCTCAGACACATAAAATAATAAATTAACAATAATAATAATAATGTAGCCGAGCAAGCGGAGGGGAGCAGGCCAGTAAGCAGCATCACCCCTGGTCTCTGCTTCGGCTCCTGCTTCCGGTTCCCTTGACAACCAACTGTAACTTAAGTCAAATACACCCTTTCCATCCCAGGCTGCTTTTGGTCATGGAATTTATCACAGCAACAGACACAAACTAGAACGGTGGAAGGACAAGAAGACTTCCATTTTCATTGGCATACAGCAAGGCCGCCTACTTCTCTAGCAACTTAACAGTCAACTGGAGGTAATGAGAGCACAGAAACTGGCAAAGACATGAAGCCCATGTGGAGCTGACACAGCCACACCAGAAAACCCTAAAGAACCAATGAGAAAAATAAAACAGAAGAAACCAAGTGGCAAAACAGAAAAAGCAAGTAAAAACAGTAAAGTAAGAGCCTCTCAGTGAAAACTCCCCCTACCGTCTAGTCTTCTCGTGAAGTTGGCGGTTAGTGTCCCCCAGTTACACTCCTAAGGGAGGCCTCTTAAACCTAAATTTATATAGGTCAGATGGGATCTTAATGCCTTCTTCCAACCTTCCAGAGAACTGACACAGTTTTGAATCTCAGCCTCTGACAGGCGAACAATTGCATATGGCTATGTATTTATACAGATAAAGCCTTCCACACAGCACTTCAATAACTTCTAAAACTGGCCCAGAACAAAAGGCATGGGAAGCGAATTCTGGCAAGCAGGATCTATGCCAAGACCAGGAGGGATGACACAACCACCAAACCTGGACCCTCCTCGAAAAGCCCACAGGGTGCACGAGATGGCTATGTCTTTTGCCACTGACAATGAGTTTGAGCCCCATGCTAAGAGAGGACCCACTGTCCCAAGCTGCCTTCTGACCGCCACACACCTGCAGTGCGAGCACTGAGGAGAGAAGAATGGCAGCAAGTTCAAGGGGGGGAGAGGGTGCGGGGTGGGGGTGGGGGTGGCAAATGTTAACAAAGTATTATGCGCACTGTAGGAGCAAGGTGAGCTTGTCTCCTGCCACCACCAGAAAGCTGAGTTAGTGCTTCTCAGTCAGTAGTGACTTCCTTGCTGCCTCCCCAATACACACCAAGTCACCTAATGGGAGTCACGGGTTCCAGGCAAAGCCCTCCCCCTCCCTGAAAACCCCTCCCAATGGCTTCACATGAGCACTGAGCAGCCCACTCTTAGGTCACTAAGCATGTAGCCTCTGTCATGCCGTGACCAACGACTGTTCAACAGTTCATGACTTGAAGGTCCATGTTTCCCAGCTGTGATCACCTCTGGAGATGGTGTCCACGTGAACTAGCAAAATGGTACACTGTTCCTTGGTGGTCACAAAGCTTTTCCACCCACAGCACATGGATGTGTCCTCATAATCACAGTGGTCTTGGACTCAGTGACAAGTGGACAGTTCCTCCTGTAATCTGGGCAGTCCTTTAAGGGCAGGCCCTGGCTGGAATGAAGTTCCCTCATACCTCAGACACTGATTAATAAAAAGTGGCCAGAGGATTCCAAAAGGTTGTGTGGGTATGAACTAGACAGACTTTTGTCCTCCCTGGCCCACCCCAAATCACTCTCACTGTGTTTTGGCTGGGCAAGCTTCGAGCATGCTCTCCATCTCCCCTTCTTCAGGGGCTAACCACGCTGCGTGTCCACAGTGGATTCCATGAACATCTGCCAGGTCTCATCCTTCCCCCTCAGTGCTGAGCCATTTTCAGAAAGGTCGCATGTTTGCTATTCACACAAACCACCCACCCTTCCACCCTGCACCACTGATGCATACTCTCCCACGTCTCCAAATGCCAGGCCTGTGAGCTCAGGGGCAAGAGCCTTGGAGAAGCTGAGAAGGGGGCGTTTCACGCTCGGAGCCCTCAGCAGAGCTGTACACACACACACACACACACAAAAAAAAAAAAAAAAATGAAAGCCAGTGCAGGAACCATGACTCCTCCGTCATTCAAAGAACTACTCATAGAGGAAAAAAAACAAAAAACAAAAAAACTACTCATAGAATGGGCTTCAGAGAGCAAGCAGGCTGTTTCAAAGGACCCAATTTCAATTTGGTTTTTGAGAGAACGCTTTCAACAGTCCTACGCAGTCTGAAAAGCTTCTAGAGTGATCCCACCACAGAGGCTTCGTGTGTGTTTATTTAAGCTTGAGCTCCGAACAACCTTGTGTGCTCCTATCTCAACCAAAGAGTGCATAATTGTCCCCACCCAGACTCATCTCAAAGCCCAGGCAGCACAAGCAGACAAAGCTTGCTTCCCAGCTCAGGCTACAGCTTGAATATCAAATTATGGTATGAAAAGGCTGAGTGTTTTTGTAGTGAAAGCAACTGAATGCCGCAGAGGCCAGAAGGAAGCTGGGAAGGGAAAGACTCCTGTGAGAGCAGCTCGGATGGGGACAGCAGTTTCCTCTGTCCAAAAAGCTTCCTGCGGGTCCATCCTGCTGGATGACCTACTTCTCCAAGGCCAGCTCAGTCCTGGCCCCCATCACCCTCCAGAGCCTCCATCAAACATTCTACATGCTATCAAGATTCCTGATACATGCTTAAAAGGCTACTAGTAACCGTGGTGCGGTCTCCATGGACCAGCATAGCAGCTGGAGCTCATTCTCAATGTCTGCTGAAAGGCTGCTGGACAGCTACTGTGACAACCTTACATATTAACTTATTTGGTATCTTCTTCTCCTTCAGTGTTGGGGATGGAAACGGGGCCTTCTGTATACTAGGCAAGCACTCTTCTACTCAGCTACGTTCTCCGCCCTGGAATGTTTTTTGTTTTGTTTTGGTAATGCTTTTATTTTAGTAGACACATTAATTTTTCAGAGACAGGGTCTCATGTAGCCCAGGCTGGCTTTGAACTTACTACATAGCCAAGGAGGGCCTGAGAGAACTCTTGGTTCTCCCAGTCCCCAAGGCATTCTACTTCCAGGGAAGTGCTGCTCAAACTAGCCTCGGAGTCGCAGGTTCTTGTTCCTCAGTCACACACCTCATGTCCAACTCCAGCCATCAACCACCTCAGGTCCAACTCCAGCCATCAGCATACCCCACCAGCTCTACCTCCAAAACACAGGCACATTCTTGATACACCCCACCCCACGCTAGCATCCTGCAGTCTTCTCACACCTATCCACTTCCAAATGCTTGGTAAGCCCCAGACTGCTACTCTCACTGCTTACACCTAGGAGGGCTCTTCCTCCAATCACAAATCAGATGTCATCAGGCCCCTGCTCAAACCACCAGGAGCTTCACATCCCCTGCGCCTTATCAAGCCCACAGTGTCTGCAGACCATGGAGACCATTTCCCCCAAGGTTCTCCACTCCAGCCTCACTGGCCACCTTGGGGCTCCTGAAAATGTCAGGCTCTGCACTCCACATCCTGTCCCACACTCCCACTCTCATCAAAGGTTGTGATGTCATAAAACAGCACCCACATCACCACCTGATGCTGCATTTCAGATAATCAATCACACAGAATTTGTATTGGGTCGCTTACTGCCTGCCTCCCTTATAAGCTTCTTGAGGGCAGTGTCCCCTACACCTGTGTGGGGTCCACTGTACCTGGATGGAGTCTCCTGCACCTGCATGGGGCCTGCCACTGGGGCACTCAGTGACACTGGAGGAGAATCAACTCCATCCCACATGGCTGACTGTGACCAATCCAGACTAGGACAGTACTTGGGCTGCTTATTTAATAGTAACAATAATCCTGGAGTCCTCTTGGCTGGGGAAATGAGGTATAGAAGTCTGGATGGGGGCTGGAGAGATGGCCTAGCGGTTAAGAGTGCCAACTGCTCTTGCAGAGGACCCGGGTTCGATCCCCAGCAACCACATGGCAGCTGAGAACGGTCTTTGACTCCAGACCCAGGGGAATCCGACGCCCTCTTCTGACCTCCGTGGCATTGCACAACACGGGTGCACAGACCTACATGTAGACAGTACATTCAGACATATACAAAATAAATAAAATTTGGGGCTGGAGAGATGGCCTAACAGTTAAGAGCGCTGACTGCTCTTGCAGAGGACCCGGGTTCAATCCCCAGAACCCACATGGTGGCTGAGAACCGTCTTTAACTCCAGTTCCAGGGGAATCTGACGCCCTCTTCTGACCTCCGTGGCATTGCATGACACAGGTGCACAAACCTACATGCAGACAGTACATTCATACACATAAAAAAATAAATAAAATTTAAAAATAAAAATAGAAGTCTGGATGATACTTGTATTTTGTTATCTGGCTGCAAGGGCTGGGTTCTTCTGATGCTTTCTTCAAAAAAAAAAAAATTTTTTTTTTTTTTGTCTTTTCGAGACAGGGTCTCCCTGTAGCCCCAGCTGTCCTGGAACTCACTCTGTAGACCAGGTTGGCCTTGAACTCACAAAGATCCGCCTGCCTCTGCCTCCCGAGTACTAGGATTAAAGGCGTGCGCCACCACACCCAGCATCAAAATCTCTTTTTAAAAAAATTTTATATGTATGAATGCATTGCTTACATGTATGTTAAGTGCACCCATGTCATGCAATGCCCAGAGGCCAGAAGAGAGCACTGGATCCCCTGGAACTGGAGTTACATGAACCCAGGTCCTCGGCAAGAGCAGCCAAAGCTCTTAACTGTTAAGCCATCTTTTTCTTTTCTTCAAAAAACATTAAAAATTTTTTTTAAATTTGTTTATTTTTTGTGTGTGTATGAGTGTATTCCCTGCCTGTAGGTAGGTGTACCTATGTCGTGCAATGCCCACAGAAGTCAGAAGAGGGGGGTCAGATCCCCTGGAACTGGAGTTACGGTTATTAGGGGCCATATGGGGTGCTGGGAACTAAACCCAGGTCCTCGGCAAGAGCAGTCAGTGCTCTTAATCACTGAGCCATCTCTCCAGCCCCCCAAAAGACCTTTTAAGGTACCACACTGCTTGGAGAGGACAAGTATAATTCCTCAGGATGACATTCCACCAGGTACTCTGTAAGTCAGCCAGTCACCAGTCCACCCACAAGCCCAGTTCTAGTCAACAGGTGAGGGCTTTACGGACTCCTCACACACATACATATATAAATAGGTATCCCCTGGGGTGTCCCTCCTCTCCTCTGCCTTGGAAAATCAAACATCCTTCAAAAACTCTGCAGTTCTCTGCACATGCCCAGGGCTCCTGAGGAGTCCACACTGGCTGAATACCTGACCCATATACTGTGGTATATGCCCTTACTCCCGAAATGGACTGCCAACACAGGGAGGGCGGGCATCTTGCCTATTCATCTTCCCATTCCCAGACCCAGGAGTCACAGCTTCCAAGGCCATCTGCTGAACACAGGTGCTGGAACTGCTCTCACCAGGCTTACTGCTTTTCCAGAGGCCCCAGGTTCAGTTCCCACCACCCACTTGACAGCTAACAACTGTAACTCCAGTCCAAGGTGATCTGATGCCCTCTTCTGGCCTCCATGAGCATTGCATGCAAAGGTGCATTTAACTGAAGGCCAAATACTTATACACATAAAATATAAATAAATAAAATTTAAAGGTAGCTATTTTTTTTAAGTTCACCAGCCCTCAGAGAAAACATTCCAGGCATGGGAAAGCTCACCTATTTAAATGGAGTTCTTTAGGCTCCTTCACACCTAGGAGAAGCTGGCAGCCACCTTGTTCTGCCTGGCCCAGGTGGACACTCTCTCCTTAGCAAGCCAACTTAGCATGCATCATTTAATTTCTTCCCAGCCCCTCTTCCGCTCACACCAGTGTTCCCTGGATGCATTTCACAATGGAGACATTTATACAAGGGCCTTGCCTTCTAGGACCTTACAAAGCAGAAAGCCAGATCTCTCTTCTAGAATCTTAGAAAAGCCGGCATCAGTATGTATGAGTGAAGGTCATCTCTCTCCCTCCAATTCCCATGCTCCAGACCCTCAAGGGCAGAGGCACCACTGTCTCCTTGTAGAGCCAAGGCCTAACTCCAGACCAACTGTCTCATTATCTTACGAACACTGATCCAGTGCCCAGCACACAGTGGTGGTAGGTACTGAAGCCACAAGTAAGGGGTCACAAGTCCCTGTCGTCATGGTGTCCGGGAGACAACAGACATTCACAGCAAACTCCTACACAGTGCCACCGCTGGAAAGACTCAAGGGACTGCCACCTTGCTATGGCAGATCCACAGAGCAGGCTGTGGTGCTAACATGTACTAACTGTGCACACATATGCCCGAAGGATGCAGGAGGCCAGAAGACAACATCAAACAAATGGAGGTCCTCTCACGCCTACTCTCCGTTCTGAGAAAAGAAACCTCCACCAAAGGGGACACGGTGAGTCGGGAGCAGAAGCAAAACACAAACGAGAACCGTTTGCTACTCCTTCTTATACATCGACTAGGGGCATTTCTGGAACCAGACTGACCGATTCCCATCCTGCCTCGGCAGCAGTGAGACCTCAAATTCCTCATCTGTAATAAAACAACTGTGACTACAGTACCCATCCCCTAGGGCTGTTAGGAAAATTCAACTTGTAAGTGCCAGGTGGTCCACAGCACCTTGAGACAAGCTTGCTGCTACTATTATCACGCGCGTCCGCGCCCTGGCCTGTAGGCTCTCCAGCGTCACGTCCCCTTCCGGCTGGAGAACGCGAACCCGGGAGGACCCCAGCGCCCCAGACCCTGTGAAGCCCGGCAGGCGGGGCGCATGCGCAGAGCAGGGGCGGCGAGCCCACCGAGGGTCCGCGCGTGCTGCCGAAGCCCACAGGTCTAGGCAGCGAGAGGAAGGCAGCGGCCGCACGCTCTGCCACCGAGGGACAACCACTGTCCCCGAGGGCACCCCCGAGCTCCCAACCCCTAGCCCGGAGAGCGGGTCTGTTTCCTCACACTCTGGAACAGGCTCTTCCTCGGCACCGCCATCTTGAAGGACCCCCCGCGGCGCGCCAGCCTCCCAGCGGAGCACAGAGAGGGATGGCTAGAGAGACCTGAACCGCGCTGCTCTGACATATGCCCACAGCGCCCTTCTACGGAGCGGAGGAGGCGCAGCCAGGGAGCTTGTGCGCAGGCGGTCTTCTACCTGGGCAGAAGGCTTGAAAGCGCCCCGACAATTTTGCTTTCTTTTTTAAATTATTTTTTTAATTTCTTTTTATTTTATGCGTATGAGTGTATTGTCTGCATTTATCTCTGTGCACCCGTGTCACGCAGTGCCCGCGGAGGACAGAAGAGGGCGTCAGACCCCCTGGAACTGGAGTTATGGACAGTTGTTAACCACCGTGGGAATGCTGGAATCGAACCCGGCCCTCTGGAAGAGCAGCCAATGCCTTTAACCGCTGAGCCATCTCTCCAGCCCTTACTTTCTTGAAAAAAAAATTTTTTTTTATTTATTTTTGTTTTGTGTGTCTTGCATGCTTGTATGTAAGTGTACCTTTGTGCCTGTGGAGATTAAAAGAGGGCATTAGATCCCCTGGAACTGAAATAGTTGTTAGCTGCCATGTGGACGCTGGGAACTGGAAACCGAACTTCGGTCCTCTGCAAAAGCAGCCAGTGTTCTTAACCACTGAGCAGATTCTCTAGCCGTACCATTTTTATTTTCTTGTTCCTTGCAGCTGCGTGCAGTTTCTTCAGGATTCTTTTCAAAGGAGTTCCTGAGGCCCTGTTTACAGCTATCTTTTTTTATTTCTTTTTTTTTTTTTTTTTTTTTTTTGGTCTTTTCGAGACAGGGTCTTCCTGTAGCCCCAGCTGTCTTTTCTTTATTTCTATCTTATATGTATAAATGTCTTGCCTGCATGTATGTAAGTGCACCAGATGTATGTAATCCACGAGGAGGCCAGAAAAGGATGTGGGAACCCCTGGTTGTTAGCTGGCATATGGGTGCTAGTTACAGAACCAGGTTCCTCTACAAGATCAGCCAGTGCTTTTAACTGAGCTGGATGGGGGAAGATCCTGTGTCAAAACAGAAGCCTGCAGGTCACAGAAGGTCCAGTAACTGCAGCAGAAACATGGGGAAACTAAGAAGCTGGGGTTCAAGCTGGAGTTTGGCTGTCCACTTGGAGAGTTACTGGCCTCCGTGTAGACAAGTTCTTGACATGGGCCCACTGACTTTATAACTGGAAACCAAGGCTTTTAGGGAGAGGGAACAGGGACAGGAAGATCAAGTATCAGGGACTGTTTTGGAGGCAAGGGGTGATAATGACTGGCTGGCTGATGGCCAAGGGTAGATTTTCTTTAAGGCATGAAGCATTAGGGCTTTTCTCACTGCTGTGACAAATTCCTGACAGAAGCAGCTTAAAGAAGGAAGGGTTTATTCTTGCTCACAGGGGGTTCAGCCCATCGTAGCAGGGCAGTTATTGAGGCAGGAGCAGTTGAGGTTAGGGTGCAGGTCACATTGCATCCACACGAGAGATGAATGCTGGTAGCCAACTTGCTTTCTCCTTTTCATTCACTCTGGGACCGTCACCCGGGGTGATGCCATCTACATTCAGGGTTGAACCTTTTCCCTCTTCAGTTAAACCGTTCTAGAAATATCTTCAGAGACACACCCAAAGGAGTGTTTCCTATTTATTTATTTGATATTTTATAGACAGTGGCTCACTATGTAGCCAGGGATATCCTAGACAAACTATATAGACCAGGCTAGTTTTGAATTCACAAAAAATTATCTGCCTCCCTCGCCTCCCAAGTGCTGGGATTAAAGGTGTGTGCCACTACGCCCCGCTCTGTGGTGACTGCTAATCCCTCAACTTAACAAAAATTAACCACCACAGAGGAAAGTGTTCTCAGCAGAGATGAGTTCCAGGACAACTGGGGAGACCCTGTCTCAAAAAGACAAAGACAGTGACCTGGATAGCCTGAAAGGGGGTATGGCAAGGATGTTTGCACCAATCACAGCAGTCCTTATAGCTGAAGGACCATGCTTACACCAATCAGAGTTTCCACTGAGCCACCCAGGGAAAGCCTCCTTCTCTGGCCTGGGTGACATGATTTGCTGGAGATCACTGAGGCTCGGGGTGGTGCAAACTGAATGAGCAGACATGGCGGGATAAAGCCTTCTGGAGCCAGAGCTGTGCTTCAGCAGCATGCTCAGGGAGACTGCAGGATGTTCACAGCAGCTGGGCTAGTATGAGGGCAGTCTGACCAGCGGCCGTGCTGCCAGGCTTCTACTCAAGGCAGCTGGCACCAAGGAAGGGTCTAACAGACATCAATTAGCAAGTCAAACTGCCCATTCTGTAGCTGTTTACTTAAAGGGGCCAGGTGAGGTGGCTCACACCCATAAACCCAAGTCAGAAAACTAAGGCAAGAAGACCACCATGCATTGAAGGCCAGCCTGAGCTACAGAGAGAAGCCCTGCATAATATGTGTGTGTGTTTTTTAAAAGATGCTTACAGTATGCCTACACTTAACATTTTTTTCAAAGCCAATTTTTAATTGAAACTTTGTACATTTCATACAAAATTTCAAATCAAAGGTCTACAATTAACATTAACAATACTTTTAATGATGCTTAAGTCCAGCTGCTGTAATCTAAGGAACCAGGCCACACCTCCACCTCCACAGGCTCCAGACCAAGTTCCTGAAGCTCTGGGCTCCTCCCACCTCGGACAACACCCTTGAATTCATACTCTGCCTCTCTTTCATTTGTCACAGCAGGTGGCCTGTATCCTGCCAGCTCTTTCAGTTCTGGCCAATCCCTTGTCCCAGCTACTCATCAAATGCAAGCATCATGCAGGTGCCACCAAATGATGTCCCTTCCAGTTTGTTCTCAGCATCAGGCGCCATAACTAGTCTTACCAGAGTAGCTATTCACACACCGCTTTGAACGCGGTGGCCATCTTTAACCGCTAGGCCATCTCTCCAGCCCCTTACTAGCAGGGGCTGGAGAGATGGTTCAGTGGCTAAGAGCACGGGCTACTATTGCAGAGGACCTGGGTTCAATTTCCAGCACCCACATGGGAACTTTAAACTGTCCATAACTCCAGTTCCAGGGGATCAGACGCCCTCTTCTGATCTCCATAAGCACTGCATGACATGGGTGCACTTCCATGCATGCACCCACACACATAAAAATAATAAATAATTTTTCCTGGGTCTTTTTGAGACAGGGTCTCCTTGTGGCTCCAGCTGGCCTTGAACTCACAGAGATCTGCCTGGCCCTGCCTCCTGAGTGCCCCGCTGAATAATAAATAGAATTAAAAAAAAAAAATTCTTGCCAAGGCATGGTGGTGCATACCTTTAATACCAGCACTTGGGAGGCAGAGACAGGTGGATCTCTGTGAGTTCAAGGCCAGCTTGGTCTACAGAGTGAGCTCCAGGCCAGCTACAGGGAGACCCTGACTGGAAAAGACCAATATATATATATATATATATATATATATATATATATATATATAAAAAAAAAAATATAAATATATATATATATTATATATATATACTATAGTATATATATATATAATATATATATATNTATTTTTTAAATGGGAAAGTTCTTTAGGGCCTCCTTCACACCTAGAGAAGCTGGCAGCACACCTTGTTCTGCCTGGCCCATGGTGTGACACCTCTCTCCTTTAGCAAGCCCACTTAGCATGCATCAATTTAATTTCTTCCCAAGCCCCTCTTCCGCTCACAACCAGTGTTCCCCTGGATGCATTTCACCAATGGAACTTTATACAAGGCGCACACCTTGACCTTCTAGGACCTTACAAACATGCGAAAGCCAGATCTCTCTTCTAGGAATCTTAGACCCAAAGCCCGGCCATCAGATGTATGAGTGAAGGCTCATCTCTAACTACTACCAATCCCATGCTCCAGACCCTCAAGGGCAGAGGCACCACTGTCTCCTTGTAGAGCCAAGGCCTAACTCCAGACCAACTGTCTCATTATCTTACGAACACTGATCCAGTGCCCAGCACACAGTGGTGGTAGGTACTGAAGCCACAAGTAAGGGGTCACAAGTCCCTGTCGTCATGGTGTCCGGGAGACAACAGACATTCACAGCAAACTCCTACACAGTGCCACCGCTGGAAAGACTCAAGGGACTGCCACCTTGCTATGGCAGATCCACAGAGCAGGCTGTGGTGCTAACATGTACTAACTGTGCACCACATATGCCCGAAGGTATGAGGAGGCAGAAGGACAACATCAACAAACAAACTGAGAGGCCTCTCACGCCTACTCTCCGTTGAGGAAAAGAAACCTCCACAATAGGGGGGACAATACGGTGTGAGTCGGGAGCAGAAGCAAAACACAAACGAGAACCGTTTGCTACTCCTTCTTATACATCGACTAGGGGCATTTCTGGAACCAGACTGACCGATTCCCATCCTGCCTCGGCAGCAGTGAGACCTCAAATTCCTCATCTGTAAATAAAAACAACTGTGACTACAGTACCCATCCCCTAGGGCTGTTAGGAAAATTCAACTTGTAAGTGCCAGGTGGTCCACAGCACCTTGAGACAAGCTTGCTGCTACTATTATCACGCGCGTCCGCGCCCTGGCCTGTAGGCTCTCCAGCGTCACGTCCCCTTCCGGCTGCGAGACACGCGAATCCCGGTGAGGACTACCACCAGAGCCCCCCCGACCCTGTGAAGCTCCCGGCAGGCGGGGCCCGTCATGCGCGTCAGAGCCCAGGGCGGCTCCGAGGCCCACCGAGGGTCCGCTGCGTGCTGCCCGAATGCCCACAGGTCTAGGAAGCGAGAGGAAGGCAGCGCCGCCCCACGCTCTGCCCACATCGGGAATTCAACCACTGTACCCCGAGGCACCCCCGAGCTCCCCAACCCCTACGCCGCGAGAGAGCGGGTCTGTTTCCTCAACTCTGGACACAGGCTCTTCCCGGCACCGCATACTTGAAGGACCCCACCGGCCGCGCGCCAGCCTCCAGCGGAAGCACAGAGAGGGATGGCTGAGAGAGACCTGACCGCGACTGCTTGACATATGCCACAGCGCCACTTCACGGACCGCGGAGGATGGCGCAGCCAGGGGTCCTTGTGAGCAGGCGGTCTTCTACCTGGGCAACTGCTTGAAAGCGCCCCGACAATTTTTGCTTTCTTTATTTTTTTTAATTTCTATTTTTTTTTTTTTTATTTCTTATTTTTGCTGTGTATTGTATGTCCTCCTGTGAGGTCTCCGTGTCACTGCAGTGCCCGCGGAGGACAGAAAGGGGCGTCAGATCCCATGGAACGATTATGGACCAGTGTTACCACGCTGGGGAATGCTGGAATCGAACCCGGCCCCTCTGGAAGAGCAGCCCAATGCTTTAACCACGTGAGCCACTCTCCAGCCCTTACTTCTTCGAAAAAAAAATATTTTTTTTTTATCTATTTATCTTTTGTTTTGTGTGATACTTTGCGCTGCATGTATGTAAGTGTACCTTGTGACCTGTGGTCATGCAGTGTAACAGAGGGCAGAAGTCAGATCCCCTGGAACTGAAATAGCTTGTAGCTGCCTGTTGGCACGCTGGGAACTGGAATACGCGAAACTTCGGTCCTCTGCAAAAGCAGCCATATGTTCTTAACCACTGAGCAAGATTCTCAGCCGTACCATTTTATTTTTCTTTGTTCCTTGCCAGCTGCGTGCAGTTTCTTCAGGATTCTTTTCAAACGGAAGTTCCTGAGGGCCCTGTTTACACGCTATTTTTTTTTATTTCTTTTTTTTTTTTTTTTTTTTTTTTGGTTCTTTTCGAGACAGGGGTCTTCTGGTAGCCCCAGCTGTCTTTTCTTTATTTCTATCTTATATGTATACAGTAGTTGCCTGCATTGCTATGTAAGTGCACCAAGATGTATGTAATCCACGAGGAGGCCAGAAGAAGGATGTGGGAACCCCTGGTTGTTAGCTGGCATCATGGGTGCTAGTTCAGAACCAGGTTCCTCTAACAAGATCAGCCAGTGCTTCTTAAACATGACGCTGGATGGGGGAAGATTCCGTTGTGTCAAAACAGAAGCCTGCAGGTCACAGAAGGTCCAGTAACTGCAGCAGAAACATGGGGAAACTAAGAAGCTGGGGTTCAAGCTGGAGTTTGGCTGTCCACTTGGAGAGTTACTGGCCTCCGTGTAGACAAGTTCTTGACATGGGCCCACTGACTTTATAACTGGAAACCAAGGCTTTTAGGGAGAGGGAACAGGGACAGGAAGATCAAGTATCGAAGTGACTGTTTTGGAGGCAAGGGGTTTGATAATGACTGGCTGGCTTTGATGGCCAAGGGTAGATTTTCTTTAAGGCATGAAGCATTAGGGCTTTTCTCACTGCTGTGACAACTATTCCTGAAGGCAAGAATCAGCTTAAAGAAGGAAAGGGTTTATTCTTCCAAGGGTGGTTCCGCCATCGTAGCAGGGCAGTTATTGCAGGCAGGAGCGTTGAGGTTAGGAGTCAGGTCAATTTGCATCCACACGAAGATGAATGCTGTAGCCAACTTGCTTATCTCCTTTTTCATTCACTCTGGGAACCGTCAACCCGGGGTGATGCCATCTTACATTCAGGTGTTGAAACCTTTTCCCTCTTAGTTAAACCGTTCTAGAAATATCTTCAGAGAAAACACCCAAAGCAGAGTGTTTCCTATTTATTTATTGATTATTTTACTAGAACAGTGGGCTAACATGTAGCCCGGGGATATCCTAGAAAAAACATATACTTTAGATACCAAGCTTATTTTGAATTACAAAAAATTATCTGCACTCCCTCGCCTCCAAGTGCTGGAGGATTTAAGGTGCTTGTGCCACTACGCCCCGCTCTGTGGTGACTGCTAATCCCTCAACTTAACAAAAATTAACCACCACAGAGGAAAGCTGTTCTCAGCAGAGATGAGTTCCAGGACAACTGGGAGACCCTGTCTCCAAAAAGACAAAGACCAGGACCTGGGATAGCCTGAAAGGGCGGATTATGGCACAGGATGTTTTGCCACCAATACAGCAGTCCTTATAGCTGAAGGACCATGCTTACACCAATCAGAGTTTCCACTGAGCCACCCAGGGAAAGCCTCCTTCTCTGGCCTGGGTGACATGATTTGCTGGAGATCACTGAGGCTCGGGGTGGTGCAAACTGCACCCTTTATGAGCTAGACATGGCGGGATAATGCCTTCTGAGAGCCAGAGCTGTGATTCAGCAACATGCTCAGGGAGACTTGCAGGTATGTTCACAGCAGCTGGGCTAGTATGAGGGACAGTCTGACTCAGCGGCCGTTGCTGCCAGGCTTCTACTCAAGCAGGCTCGGCACCAAGAAGGGTTCTAACAGACACAATTAGCAAGTCAAACCTGCCACTTCCTGTAGCTGTTTACCTTAAAGGCGGTCTCCACGGTGAGGTGCGCTCACACCCATAAAACCCAAGTCAGATAATAACTAAGGCAAGAAGACCACCATGCATTTGAGGCACAGCCTGTAGCGAAGACCTCGAGTAAGCCCTGCATCAATATGTGTGTGGCTGTTTTTCCTAAATAGATGCTTACAGTATGCCTACACTGCAATCATTTTTTCTACAAGCCAATTTTTATTGAACCACTTTGATACTTTCATAACAAAATTTCAAATCAAAGGTCTACAATTAACATTAACAATACTTTTAATGATGCTTAAGTCCAGCTGCTGTAATCTAAGGAACCAGGCCACACCTCCACCTCCACAGGCTCCAGACCAAGTTCCTGAAGCTCTGGGCTCCTCCCACCTCGGACAACACCCTTGAATTCATACTCTGCCTCTCTTTCATTTGTCACAGCAGGTGGCCTGTATCCTGCCAGCTCTTATCACGTTACTGGCCAATCCCTGTTCCCAGCTCACTCATCAAATGCACCAGCATTCATGGCATGGTGCCACCAATGATGTCCCTTCCAGTTTGTTCTCAGCATCCCAGGCGCTTCATAACAGTCTAACCAGAGTAGTCTATTTTCACCACACGCTCTTGAACGTCGATGGTCAGGCCATCTGCTTAACACGCTTTTAGGCCTATCTCTTCCACAGCCCCTTTACCAGCATGGGGCTGGAGAGATGGCTTCAGTGGCTAAGGAGCACGGGCTATCTCTTCTGAGCGGGACACTGGTTCCAATTTTCAAGCACCCATGGGAACTTTCAACGCTCCACTCAAATCAGTTTCCAGGGCGATTTCAGACGCCCACTTCTGATCTCCTATAAGCACTCGCATGACATGTGGGTGACTTCCTATGCATGCACCCCCAATCATCAACAAACCAAATAATTAAATCCAATTTTTTTCCTGGGTCTTTTTGAGACACCGGTCTCCATTGGTGCTGGCCTTTAACTCACAGAGATCTGCCTTGGACTATTTTTTTAACCTTTTTAAAAAAAAAAAATTAGAATTAAAAAAAAAATCTTGCTTGCCAATGGCATTGGTGGTTGCCATACCTTCTAATACCAGCACTTATTAAGTGTTCTTGTCCTATAATTGAGAGGATGGTAAGGGAGGCAGAGACAGGGTGGATCTCTGTGAGTTCAAGGCCCAGCTTGGTCTACAGAAGTTGAGCTCCAGGCCAGCTACAGGGAGACCCTGACTTGGAAAAGACCAATTAGTAATTATATATATATAAATAATATACTATATATATGTATAATAAAATAAAATTATTTACTCGAATGCCCCCTTCTCCTTTAAATTAGCTAATCAGGTTTAGACTGTGCAGCTAAACCTCGACTAATGAAGGACAGCCAAGCTGTCTGTCATGTTAGGTACAAAGGAAGAAGCCATCTTAACAAGGTATGTTTGCTGGATTTGCAGCACCAGGACAGCCTTCTGCAGTACTCTGTGCCTTGCTGAAATGTTTGGATTATCTGGTCATTTTCTGGGATCCGCAGACCCATTTCTCACACTGTGGCCCCTTAGTGACATCTGGCTGGGGCTTGGCTGAAGTAGCGACTTAGAAGAGCTGCAGCCACATCCTGGAGCAAAAATAGCGCCCCCCCCCCCATTTCTATAATCACTGGGAAAGTGGCTTCCTACGATCTGCTGCCAGCTGCGCACAAACCTGTGTTCTCCCAGCTCAGCTCCTGTATTAACTCGAGCCCGGGTGGGTGAGATGGCTTAGCACTTGACGCTGCTGAGCCTGGTGACCACCTGGGTTCAATCCCCAGATTGAACTGGCCCCATACTGTGGAAGGAGAGAACTCCAGCTCTTTTTTTTTTTTTTTTTTGAGACAAGGTCTAACTATGTTACCCTGGTTGGCCTGGAACTCACTATATAGAATAGGCTGGCCTCAGTCTCACAGAGATCCACCTGCCTCTTCCCCTGAGTACTAGGATTAAAGGAGTGTGCCACCATGGCCAACAGGACTTTCCATTTTGTCCGGAATCTCTCAAACATCTGATGTAGCATTTCTAGGACATGTAACTGGGACAGAGCTTGGGATGACATCAGAGCTGGAAAAACACAGGAGACGGTAAGAAGGCAGAAGTGGTCACCTATCCAGAAGTGTGCTAAAAAGGGACTTTCCACACTAAGAGAGGCTTTGAGGGGCTGGGGCTGGGGCTGGGGCTCAGTGGTAGCACAATGCCTTCTGTAAAATGGCATGTCACACTGTCCCTGTCACAGACGTCAAAAGACACAAACTTGATAATACTTTAGAGTGCTTAGGGTAGCTTACCCTTCAGTCAAATGTAGTTATCTGACAAAGAGGCTAAAAGTAGAAAACAAAAACCCAAAATAGAATAAAGGAGAAATGGAGGTGCCAGAGGGACAGAGCTGAGAGCATGCCACCCACGTTGTCACACTGGACCCAGCTTTCAGAATAAGCCTGGTACTTGGTTCAGTACTCTGCTTTTGCAATCCTTGCCAAAATTGTGTGTGTGTGTGTGTGTGTGTGTGTGTACGTGCCCATGCACATGTGAGTGCATGCATACACATGCCTGTGTATATGTAGAGGCCAGGGGCCAGTCTTGGGTGTTGAGTGTCATTCCTCAGGAGCTGGGCACCTTTTGTGGTTGTTTGATTTTTTTAACATTTTTAATTTTTTATTATTTATTTATTTATTTATTTATTTTTATGTGTTTGAATGTACTATCCGCATGTAGATTTGTGCACCCGTGTAGTGCAATGCCGCGGAGGTCAGAAGAGGGTGTTAGATTCCCCTGGAACTGGATGGAGTTAAAGACAGTTCTCAGCCGCCATGTGGATGCTGGGGATCGATCCCAGGTCCTCTGCAAGAGCAGTGCTCTTAACCACTAGACCATCTCTCCAGCCCATGATTTTATTTTTATTTTATGTGAGTTGTTTGCCTGCATGTCTAAGTGCACCATGTCTGTGCAGTACACAGAGGCCAGAGGAGGGCACGGAACCCCTAGACCTGGAGTTACTGATGGTCCTCTGCAAGAACAGCAAGTGTTTTAACTGCTGAGCTGAGCCGTTTCTCCAGCCCAACCTTGTTTTGTTGTTGTTCTGCTTGGTTTTGAGACAGGGTTTCAGCTAGTCATGGTGGCATACACACCTGTAACCTCAGTACTCAGGAGACAGGTGGACCTCTGTGAGCTCAAGGCCAGCCTGGTCTACATAGTGAGTTCTAGGACAGCTACAAGAAGACCCTGTCTCAAAAAAAAAAAAAAAAATAGTAAGGGCTGGAGCTGGAGCTTAGTGGTAGAGCACTTGTCTCACATGCATAAAGCTGTAGGTTCCATTCTCAGTACTGGGGAAAAAGAAAAAGAAGGGAGGGAAGGAGGGAGACATGGCAAGCCCCTAACAGCTGAGCTCTTCCTTTTTTTTTTCTCTGTTTTCTTTTGAAGCTTCAAGTATTCTTTGAAGGATTGGTTTTCCGGACTGTATTCTTTCAACTCTTGTTAATGTCATGGAACGTTTTCTTCTCTCCTTCAACTATAATTGACATTTTGTGGGTACTAGTAACCGTGCGTTGGCATCCATAGTCCCATTTAACAACTGGAAATACTTTGCTCAGGTCTATTCTTGGTTTCATAGATTTGCGCTGAGAAAGTCATACTGTAATTCTGATAGGTTTCCCACTTATAGGTCACTTGTGTTTTTCTCTTGTCGGCTTTAAGATTTTGTTCTTTGTTTTGGGTGTCTAGATTTTAACTATGATGTGGCATGGAGGTTCTTTCTTTCTTGATCTTGTCTGTTGCAAGTTCTATGTGCTTCTTGTATTGGTGTGGTTGTCCTTTTTTAGTTGGGGAAGTTTTCATCTATTATTCTGTTAGAAGATCTGATCGAACCATTCTCTGGATTCTTCTCCTTCCTCTATTCCTATGATGTGGAGGTTGATCTTTTCATATCGTGTCCACACTCTGGTTGTTCCCATTTTTGGTATTTTTAAATTTTTCATAATACTTCCCTTGAGGTTTTTAGTTGTTCTGTGTTTATCTTCCAGGTTGATTCTTGTATATTTTTGTGATGCTTCCTCCATTCTGCTTCTGAGGGCTTTTCCATTCCTTTCTCTTGAATGGATGAGTGTTTGATTTCCTTTTTCATTTCCTCTCTGCTGATTCCTTTAGTATTTCCACTTCTTTTGGAGCTTCTCCACTCTTCTTCTCATCTTTGCGTTGCTGGTTGGTTTCTTAATCTTTTCAGCATGGGATCTTTTCAAGTGTAGTGTTTCTACTTCCTTCTGGACTTTCTCATCTCTCTCTCTAGGTCCTTCGTTGAGTTCCTCATTTCTCTTTTCTTAGTTCTTAGATTTGTTCTTTATGGATCTTGTCGTTCTTTTAAATATGTTCCAATTGTGTTTCTGATGTCTGTGTCCTGGGCATCCCAGGAGGGTATCCCACTGCAGGAGTCTTCCATAGGGTGGTAAAGCTTGGCACGGGATTACCTGCCCCTTTCCCAGTGTTGTCTCTTCTTCAGATCCTGACATATGGGCTTCCCCTTGCCTCGCTGATTCCAATGTGAGTTTAAATCCTCTTCACTGTGTGAAGGCTTGCTTTGCTTGCCTCTTCAGATGCTCTTACATAACCAGTTGGTGGGGGGGTACCTTCCACTGGCCTCAGGCGACCTCAGACACACTGGTTCTTTAAGTTGGATAAGCGACCTTCTTGACATGGAGTTTCTTGCTCTCTTTTTTTTTTTTAATTTTTTTATTTTTTTTAAATTTTATTTATTTCCGTATGTTATACAATGTACTGTTCAGAAGTCTGTGCACCCGCTTGACATTGCAAACGCCGCGCGAGGTCAGAAGAGGGTTTCGGATCTCCCCTGGAAACTGGAGTTCTCCTGGAATTGAGTTCTCAGAGGCTCTCGAGCCTCCATGTGGGTGCTGGGGATCGAACCCGGGTCCTCTGGCAAGAGCGGTCGGTGCTTCTAACCGCTTAAGGCATCTCCCAGCCCGGGTTGAATGGATTTCAAGGCCATCCATCCAGTAAAAGCTCCTGCTCAGTCTTTGTACATAAATAAAAAATTCAAGTCCTTAAAAAAAATCAATTTTATGTGTTTGAATGTTTGCCTCCATCTATGTAAGTGGACCACAAGCATGCAGTGCCCACAGGAGCCAGAAGAGGGCACTAGATTCCCTGGAACTGGAGTTATGGATGCTGTTAGAACTGCTGGTCATTTGGAAGAGCAGCCAGTGAACCTAAAAGCTGAGCCATCTCTCCAGCACCAAATACTGTTTGTTTGTTTTTTTTGTAATTTTTTTTTTATTTTGTTATTGTTCTTTCATTACAACTCTATTGTTCTTTTTGGGGGAGGGTACTTTTTGAGACAGGTCTCCCTTTAGTCCCGCTGGCCAAACTTGCTGATCTGTGTAGACTAGGCTGCCTTTGAACTCAGAGATCCACCGCCTCTTACCTCGCTGAGTGCTGGAATTAAGGCGGTTAAACCAACCAGCCCAGACCCACCATATTGTTTTTTGTTTTTT
>VZQC01004002.1:591785-734187 GCA_009823505.1 Rhizomys pruinosus | reverse complement strand
TTTTTTTTTTTTGAGACAGGGTCTCCCTGTAGCTCCAGCTGTCCTGGAACTCATTATGTAGACCAGGCTGGCCTCAAACTCACAAAGATCCACCTGCCTCTGCCTCCCGAGTGCTGGGATTAAAGGCATGCGCCACCATGCCTGGCATCTTTTAAAATTTTATATATTGTTTATTATTTTTATGTGTATGAGTGTACTGCCTGCATGTGTGTGCATGCACCTAGGTCCTGTGATGCCTACAGAGGTCAGAAGAGGCCGTTGGATCCCCTGGAACTGGAGTTAAGGATAGTTGTTGCCACCATGTGGGTGCTGGGAATTGAACCTGAGTCCTCTGCAAGAGCCGACGATGCTCTTATCTGCTGAGCCATCTTTCCAGCCCCCTTGCTTAAGGGAGAGGCTCCTGTAGCCCAGGCTGACCTGGAATTTGTTACAGAGCTGAAGATAGCTTGGAGCTCCACATCCCCCTGCCTCAGCTTCCAAGTGCTGGGGTGACAGCGTGTGCTACTGTGCCAGCTTCCTGCTACTTTGGGTGAGAGGTTCAGTCAGTCAGGCTATGTACTCCAAGCCCACCTTGACCTCAGGGTGCTCCTGTGTCAGACTCCTGAAGTTGGTAGGTTGCAGGTGTGCTCCCTGCACTTGACTTTAGTACTGTCTATCCATTTTATCTTACTACTTGTTTTTCTTCATGTTTCAAGACATCTGTAGTCAAAGCTGGTTTTGAACTCCTGACCCTTTCTACCTTCACCTCCCAAGCACTGGGATTTCAGGTGTGAGCCATTCATGGCTTCATACTATTGTTATTATGTAGTTTGTTGTTTTTATGTGTATGAATGTTCTGTCCTCATGTATGTAAATGTACCTATGTTATACAATGCCCATGGAGACCCAAAGAAGGCATAGGATTCTCTGGAACTGGAGTTTCAGGTGGTTGTTAGCCACTATGTGGGTGCTGGGAACTGAACCCAGGTCCTCTGCAAGAGCAGCCAGTACTCCTAACTGTTGAGCAAGCCCTGTAACTATTTTTTGAAATTAGTACTTCTTATTTTGTTTTGTTTGGTAGATTTTCTTATAATATCTATAATATATATATATAACATATTTTTTTTTTTTTTTTTTTTTTGTCCTTTTGAGACAGGGTCTCCCTGTAGCCCCAGCTGTCCTGGAACTCACTCTGTAGACCAGGCTGGCCTTGAACTCACAAAGATCCACCTGCCTCTGCCTCCCAAGTGCTAGGACTAAAGGCGTGCGCCACCACACCCGGCACTATATTTTTTATGTGTATATGTGTATTGGCTGCATATATGTAAATGCACCCATGTCATGCAATATTCACAGAGGTCAGAAGAGGGCGTTGGATTCCCTGGGACTGGAATTTTGGATGGTTGTTGGCCACCATGTGGGTGCTGGGAACTGAACCCCAGGTCCTCTGCAAAAACAGCCAGTGGTCTTAACCACTGAGCCCTCTCTCCAACCCATCAGCTTTACTTTTTTTTTTTCTAATGGCAGTTCTTATGATTATTATTTCCATGTGTATGAATGTACTGTCTACATCTAGGTTAGCGCACCTGTATCATGTAAGAAGGTGTCAGATTCCCCTGGAACTGGAGTTAAAGATGGTTCTCAGCTGCCATGTGGATGCTGGGGATCGAACCCAGGTCCTCTGTAAGAGCAGTTGGCACTCTTAACCACTGAGCCATCTCTCCAGCCCCCCAGCTTTATGTTTTAAAATAATCTATTTGGGGCCAGTCAGGTGGGTTAACAGGTAAAGGCACTTGCTGCCAACCCTGACAACCTGAGTACTATCCCTAGAACCCACATAGTGAAGGACAGAACCAACTCCGGAAAGCTGTCCTCTGACTTCCACGCCACAGTAGTATGTGGGCCACGCTCCACCCCCCATAAATATTTTAAAAATCTATTTGGGGGGCTGAAGAGATGGCATAGCAGTTAAGAGAGCTGGCTGCTCTTGCAGAGGACTGGGGTTCCATTCCCAGCAACCACATGGCAGCTAAGAACCTTTAAGCTGGGCATGGTGCCACAGGCCTTTAATCCTAGCACTTGGGAGGCAGAGGCAGGCAGATCTCTGTGAGTTCAAGGCCAGTTTGGTCTACAGAGTGAATTCCAGGCCAGCTGGGGCTATAGGGAGACCCTGTCTCAAAAAGACACACACACACACACACACACACACACACACACACTCAAATCTATTTGGGCTGGGGTGTCACTTAGTTGGTACAGTGGTTACCTAGTGTGCACAGAGCCCTTGATTCTATTTCCAGCACCACACAACCAGGTATAGTAACAATTATACCCTGCGATTCCAGAACTTGGGAGGTGGAGGCAGAAGAACTGGAAATTCAAGGTTGGGCTAGGTAGATGGCTTGTTCAGTAAAGTGTACTTTACGTGGATCTCCAGTGTCCATGTAAGAACAGTGTGTGGTGGTGCACAGGTAATCTTGGTGCTGGGGAAACAGAGACAGGGGGTGAGGGGTGGAAATCTTTGAAGGTAGTCTTGCTGAATTGGCTAGCTCCAGGTTCAGGGAGAGACCCTGTCTCAAAAAATAAGGTAGAGAGCCAAGTGTAGTGCCACAAGCCTTTAATCTCACCTTTCAGGAGGCAGAGGCAGGCAGATCTCTCTGAGATCAAGTCCAGCCTGGTCTACATAGCAAGTTCTAGGCCAGCTGGGTCTATAGGGAATTCCTGTTTCCCCCCAAAAATAAAAATAAAAATAAAAATAAAAATGAGGGACTGGAGAGATGGCTTAGCGGTTAAGAGCCCGACTGCTCTTGCAGAGGACCCGGGTTCGATCCCCAGCACCCACATGGCGGCTGAGAGCCGTCTTTGACTCCAGTTCCAGGGGAATCCGACGCCCTCTTCTGACCTCTGCAGCATTATACGACATGGGTGTACCAACCTACATGCAGACAGTACATTCATACACATAAGAAATAAATAAAAAATTGAAAAAAATAAAAAATAAAAGAAAAATGAAAGAAAAGAAAAAAAGGTGGACTGGTGAGGTGACTTAGAAGGTAGAAGTGTTGCTGCACACACCTGGCTATCTGAGTTTAATCCCCAGAATCCATGTAAATATATAAGAGAACTGATTCCACAGAATTATCATCTGACCTCCACATGTGAACACACACACACACACACATACAGAGTTCAAGGACATCCTCAGCTATATTGAGGCCAGCCTGAGATACGTGCAACTTTGTCTTCCAAAGAGAAGTTAACCAAACAATAATAAATACATAAAACCAGCCCAGCTGAGCGTGATGGCATATGTCTTTAATCCCAGCACTCAGGAGGCAGAGGCAGGCAGATCTCTGTCGGGTCAAGGCCAGCCAGGTCTACATAGTAAGTTCCAGGCCAGCTGAGGCTACAGGGAGACCCTGCCTTAAAAAGACAAAATATAGGCCGGGCGTGGTGGTGCACGCCTTTAATCCTAGCACTTGGGAGGCAGAGACAGGCGGATTTTGTGAGTTCAAAGCCAGCCTGGTCTACAAGGTGAGTTCCAGGACAGCCAGGGCAACAGGGAGGCCCTGTCTCGAAAAGACAAAAAAAAAAAAAAAGACAAAATACAAAACAAAACTATTAAAAAAAAAAAACAACCAAACAGTCCATGGCCTTAAGAGAGGGGACAGACAGCAAGCCACACTCGAGACAATGAAGACACACACAGTGACACTGCCCACTGGTGGGTAGGGATCTTCACTTTATTAACACACAGTGACACTGCCCACTGGCGGGCAGGAATCTTCACTTTATTACTAAGTCACCAGAAGTCACCACCTTCACTTGGTTCACCACAGATGGATGTCACGGAGGAGAATGCCACAGGGCCACTGGATCCACTTTGGAGAGGCTTAACCAGGTGGGGGTTTTAGAGCTGTGCCCAGGATGGGGCCGCCCTTCACCGCGCACACGCGCACACACACATTCACGGATCTATTTGTGGAGCCTCATATTATATATCTTATATATAGAAAATATATATATTTATACTATACACAGGCAGTAATGCTGCGGGAGGGCTGGGGCACCCAGACAAGAGCTGTGGGCACCAGGGGACGGGACATGGCCAGCCCAGCCTGTCCTCTATGGTCTCTGCAACAGGGACTCCTGCTCACGCCTTTTAGCAAAACGAAGGGGTCTTGGGTCAGTGTTAGGGGTGCCCCAGGGGTAACAAGTGGGAGCTCTTGGTTACACAGGAAGAGCTCTGGGACCCTAAGAGTCTTTGAAGATTAAGAATCACCAGGGAAGGAGGAAGCGGGGACTGGTGCCAGTCCCCCTGGGAATCAGCCCCTGGATTGCTGCACCCTGGGTGGTCAGAAGCCACCCAGGCAAGATGGCCTAAGACTGCAAAGGGCGTGGCATCCCAGAAGGCAGCGAACCGGGTTCTCCTCCTCTCGTTCTGGGCCTGACCTTGGACTGGACTGGACTCTCTTTCAGGGTCCCTTTCAGCTCTAAACTCATGCCGAACCGGGGTTTCTGGGCCTTCTCTTGTGCTTGATGGGAAGACAGAGCCCCCAGTTCCACAGCTGAGGGAGACCCCATCCAAGGAGAGTGTGAGCAGGGCAGAGCAGGGAGGGAGACGGGGCGCTGCCGGCCTGGGGGCTCGTTCCTTCCAAGGGCTATGCTCTGTCCACACAGGGAGCCCCCTCGACTCTCCCAACCAAGTTGGAAGCTGGGTCCTCACCCACATCCTGTCCTCAGGCCTCTTGGCCCCCGTCTATCATCTCCTCCATAGTACCATCTCCACCATGGCATCTGGCAAGAGGGGTGGGAGATGCCTGCTGAGGTTCCCAGCCCAGGTCCTGGTCTTGTAAACATCCACTCTGAGTGGAGAGTAGCAAGAGGCAAGACTTCTCCCAGCCGCCAGTGGTGGGTACAGATCTGCAGGGTGCCAGGGACACTCCTGCACCACTGTTCCTCTGGTCTGATGCCAGCAGGTCACCCATTCCACAGGTCACCATCCCACACAGGTCACCATCCCCACAGGTCACCATCCCCACACAGGTCAACATCCCACACAGGTCACCATCCCACACAGGTCACCATCCCCACAGGTCACCATCCCCATGCAAGTCACCATCCCACACAGGTCACCATCCCACACAGGTCACCATCCCACACAGGTCACCATCCCCACACAGGTCACCATCCCACACAGGTCACCATCCCACACAGGTCACCATCCCCACACAGGTCACCATCCCCACACAGGTCACCATCCCACACAGGTCACCATCCTCACACAGGTCACCATCCCCACACAGGTCACCATCCCCACATAGGTCACCATCCCCACACAGGTCCAAGCTGTCCCTTCTTGAGCCACCTGGGGTGTGTGTGTGTGTGTGTGTGTGTGTGTGAGAGAGAGAGAGAGAGAGAGAGACAGAGACAGAGACAGAGACAGAGACTGTATACAGAGAGAGACACACACAGAGTGAGAGAGAGAGAGAAACAGACAGACAGTATAAGATTCCCTTCCTGCCGGGCATGGTGGCACACACCTTTAATCCCAGCACTCGGGAGGCAGAGATAGGTGGATCTCTGTGGGTTCAAGGCCGGCCTGGTCTACAGAGCGAGTTCCAGGACACCTGGTACTAAAAGGGAGACCCTGTCTCAAAAATACCAAAAAAAGTGTAAAACCAAAAAAAAGAAAAAAAAAAAAAAAAAGACCCCCTTCCCGGTGTGGAGAACAGAAGCTGGCAGCACCAGCGTCGCTCAGCGGCTGGGCTCCCAACACTACGGCCCCTCAGGGAACTTGAGAGACCCCAGCTCAGATTCAAGCTCCACTGCCAACTTACTGTACTCACAGAGCCTCAGTTTCCCTGTCTGCTCAGGAGGGCCAGGGTGCTACTTCTGTGCCCTTCCAGTTATTGTCCCCTCCCCCACTCCTGCCCTCTCAGGCCTGTCCTGGCCCCGATGAAAACTCCCAGGCCCACACTCATGAGATTTCCCACTGGAATGGACTCTCTACCCCTGTGGGAGCCGTAGACTCACTTCCTTGGTGTCACCAACACAGGTGCCAGAGAGCAAGCAGTGTTGTACCTGCCTAGCAGGGTCCCCTGCATCATCTGGGGCAGCGTGGCCTTTGACTGTGGCACCAAAGCTGACCCTGTGACTGAAGTCTCTGTCTTGGCCTTCCACTCCCCCAGTCCTAAACCCTGGCTGACTCAAACAAGAGGACAACATCCCAGGTGGTCACAAGGGTGGGTCCACCTGCTGGGTGATGGGGACACAGAAACAGCCAGGAAGGCCAGCTCTGCCACGGAACTCACTGAGAGCTTGGGCCAGTCCCCACCACCACTGGGCCCAGGACAAGGGTTCGGTGAGCCTTCCCGAAGCCTGGGACAGCCACCATTCCTTTGGGAGGCTGCAAAGGGGATCGCTGTCCACCCCCAAACAGCTCCCCTGCGACAAGCTGAGCACAGAGAAATGCAGGGACCTGGGCAGGTGAGGGGACCCACAGGGAGAGATGGAGGCTGGGGAAGGGGCTGGCACAAAGGGGAGTGACTGAGGCAGAAGAGGTCCCACGCTTGCAGCAGATCAGGGTCTCTCACTGGACTGAGGTCCCAAAGCACCCTCTCCCCATGAGAGGGATAACCTAACGCTGAGCAGCAGAGCCCAGACATGGGGACAGGAGATGGCGAGAGGGTAGGAAGAGCAGACAGGCACTCTGTATCTGGACCGCCTTGGCGTGACCTCATTGCCAGCTGCCTGTATGATTCTGGACAAATTATCTCCATCTCTCCCACCTGTCTCCTCACCCAGAAATGGACCCAGGACTGCTGTAGGGCTGACACCCAGGGCTCTAGGGGTGACAGTCCACGTCCTGTGGCTGTTCACATCACCTGTGGCTGAGCCCCATGCAGTCAGACTTCCCAGATCCATGGGCCCCACCTTTCCTGCCTCTGGTCCAGGGACTCTACAGCCCAGCTTTCTCCCTCTCTGCCTAGCTTCCCAGCTGAGCAAGGCCTGGGCCATTCAATGGGTGCTCAAGGACACAACAGACGAACGCAACCCCTGGGCCTCATCCTCCAGACCGGTTGGGACACGCTTTGAACACACTTGCACACACATGTGGACACTCCCCAACCCGGCTGCTCCACTCCCTGTCCCAGCTGCACTGAGCCTCAGTGGGGTCACTCAGAGGCTAAGCAGGTGCTGGGGAGGGAGCAGCGTGCTGAAGAGGGGAGCTGGGGGGGGCGGGGGCAGGGCAGATGGTCACTGTCACCACCATCAAGGGGGCTCAGTAGCCCTGCGACTGGTAGCCCTGGGGCTCAGCATCAAAGGCGTTGGCCTGCTGGTAGGTGCCCCCCATGCCGGCGGGGTCTGGCCCAGCGCTGGTGGGCTCCACGTAGGGTGCATAAGGCATGCTGGAATCCTGGCTGGGATCCATGTAGTCCTGGGAGAAGAGGGCAGAGTCGGCGCCAATCTGGTACCGCTGGAAGGCCAGCACAGCCTGGCCCGCCTGGGATGGGGGCAGGGAAGGACAAGGACAGGTGGGAGGGATGGTTAGGGGAGAGACAGACAAAAGCACTGGGTTAGTGGAGGTTAGTTAACAGCAGGCTGAAGGTTACAGATGCTCAACATCCCAAGCCTGGCTGAGGGGAAGGACTGTCCCCAAGGCCACCCCTCTAGAGGCCAGAACCAAATCATTCAGCCAGAAAGAACCTGCCCTACAGATCCCACTGTGCAGAGCCGAGATGACCCAAAGGTCAGCCTGGTCCTTCTCAAACTGTATGCAGGGGTGTTGTGTGAAATGGGAGGAAAGGCTGCTTGAGACAGAGGACTCAGTATCTCCTAAAAGCCATCCTTCTGTTCCTAGTGCAGCTAGGCACAGTCACATGATTAACTGTTGGCCAATGAGGTACAGCCATGTTCTTAGGCCCTCTCTCTGGTCTGATGCCTGAAATGCGGATGTGAAGTCTGGAGCACTGGTTGCTAACATGGACAAGAATGGAAGATGGATAGGTATGGGGCCCAAAGATGTCTGGGTCACTGAGGATACCTCGAGCCACCGTGCCCAGCCCTGCGATCCCTCTCCAGTCTTGGAATTTGTTTAAATCACTGTGATTTGGGATTGAATCACTTGTTGCTAAACCTAATTCTACCTGAAACACTCGGTCAAAGAAGTTTGGGAAGCCATGATAAGCAGTGAAATAAAGTTCAGAGCCACAGGACCTGTCAGAGCCTTGACTTTTCCACATGCTGGGTCAGCCACATGCTGGGTCAGCCACATGCACAGGGAGGAGAATGGTGCTGACCACACAGAGCTAAGGAGCAAATCAAACTGGCTATGTGGTTCATAGGGAAAGACTTCCAGAAACTTCTGGCCCGGGGTAAGCTGTCTACACTGCTTTTCAAGGCTGGGAAGGCTGAGAAAGGGAGACCCACGCCAGAATGTGTTGGAACTCAGCCCCAGACGTGGAGTCCTTGGCCTGGAATGGACAGAGGAGTGGTCGAGGCCGTCCAGGGTCATGACCCCTGTGTTTGGGGTTGGTGGGCAGGAAGCAAATAGGATGAATCCTTAGAGGCTCAGAGGCCGGGCTCTTCCCACGCTCCCTGGCTCTATTGTCCAGCCTATGGCAGAGGCAGGGGCAGGACAAATGACCTTTGTAACCCTTTCCAGGGAGCGGCCTCCAGCCACGGGCACTGGAGACCGTGTCTGTGGCCAGTCTCCTGCGACCCAAAAAGCCTCCGGTGGCGAGCCAGTACGGTGGCCACAGACAGAAAGAGAAAGCCTGGGGGCTGGAGAGATGGCCTAGCGGTTAGGAGCATTGACTGCTCTTGCAGAGGACCTGGGTTCGATCCCCAGCACCCGCATGGCAGCTAAGAACCATCTTTAACTCCAGTTCCAGGGGAATCCAACACCCTCTTCTGACCACCGCAGCACTGCACAACATGGGTGCACCAACCTACATGCAGACAGTACACTCATACACATAAAAAAAAAAAAAAAAAGGAAAAAAAAAAAAAAAAAAGAGAAAGCCTTGCGCAGGAGGCTACAGGAGGGGGTTTTGGGAAGCCCGTTCAGAGCTCTGGGTCCTGAGACCCAACTCCAAACAGGCAGGTGCTGCCCAAGCTGTGAAGAGGCCCAGTGAGGGGCTGGAGAGCAAAGCCCTTGGAAGAACAAGTATTCACCATATGGGACCCATGCCCCAAGGAGAGCTTATGGCGGTATACCACCAACTCAAGAGAAATGAATGAATGAATAATGAATGAACAGTAACGCTGGAGCTGACATTTGTTGAGCATTCCTGTGCCAAGCCCTGGTTCTGCCTACCCAGCTGCCTTGAGAGTTGGTCCAGTATCACAGACAGTCCCCAGAAATGGACCAAGACTCAGAGGTGCAGGGATCTGCTCTCAGACACACCGCGCACGGGGAGTGAGCCAGACCAAG
This sequence comes from Rhizomys pruinosus, assembly GCA_009823505.1. NCBI lineage: Eukaryota > Metazoa > Chordata > Mammalia > Rodentia > Spalacidae > Rhizomys > Rhizomys pruinosus. Next base: position 724,769 of record VZQC01004002.1, on the reverse strand, counting down.
GAGTCTCCACCATCCCAGGCCTCTGTAAGCAGCCAGCCTAGGGGACGGTAAGCGGGGCCTCCGAGCCACAGTCAGCAACAGGTTGTCACACTGTCCACAGCTTGGTCCCGTGCATGGAGGCACTTGAGACCCTTCACCATCCCAGTCCACTTCAGGGATGACTGGACATCTAACTTTTCCTCCCCAGCCTGTGGGCTCCTGGGGCCAGGGACCCATCTAATCCATCAAAGGCACAAAACAGCTACTCAATAAATGTTTACTGAAGGAATGAATGAATGAATGAATGAACAAATGAACAAACACAAAGAAAACAAAGCAAAACAAAAGGAAGCAATGCAGAACAAGTGAGCGGGTGGCGGGGCCTTCGCAGGTTCCTCTGGCCAGCCTCTTCCTGCCCTTGCTCCTGTGAGGGGACCCTGCTGGGTTCGGGGCTGCTGTCCTGCAGCCTGGGGCTATGGCTGTGCGGGGGCAGGGAACAGTGTACTGTACTCTTCCTGGAAGGTAAGATCCTTGAATCTGCGCACGGCCAGGGTTGCAGTTAGGCTCTGCCGAAGAGAGCAGGGAGAAACTGCTAGGGAGGTGGAAGGACAGACCTGCCCCAGGGAGGCGAGCTGCGGGCAGCAGCATGGGTCCACCAGTCAGAGAGGGCTTTCCTTTCAGTCTCTGCAAATGCCTAGTCTAGTCACTATGGCCCCAGCAGTCTAGCCCACCTTAGGGCTGGGGTTTCCAAAGTGCTTCTGGAGGTGGGAGGGGTCTCATTCCCTGGGGTACCTTCTTTCAGAATGAGATCCCCTGGGGTCACTTTAACTTTCCTTTAACAGACCTAAAGACAGGAAGGGCTAGCAGGGTTAGCCTCTGGGGTCTGAACTGCAGCTCAGCCTCCAAGCTTGAGCTCCCAGTATTAGAGAGGGGGACTGGGGATTGGGGCCTTCAAAAAGGAGAAGGAAGTTGCCCCAGGAGAGGGAAGATGGGGAAAAGAAGAATTCCCAACACGCAGCCCAAAGATTTCCTTCTCAGTGGGGACTGGAAGCCTCAGGTTCTATCTCACTACAGGAGAGATGTTAAGAGAGCAGGAAACATCCGGTGTGGTGGCGCACGCCTTTAATCTATGCATTTGGGAGGCAGAGGCAGGTGATCTTTGTGAGTTCAAGGCCGCCTGGTCTACAGAAGTGAGTTCCAGGACAGCTGGGCTACAGGGAGACCCTGTCTCGAAAAAAGACAAAAGAGAGAAAAAAAAAAAAAGAGTGAGAGAGGAAACAGCCATGATCCAGACCCAGACCCGCGGAGAGAGGAGAGAGGGGCTGTGGTACGTGGGCCCCAAGCCACAGGCTGGCTGGACAGGGCAGCCTTCTGAATGGTGGCCCCTGAGCAGAAAAAAAAAACATATTTATACAATGTATATTTTTTAAAATTTAGATCAATTATCAACACATAAAGATCAGATTTGGGGGCTGGCAGGATGGCTCAGCAGATAAAAGCAGTTGCCACGAGTCTGGAGACCCAAGTTCAATCTCTAGAGCCCAACTTCTGAAAGCTGGCCTCAACCTGCACGTGCCATTGTGGCAGGATGTGTCCTCACACAAGAAGACCAGGGTTTGGTTCCCAGCACCCACATGGCAGCTAACAACTGTCTGTAACTCCAGTTCCAGCGATCCAGAGCCCTCTTCTGACCTCACGAGCATTGCATACATGTAGCGCCCTTACATACATATACGCAAGAACACTCATACACACAAAATAAAAATAAGACAGTATAGTGGCGCACGCCTTTAATCCTAGCACTCGGGAGGCAGAGGCAGGTGGATCTCTGTGAGTTCAAGGCCAGCCTGGTCTACAGAGTGAGTTCCAGGTCAGCTGGGGATACAGGGAGACTGTCTCAAAAAAAAAAAAAAAGATTTGAGCAGGGCGTGGTGGCGCATGCCTTTAATCCTAGCACTTGGGAGGCAGAGGCAGGCGGATCTTTGTGAGTTCAAGGGCAGCCTGGTCTACAGAGCGAATTCCAGGACAGCTGGGGCTCCTGGGAGACCCTGTCTCAAAAAGACCAAAAAAAAAAAAAGATTTGAAAACTAGATTTCTTGTAAAAAATTCACATTTCTGGATTTTTCTAGAAGAATGGAAATTGCCAACCTCTGCAGGTCCCCATACATGCTTAGCAACAAGCACCAGGAAAGAGGAGGGTGACACATGGCAGGCAGCTCCCTCACCCCTCTCAGTTCCTGCTGGACTCCGAATGAGCACCCCTTCCCCCACCGGCTCTCCTCTTTGCAGGGGGGGGAGTCCACAGAAAAGCCAGCGCCTTGGCCACAGCCGGGGAAGGCTCTGCATCAAAGCGAGGGTCTGTCCCAACTGAGAGAAGGCTTGAGGCCACAGATTGGGCATCCTGCCCGGGGAGCCCACCTCCTTGGAAGCTGCTGGGTGTCGGGTGGTCCTGGAGTGAGGCTGCTGCCCTAGGAGGCTGAGCCAGGCCTGGCTGCCCAACCCCGACACAGCCTGGGGTTTGTGCAGAATGAGGAGGGCTCCATGAACCCTATACTTACCCAAGTAAAGATGGAGAAGAAGGAGAAGGCGATGGCGGCCCGGGCTGCATCCGTCCCTTCATTCATAGGGTTGTCCTTGGGCTTGGAGACCTGCCACTGGTTGGCCAGGAAGCAGAAGCCCACAAACCAGAGGAAGGCCCAGAAGGCTGGGGTGCGCAGGCCAGGCAGGATGTCAGTGACACACAGGGAAAGGAGAGGAAGAGGGACCCAAGGAATGGGGAATGGGTAGCAGTTCAAGAGCATGCTCACGTGCTCCCCCACCCCAAAGGGGAGGGCGAGGGGTGAGCAGAAAGAGAAGCCACAGTCAGGAAGGACACAGAGGAGAAGAGCACAGCCAGGGCACAGGGCAAGCCATGGAAGTGGGAGGAGATGGAGCAAGATGGAGGGGAAGGGAGAGAGAGAGGGAGGGAGAAAGGCAGTCAGGTCAGGCTGCCACTCCTTGGCTTGGTTTGGGAAGATAGGCTTGGAGCTAGATGCTGCCCTGCTCAGACTTCCAGACAACTCGGGGGAGGAGACAGCTGGGATAGGGGGAATGGGGTGGCTGCCCAGCTTGGGGCTACCTCCATGTCCTACAGGCCTGGAGCCTCTGGAAGCCCCCACAGGGAACCCCTCTGAGAGCTGAGATCTGTAGGCTGGGCAGAGGGGCAGGATCTTTTGTGGGTACCCAGGGTCTACCCAGAGTTGCCCAGGTTAGAGTGTGTGCCAAGGGCATGGGGTGGCCAGAGTCCAGCCCGCCCCAGAGAGCAGTTTCTGGGACTCTGTGGAAACTGGAGACCCATTCGTTTAGTCCTACTTCTCTCAAAGGTCAGAGGGACTCCAGGCCTGGAATCAAGGTCCATAATGCTAATCATGCCCAAAGCGCCTACCAGGCTGACTACTGGGACTCGCAGGCTTAGGAGAGGCAAAGGGTGGTGAGCTTCGACTCCATGCCCAGCACCAGGGGAGACGGGAGCTGGAAGCTCCTGGGGAGGGGAACAGAAGGGCATCAGGCAGAGCTGACCACCCTGGGGGACAGGGGCCACCCAGTGCTCACCCGAGACACCAATGTCGGACAGCACGGCCTTCTTGCGGTCCTTGACACTGCTGATCTGGGGGAAGTATGCATCCAGAGCCAGGTAGAGCAGGCAGGTGAGGAAGGCCAGCACCCCCACCGTCACCCCGTAGCTGCAGGCATTGGGGTTGCGGTTGTAGATGCAAAATTCCTCCTCCTCCTCGGAGTTGTTAAGGTAGCCCTCATTCACAATGGAGCCAAAGACTACAATGGAGAATACCTGCAGGAAAAGAGCTGGCGTGAGCCTTGCAGCCTCTCCAGCCAGGAACCACAAGGCAGGTGTTAAACAGAGAAAGCCCAAAGAGGGAGGGCAGCTTGCTTGGGGTCACACAGAACAGGTAGGATCCATTGTTTCCTTCAAGGTCTGAAGGATCTCTGACCAAAGATACAAGCCCTTCCGACTACCCGACTGACACCAGGGTTCCTAGGACTAGACTGGCCCCCAAAGGGAGGCAACCCCGGGTCCTCCTCAGCCACAGTACTAGGCCCCATCCTCCAGGTCAACTCCTCCAGAGCCTAGCCCCATCTTGTGCTTTCCTCTGCACAGCCTAGGTCTAACCTGATCTGAGGTCTGGGGCCAAGACCTAGTCCCACCCCAGCTAAGGGGGCGGTGACAAGTTAAAAACTCAGCAATCATAGTCCTGCCTGCCTTGACTCCTGAGCCACTTCACCTAGAGCCTCAGCAAACCCTGAGACGGGTTCACTTAGCTGGGCAGACAGCCAGCTGAGACCGCACCTGCCCCTGCCCCGCCCCAGCCCCTGCCCCTGCCTCCTGCTGGCCACACCCAAGGGTGGCTGGATCGGGCGATATGCTTGCTTCTAACAGACTAAATGTGGTAAAGATAAGGGGTGGGGTAACAGGAGTGGAGGGGGCTAATGATTGTTGAGGGAGGGTGGTCATCTTCCTGTCAGTAAACTTCTACTGGTAAACTGCTCTTGCTCTAATAATTAACCCCGCCCATGCACATGGAAGCAACCTTAATGAAATGCAGGGGGAGCCCAGAGTGGTGGTGACACACATCTTTCATCCCAGGACTCAGGAGGCAGAGGCAGGAGGATCTTTGTGAGTTTGAGGCCAGCCTGGTCTACAGAGCAATTCCGGCATAGCCAGAGTTGCACAGTGCGACACTGTCTCAAAAAGCAAAACAAAGCTGGATGTGGTGGCCCGAGCCTTTAATCTCCACACTCGGGAGGCAGAGGCAGGTGGATCTCTGTGAGTTTGAGGCCAGCCTGGTCTACAGAGTGAGTTCCAGGACAGCCAGAGCTACAGGGAGACCCTGTCTCAAAAAGACCAAAAAAAAAAAAAAAAAAGAGACAGGCCAGTGTGGTCTACATAGCAAGTCAGAAGAGCTGGGGCTGCAAGGAAACTGTGTCTCAAAAGACCACCAACAACAACAAAAACATAAATACACAAATATATAAATACACAAATGTGCTGGATAGCTTTAGTGTCAACTTGACACACCTGGGTTGAGGGAACCTCAATTGGGGAATTTGGTCCATTGGATTGGCCTGTGGCCACATCTGTGGTGTATTGTCTTGATTGTTGAGCAGTGACAGTATAAGAAGGCAGGCTGGGCATGAGCGAGAGTAAGCCAGTAGAAAGCAAGCCGGTGAACATGGCCTGTGCTTCAGCTCCTGCCTCCAGGTTCCTGCCCTGAGTTCCTGTCTTGGGCTCCCTAAGTAATGAACTGTGACCCAGGAGATGTAAGCTGAATAAACCCTTTCCTCCCCAAGTTGGTGTCAGAGTGTTTTGTCACAGCAATGGGAAGACAAACTAGAACAACAAATAAATAAATAAATAAATAAATAAATAAATAAATAAATAAATAAATAAATAAAGTGGGTCACAATTTAAAAATAAAAGACATGGGGCCAAAGAGATGGCTCAGAGGGCCTGAGCTTGGCTCCTAGCACCCATACTGACAACTACCTATAACTCCAGCTCCAGGGAGATCTGATGCCCTCTTCTGGGCTCCATGGGTACCCACACATATATCATACACAGACACACTTAAACATACAAATGAAAAAGAAAAGATTTTGGGTCTTTGTTTTGTTTAGTGGGGGGCCAACTTCACACAGCTTTGCCTATTCTGTGTGTGGCTGAATGAAGAGCATGTTGGAGCTGTAAGTTGGGGTGTTGGGTGCTGACATCCGTCACACTTTGACGTGCTCTGCTGCACTGGAATCTTACTGTGGAACCCAACGACTGACTGTTCAGCATCATTTAGGCAAAGATGATTCTGTTTACCTTCGTATATTTTACAAAGAACAGCCATACTAGACAGTTAAATGTTCTTGAATTGTGTTTGTATGTTATTTTGATTATTTTATCACTTCCTATGCATCTGAGTGTCAAGAATAGAAAAATAGGGGCTGGGGGCTGGAGAGATGGCCTAGCGGTTAAGAGCGCCGACCGCTCTTACAGAGGACCCGGGTTCGATCCCCAGCACCCACATGGCGGCCAAGAACCGTCTGAAACTCCAATTCCAGGAGAACTCCAGTTCCAGGGGAATCAGACACCCTCTTCTGACCTCCGCAGCATTGCACAACACCAGTGCACAAACTTGCATGCAGACAGTACATTCATACACATACAAAATAAATAAATAAAATTTAAAAAATATTTAAAAATAGAATAGAAAAATAAAATGGTAACCTGGCCTTTAAAGAAAAAAAAAAGAAAAGAAAAAGAAAAGACATGAAGGTTAAGAAAGGAACTTGTTAGCCGGGCGTGGTGGTGCACGCCTTTAATCCTAGCACTTGGGAGGCAGAGGCAGGCAGATCTTTGTAAGTTCAAGGCCAGCCTGGTCTACAGAGTGAGTTCCAGGACAGCTGGGGCTACAGGGAGACCCTGTCTCAAAAAGACAAATAAATAAATAAATAAATAAATAAATAAATAAATAAATAAAGGAACTTGTTAGAAAGAAGAGGAACTTGTTAGAAAGCTACAGGGCTACAGAGAGACCCTGTCTCAAAAACACCAAAAAAAAAAAAAAAGTCATTGCTGGACTGGAGAACGGTTAAAGAGCACTGGCTGCTCTTGCACAGGACCTGGGTTCAAGTCCCAGCACTCACACAGCAGCTAACAACCATCCTTAACTCCATCCAGCTCTAGGGATCTAACTCCAGCTTCTGACCCCATGGGCACTGCATGACTCAGGTGCACTTACACTCATACACATAAAGTAAAAATTAAGCCGGCCGTGGTGGCACATGCCTTTAATCCCAGCACTTGGGAGGCAGAGGCAGGTGGAGCTCTATGAGTTCCAGGCCATCTGGGGCTACGGGAAGACCCTGTCTCAAAAACATAAATAAATAAATAAATAAATAAATAAATAGATAAATAAATAAATAAATAAATAATAAAATTCTGGCTGCAGAGTCAGAAGGGGTCAGATTCTCCTGGAACTGGAGTTATGGATGGTTGTTAGCCACCATGTGGATGCTGGGAACCAAACCAAGGTCCTCTGCAAGAGCAGTCAATGCTCTTAACCACTGAGCCATCTCTCCGGGTCCATTAAAAAAAATTAAGTGTTGGATTATTGCCTCTGGCTCCACCTCGCTCACTCTCCGCCCCCCCCACCCCCCACCCCCTGCCTGCTCTGCTAGAGGCTAGTTGCGGTGTTCTAAGCTGCCATAGCCGAGGGCACATGGCACATGACAAGGGTTAAAGGGAAGTCTCTGGCCCACAGCCTGCTGGGAGCTGAGGCCCTTTGAGTGAGCTGAATCTCATCAGCACCATGTACATGAACTTGAAACTGATCCACCCACAGCAGAGCCGTCAGATGAGACCCCAGCACTGGCTCACACTGTGGAGGCAGCAGCCTCCGCCGAAGCAGATTCCTGACCCACAGAAGCTGAGGTGACATGTGACATAGGTTTTGAGGTACCTAATACATTAGCATCATTAGCATTTTGTGGATGAGGCTATTAAAGGTGCTGGTATCGGGGCTGGAGAGATGGCTCAGTGGTTAAGAGCAATGGATGCTCTTCCAGTGGATCCAAGTTCGGTTCCCAGCACCCACATGGTGGCTAATAGCCGTCCATAACTCCACTTCCAGAAGCTCTGATGCCTTCATTGGTACACCTACATACATGCAGGCAAAACACTCACATATATAAAATAAATAAAAATCTTCAGAAAGTGGGGGGCTGGTATAGGTGAATGCATGCAAAGTTGCACAACTGGTGATAGCTGGGGACCTGACTCTCAAGTTCATGTCTCCACCTCTGGAGTAGGAGGATCCAGAAGCCCACCCCATGTGTGGCCTGAGATGAGCTGGAGGCGGGAGCTGGAAGGGACTTCTGTTGTCCATTTCCTCGTCTCTACTTTCCATTCCTGTGTGTGCATGTTCACGTATGTGTGCATGCACACACGTGTGAAGGCCAGGGCAGACGTGGGCATATTCTGTTAGTCCGTCGTACCTTATCAGACAGGATCTTTCAGTTGACTCAGCTAAACTGGCTGAGCAACCATCTGCAGAGAGGCTCCCGTCTGTGCCTCCCCAGTGCCGGGATTATAAAGGCCCGCCATGCCCTGCCTTTACCTGGGTACTACAGACCCAACTCAGGTCCTCATGCCTGAGCGGCAAGCCCTTTCCCAGCTAAGCCATCTCCTCAGCCCGTTTCCATTTTAGAAGCGCTGTTGATTCCGCTTTCCTAAATCATCTTCTTGCGTCACCCAATGGTACTCCCATTCACCTGTTGCCTGGCAACATCCTGGAGGCCTAAGCATGTGCACGCACATGATGTTCCTTCGAGGGAATCTCCATTGTCAGGCACTGTGTGCCTGCCCTTTGCATGGTTTTTGCAAGAATCAGGACTACAGAGCAAGATACAGAAGACAGATTCATCTCCACTTAGAGGAGCAATACCAATTGTTTCCTGAGAACAGGGGGTGAACACTAAACGGCGACTCCGTCCAACTGTGAATGGGTGGAGGATGGAAGCAAGCCGCACCCTGAGAGGACTCCACCTGAAGAAGAATGAAATCCTTCTTGTGCTAGAAAATGTGCTAGAGTGACAATGAACGACAAGCAATCAATGGGGGGGGGGGCGGAGATGTGCCTCGCATGCATCTTGGATTTGATCCATGGCACCAAAATATAGAAATCGGCCAAGCGTGGTGGTGCACGCCTTTAATCCCAGCACTTGGGAGACAGAGGCAGGTGGATCTCTGGGAGCTCAAGGCCAGCCTGGTCTATGTATCGGTTTCCAGTCGAGTTGGGGCTACAGGGAGACCCTATCTCAATACACACACACACACACACACACACACACACACACACGCACACGCACATGCACACGCACACACACACACAGAGAAACCAACCCAGACACAAAAGGTCACCTGTACAAATGTCCTTCCACCTCCTGTTTTCATCAGAGACCAAAAACAAACAAAACTTGAGTGTGAGGCCGCCTGGTCTACAAAGCAAGTTCCAGACCAGTTGGACTAAAGAGTAGTGAGACCCCGTCTCAAAAACAAACCAACAAAAAAGCAAAAGAAAAATTATACTCTCAGCTGGGAATGTGGCTCACTGGTAGAGGAGGCACTATCTCTAACACCCCCCCACACACACACGCACACACACTGGTAGAGGAGGCACTTACTATCTCTAACACCACACACACACACGCACACACACTGGTAGAGGAGGCACTTACTATCTCTGACACACACACACACTAGTAGAGGCGGCACTTACTATCTCTAACACACACACACACACCACACGCACACACACACACACACACACACACTGGTAGAGGAGGCACTTACTATCTCTAACACACGCACGCAAACGCACACACTGGTAGAGGAGGTAGTTACTATCTCTAACACACATGCATGCAAACACACACACTGGTAGAGGAGGCACTTACTATCTCTAACACCACACACACACACACACACACACACGCACGCAAACGCACACACTGGTAGAGGAGGCACTTACTGTCTCTAACACCACACACACACACACACACACACGTACACACACACACACACACACTGGTAGAGGAGATACTTACTATCTCTAATACACACACACACACACTAGTAGAGGAGACACTTACTATCTCTAACACACACACACACACACGCACACTGGTAGAGGAGGCACTTACTATCTCTAACACCACACACACACACACACACACACACATACACGCAAACGCACACACTGGTAGAGGAGGCACTTACTGTTTCTAACACCACACACACACACACACACTGGTAGAGGAGACACTTACTATCTCTAACACACACACACGCACACTGGTAGAGGAGGCACTTACTATCTCTAACACCACACACACACACACACACACACACACACGCAAACGCACACACTGGTAGAGGAGGCACTTACTGTCTCTAACACCACACACACACACACACTGGTAGAGGAGACACTTACTATCTCTAACACACACACGCGCACACTGGTAGAGGAGGCACTTACTATCTCTAACACCACACACACACACACACGCACGCAAACGCACACACTGGTAGAGGAGGCACTTACTGTCTCTAACACCACACACACACACACACACGTACACACACACACACACTGGTAGAGGAGACACTATCTCTAACACACACACACACACACGCGCGCACTGGTAGAGGAGGCACTTACTGTCTCTAACACCACACACACACCACACACACACACGCACACTGGTAGAGGAGGCACTTACTGTCTCTAACACCACACGCACACACGTACACACACACACACACACACTGGTAGAGGAGACACTATCTCTAACACGCACACACACACATGCACACTGGTAAAGGAGGCACTTACTATCTCTAACATGCACATGCACGCAAACGCACACACTGGTAGAGGAGGCACTTACTGTCTCTAACACCACACACACACACACACACACACTGGTAGAGGAGGCACTTACTGTCTCTAACACCACACACACACACACACACACTGGTAGAGGAGGCACTTACTGTCTCTAACACCACACACACACACACACACACACTGGTAGAGGAGACACTATCTCTAACACACACATACCACACACACACACACACACACACACACACACACACACTGGTAAAGGAGGCACTTACTATCTCTAACACGCACATGCACGCAAACGCACACACTGGTAGAGGAGGCACTTACTATCTCTAACATACACACACACACACATGCACACACACACACTGGTAGAGGAGGAACTTACTATCTCTAACACCACACACACATACACACATACACACACACACACATACACACACACACACACACACACACAAACGGAGATGATTTGCATGCGTGTCCCACAGGGAAAGTAAGAGTTCCTTTCAAGGGGCTGGAGAGATGGCCTAGCGGTTAAGAGCGCCGCCGACCACTCTTACAGAGGACCCGGGTTCGATCCCCAGCACCCACATGGCGGCCAAGAACCGTCTGAAACTCCAATTCCAGGAGAACTCCAGTTCCAGGGGAATCCGACACCCTCTTCTGACCTCCGCGGCATTGCATGACACAGGTGCACAAACTTGCATGCAGACAGTACATTCATACACATACAGAAATAAAATTAATTTAAAAAAAAAAAAAAAAAAAAGAGTTCCTTTCAAGTACCTTTTGGTCCCTGGGCACAAGAAGGAACAGCACCAGGCGCCTGTCTTGAGCAACACTTCCTGACAGATATGCTTCCTGGGGCGGAAGAGCAACCACTGCAGCAGCAACTAGCAACTGGGAACAAGACTGAATCCCCCACTTCTCAAAGCAGGGAAAACGGGCTCCCCAAAGGCTGAGAGGTGCATTTTCATGGGGAAGCAGGCAGGCGGAAGTGTGGTCCTTAGGGACAGCTAAGGATTCGGAACCAATAAAACTAGGTCTCTGGGGGAACCAGGCAGGGAGTCCTTGGAGAGGCCATGAGGAAAGTGCTGGAGACATGTGTCCCCAAGGGACTGAGGAACAAGATCAAAACACCTTCAGAAGGATGGGGAGAGGGCAGCCCACGGCCACAGCAGCAGCGGGCTTGGCCTTTGGTCAGGTACTGACTACAGGTTGTAGGTACCTTACAGGGAGGGACCCTGCTGTGGGGACTGACCAAGTCTGCTTAAGGACTCCCAGAGGGCCATGGCCCCAAGCAAGTGACCTTGCCTGTGTAATTTAACTTCCCTGACCCCCAAGGCGAGGGGGACAACATCCTGAAATCATGGAAGAACTGTGAGGAATGAAAGCCATGCAGACCAGGCAGACCCACAAGGGACCCAAGAGAACATCAGATCCCGATGGGAAACAAGAGGAGGAACGGACAGGGGCAAAGCCAGGCAGAGCCAGCAGAGGTCAGGGAAAGGCCCCGAAGCCGGGGTCTTGAAGCAGGGCTGAGAAGGAGGTGACTGCTCATGGGTCTGGGGCATGTGTGCTCCAGGTAGAAGAGGAGAGCAAGATGCTGGTGTTGGAGAGAGAGGAAGAGAGGGAGAAAGAGAAAGAGAGAGGGAGGGAGGGATGGAGGGAGGGAGGGAGGGAGGCCTGGAGCAGGGAACAGGGAACAAGTTCCAGGAGCAGGGCCTAATGGACTGTGAGAAAGCCCCTGCAGTCAGGTGCAGGGCTTAGGGAGAGGGGAACTAGCCGCAGTCCTGCTCCCTCCAAGACCTCCTTCCTGCAGCTGGAAGCACTGAGCCTGGATGGACACACCCTGATCTAGGTGTGGGGGCCCTGAGCAGCAGCCCCACCCACTTCTCCCGGGGCCTCCACTCCCCCTCACATCTGGTCAGCTACCTACTCTCCTCCCTTCCGGTCCAGGCTCTTTGAGGTCTTCCTCCGCGGTCACATGCTGGGCTATCTGTGATGGTACAGAGAAGGCAGTCAACTGCTGGCCGTGCTATTCAGGGACCTGACAACTCTGGACTGGGCATTTCCTTGATTTAACACCAATTCCTGAGCACCAACATGTGTCAACCTACAATAAAACTGAAAGGCAGGCTAGCACCCCCCCCCCGGAGGAGGTGGAGGGAGATATGTACTTAAGTCCTGAAACCTGTCATGAAGAAGTGTTAAGTACTGTAAGACAGGACAACCTGCATAACACGTGGGCCTTTGATGTAGTGACCTTTAAGAGGAGGCCAGGACCAGAGAAATGGTTCAGTGGTTTAAGCAGGCACTGACTGCTTTTGCAGAACCCTGGGTTCGATTCCCAGCCACCACATGCAGCTAACAAACTGTCTGTAACCCTAGTTCCAGGGGATCTGATGCCCTCTCTGCCTCTGTGGCATTGCGGACACGGAAGCACTTACATACATACAAAAATACACTTTTTTTTTATTTTATTTTGTATGTGTATGAATGTACTGTCTGCATGTAGGTTTGTGCACCCATGTCATGCAATGCCACAGAGGTCAGAAGAGGGCGTCTGATTCCCCTGGAACTGGAGTTAAAGACGGTTCTCAGCCGCCATGTGTGTGTGCTGGGAATTGAACCCGGGTCCTCTGCAAGAGCAGTCGGCTCTCTTAACCGCTAGGCCATCTCTCCAGCCCACAAGAATACACTTGTACACATAGAATAAAAATAATAGGATATTAAAAAAAAAAAAAAAAGAGGAAGCCAGGCTGCAGTGAAGACCCCAAGCCAATCGGGTATCTAGAAGATGATAGCCCGGGGAAGAGCCACTCGTGCAAAGACCCTGAGGTACAAATAAACCAGCTGTGTTGAGAAACAGCAGGGAAACTAAAGAGGCTGGGGAGAGGCATGGGAAGACATGAGAGGCAGGGTCACCCAGACAGGCAGAGGCTGGTCCCCAAGTTTTTCTCAAGATGTATTTATTTTACTTTTTTTTTTTTCTAATTTTATTTATCTCTGTATGTGTATGAATGTACTGTCTGCATGCAAGTCTGCGCACCCATGTCCTGCAATGCCGCGGAGGTCAGAAGAGGGCATTGGATTCCCCTGGAACTGGAGTTTCAGACGGTTCTCGGCTGCCATGCGGGTGCTGGGGATCAAACCTGGGTCCTCTGCAAGAGCGGTCGGCACTCTTAACCGCTAGGCCATCTCTCCAGCCCTGTATTTATTTTTATTTTATGCATATGAGTGTTCTGCCTGCATGTATGTAAATGCACCAAATGCAGGCAATGCGTGCAGAGGCTAGAGAGGGCATTAGATGCCTTGGAACTGGAGTTAAGACACTTCTTAGCCACCATGTGGGTGCTGAGAACCTAACCCAGGTCTCCTGAAAAAGTAGTAAATGCTCTTAACTACTGCACCATCTCTCTAAACCCTGGTATGCAGGCTTTTAGGGTCAGGGTGGGTCCAGGAACAGGTGCAGACTTGGGAGCAGTTGAGTGATAAGATCTGACCTGGTTTGGCAAGAATCAGCAGGCAGCTTGGAGACAGATGACTGGAGGGAGTTCCTGCAGTGCTCAGGCTGGAGATGGTCAGGAAGCAAATGGCAGCCAAGATGATGGAGCTCTTGGAGTGCAGAGAAGGTACAGCCTGCAGAGTCTGCCCAAGACCACACCAGGGAATGATGGGAAGAGGGAAGTGGGGAAGGAGAGAATGGCGAAAGGTGTAGGTACCAGAAAGGGCCATATCCCCCATGGGCCTAGATAGAGAAACTGGGGTTCAGAAAGAAAGGAATGTCTCCAAGGACCCACAAGCACGCTCTCAGACTCTCTGGAGCCCCCCCAGGAATCCCTGGACCTACCTGCACAGCACCCACCACCTAGGAATCCCTGGGCCTACCTGCACAGCACCCACCTAGGAATACCTGGGCCTACCTGCACAGCACCATCACCTAGGAATCCCTGGGCCTACCTGCACAGCACCCACCTAGGAATCCCTGGGCCTACCTGCACAGCACCATCACCTAGGAATCCCTGGGCCTACCTGCACAGCACCCACCACCTAGGAATCCCTGGGCCTACCTGCACAGCACCCACCTAGGAATCCCTGGGCCTACCTGCACAGCACCATCACCTAGGAATCCCTGGGCCTACCTGCACAGCACCCACCTAGGAATCCCTGGGCCTACCTGCACAGCACCATCACCTAGGAATCCCTGGGCCTACCTGCACAGCACCCACCACCTAGGAATCCCTGGGCCTACCTGCACAGCACCCACCTAGGAATCCCTGGGCCTACCTGCACAGCACCCACCTAGGAATCCCTGGGCCTACCTGCACAGCACCCACCTAGGAATCCCTGGGCCTACCTGCACAGCACCCACCTAGGAATCCCTGGGCCTACCTGCACACACCCACCTAGGAATCCCTGGGCCTACCTGCACAGCACCCGCCACCTAGCTTTTAGCTTCCCAACTGAGACCCCCAGAAGAGGGCATGGGTCCTGGGCTGTCTGCTCAGCCTCTCACAGGCACGGTGGGAGGAAGGACACTGGCTCAGGTCCACAGTGCACACTGACACGTGCTCTGAGCCACCAAGTGCTGCACTGGTTCCCATCTCAGCCCTGCAGCTGGGGAATGCCTGGGTCACCCAGGCTGCAGTAGAACTGCCCATGCCAGGCAGCCTCCCTGGGTGGCTTGTTAGAGCCGGATGTGCAGGGACCACAAGAACAGAGACACTGGAGAACCAGAAGTTAAACCAGAAGGAAACTCTATACAGTTCCAGCGGTGGCCAAGGCACGGAGAAAATTCGTGCAGTAGTTAAGTGGATGTGCTGCGGGGAAGAGAGACGGGTGTGTGCACTGGTCAAACCAGCACCAGACGGAGCTGGCCAGGGCAGCTCCCAGGACGCCATCGGAGAGCAGCAGGCACAGGAGGGACCTCCTCCAGCCCTCCAGCGGGAGGAAGTAGTGAGGCAGGGCTGGTTAGTGTCTCTTGCTGCCAAAGGCTGCTGATTTGAGTTTGACCCCCAGGACCCACTTGGTAGAAGGAGAGAATCGACTCCTACCAGCTGTCCTCTGACCACTCCACATGCAAACCATGGCACGACAATCAATCAATCAATCAATCAATAGATGTAACAAGAAAAAGGAAAGGAAAAACCCAGGTAAACAGCCTCTGCTGCAGTTTCCGCCCACCTCTGAATCCATCCTTCTGTCTTTAGAAACAGATTCCAGATGGTGCTCAGTATAGACCAAGCCAGAAGCAAGCTCGGAATAGGGGAATTTCAAGGCTGCTAAATTCGGAAGCACAGAGAATCACACAAAAGCGTTGTACCGTTCGTGACCCCAGCCTCCATGCCCTGTAGGCCATCCAGAGGATCGGGAAGGGACAGCCTTGGGCTGCTGGAAAGCTACACATGCTGCACCCCCAATGCTGTTGGGGGATTTACTCTCTATCTCCCCACAGGACCTTGTGCCAGCCTACAGCCCTGGAGGGCCAGAAGCCAACAGGAAGTACATCACAGACTTGGTAATTAATCAACTTGGTAATTAATCGTCCCCCAAACTCACACATCCCCACAAAGCAGCTGCCTCCCCACAGGGAAGCTGGGGCTCATCAGGAGCCTGGAGGTAACCTCTGCCACAGCCTGCCCCTCCAGAGCACTCCAGAACAGAGCCAGAACCAGGACCCTGACACCACAGTGCCTTGGCAGTTCTGTGTGGCCTGCTCGCCTCCCCAGGAGCCAGATGGCCAGTGTGCTTCAAGGACAGAGCCATCAGGCCAGTGCCTGGGACCAGCTGGGAGACTCTGGGGACAGCCCCCCTCCTCCAGTACCCCATCCCCAGCCATCATGGGATGGTGGCAGAGGTCAACATTGTCCTAGAAATTTCCAGAAGGCCTAGATGTAAAGGTTTTATTGTTGTTATTTGTTGAGATAGGGTCTCTTTGTAGACCAGGCTGGCCTTGATCTCACAGAGATTTGCCTGCCCCACCTCCTGAGTGCTGGAATTAAAGGCATGTACCACCAAACCCAGCCTGGGTTTTTTTCCTTTGCGAGACAGGGTCTTGGCTGGCCTGGTACTTGCTTATGTAGCCCAGTCTGATCTTGAACTCACAACAATCTTCCCTGCCTCAGCCTCCTGAGAACTGGGACTATAGCCATGTGCCACCATGCCAGGTATAAAGGTCTTTAGACAAATGCCAGGTTTACCCAGATAAGCTGCAGGTGGTGAGGCCACACCTTGTCTTATCAGCGCTTAGAAACACCTTCTCTCTGGGCATGCTCAGACACTGCTCCCAAGCAGGCAGCTGGGAGGATCATGGTATCTACCCTTTGGTACAAGCAGCCATGCAGCCTCCCCAACACCTCTCCAGGTAGTGCCTGCCACACCCATGGCCAGGCCTCCTGAAGGCAGACCCTAGACAGCAGCCAGGCAGATGTACCAACTATAAATACCATGTCCCCTCCCAGGACAACTCTGAGGCCAGGGTTTTGCCCCCAACCTCTCTCATGACCCTCATCCACCCCTCCCCTACCCCCCTACCCAGGTTCTAGTCCTGGAGCCGTCCTCAACCCCAACCAGCCTGACCATCTGGCTATTACTTCAGCCTCTCCAAATAACTCTAATGCTTCATGTTGCAACCTTTGATTCACGCCACAGACACCACTCTGCAGGCAACAGCAGAAGTCACTTAGGCCAGATGGTCTCTTTAAACCTAAGCCAAGACTCGTGATACTTACCTCCCCAATAAGCCCAACCCTCTTATACTCTTCCTATGGCTCCTCCCCTAGCTCACCCTCCTCTCAAAGCTCGCTCTGCCTCGAGGTCTTTGCAGTTGGCTTGAGACACCTAACTTGCCCCAGGTTCCTTCTCTGCAACTGAATCTCCCCAGGAAAGAACCTCCTCTGAGAAGCCCTGGGGACAGGACTCGCAGATCCAGGGACACTTCCAGTGTCCTTGGTGACATCATTGCATGAGTTCCCTATTGCGCAGTTGTTGGGTTCAGTCTGTCCAGACCCAGGAAAGGTCAGGAACAGCCTGGAGGGCACAGGAGCAACTCTGGCAGGCACAGGCAGCGCTGAGCTCCAGGAACACATCTCCTCAGTACAGGGGCTGCAACAGCGCTCGCACACCCCTGAGCACGCGGTGCTCACTCTGTAGAGTTCACTGTGAGCTGAGACTGGCTTCCAGCCAGCATCAGCCCCCTCCAGAGCCCGTCCTGCTCCCTGGGCCTGCGGCAGGCAGAATGCTGGGCGGAGTCAGGCTACTGAGGGCCTTAATACACAGCCAGGTCTGCAGCCCACAGGATCATGTGAAGGAAATGGTAAAGCCAACGCAGAGACGCGTGACAGCGCTGCGCAGCCGCTCCTCCGCCTGGGGAGCTTGGGCCTCTCTTCCTCCCTGAAGCCTCTGCCGCGGGGGATTAGGCAGTAATCTTCACACAGGCTGTCCTCACATGGTCTCAGCCATGGGGGCGGACAGGCTGGGCAGGGCAGGGATGAGTTAAGGGACCAGGTCTCTCCAAGCTGCCGAGCTGCAAGCAGTCTGTCCCATCAATTCCTCCCGAGGCAGTGAAATCACGGTGCCCTGGAGGGTCATCAGGAAAGGGGGGGGGCGCTGGAGCCCACACTCAAGGCTACCTCTGTCTCTTTGGGAGGAAGTGGAGCCAAAGGCCTACCTAGGGACGTGTCCACACCAACCACCTGCCGCCGGAGACCTCCACAGCTGGACCTCAGTACTGAATCTACCCAGGGGTGGGCACTACTGAGCCCAGTTTAAAGATGGGGTAACCAAGGCTTTGGAGTTCTGGGTGAGGACAGGGCTCCCCACCCAGCCAGACAAATGCCAGCTCAAGCCTGACACACAGAGTACTTTCTCCCAGGTCTGAATCCCCTTCAGATAAGCTCAAAGTGAGAGAGATCACAGCCCTCTGCCCAGTACACAAGGGGTGTGGGGAGCCTGGAGCAAAGAGCAGGCTTCACGGGGAGGTCATGACCTGGTAGAAGGAGGGGCCCAGACAGGGCGTGTTCCACCTCACACACACAGTGCAGAGCCCTCGAGGCTCCGAAGGTGCCCCTGGCCCCCAGCCCTCAAGGCTCTGACAGAGTGCCCCTGGCCCCCAGGGCTCATAGACCTATCCAGCTTGGTCCTGCTCTTGGCCTCTGCGGGGCTCCTTCTGGCTGGCTGTTTCCTGTCCTGTTAACGAGTGTCACCTCCTGTCCCTACTCCAGGACAAGCCTCTCCTTACCACATTTTAACTGAATTCTGGACAACATTTCACTAGGGAGCCAGCACGGCCAGGACAGGAGCCCAAGACACACTGGATGTGTAAGTTATAGTAATTAGCCACGGATCTGGCAACGTGAAGGCCACAGGTGAGCTTGACTTCAGAGAGAGGTGAGGAGAGTCTGCTGGGTACGTGGACAGGACAGAGCACACTAAGTTCTCTGAAGGACCAGGGAAGTGGGCAGGGAGAGGCTTTCTAAATGAGGAAATAAATAAATAAATAAATAAATAAATAAATAAATAAATAAATCGAGGAGAGGAACTGGGGGGGGGGCTGGGGGAGACTCTCCAGATCCACACACTGTTCTCAAGCAGGGGAGCGCATCCACACACAAAACCAGAGCTGGGGCCCATAACCACTGAGGACCCAAGGGTGGAGTACAGGAAGGACAGGGACGAGGTCAAGCACAGAGGAGGGTCAGTGGCTCAGAGGTCTGGGTACAAGAATTGTGGGACTCAGGTGAGGGGGACGTGGCTGAGATGAGGGCACACAGTCTTGGGTATGGCACCTCGGACAGGTGGGGCTGACTCAGGCAAGAACAAGACCACGGAGAAGAGAGGCACAGAAGTGGCACAGTGACCAGAACTGAAGAGCAGCAGACGAGGGAGGCCATGTGAGGCCAGGGGACTTGCCATGGAGCTGGTCTGTCAGGAAAGAAGGGTACTCCCAGGGCTGGTATGTGATCCAGGGTACAGGAGGACGTGGCAGTGGCTTCAGAAGCCAAAGAAACCTGCACGCACGCGCGTGCACACGCATATGCACACACACTTTAGGCCAGCAGAGAGAAGAGGGAGAGTGGAGGAAGATAGCAGCTCTCACTGAGTGGCTGTGGGTTAAGGTTAGGTGACAGGCTGGGTTCAGTAGAACTTACAGAATAAGGTTATATATATATATATATATATATATATATATATATATATATATATATATATTGGTCTTTTTGAGATAGGGTCTCCCTTTAAGACCCAGCTGGCCTGGAGCCCACTCTGTAGACCAGGCTGGCCTTGAACTCACAGAGATCCACCTACTCTGCCTCCTGAGTGCTGAGATTAAAGGCGTGCACCACCACGCCTGGCAATAAGGTCATATATTAAAACTTCTGCAGGAATGAAAGGGCTGAGGATTCAGGGACACAAGGCCATGTCCCCCTGCCCTGTGACAGCAGGTTACTTGAGATCTCTGGTTTATTGGGCTACGGAGTCTGGGCTGACAGCCTGGGTCTGTCGCAGGCAAAAAGCAACCTACCTCTTCCCCCAAGTTCTCCTCCCCTGTATCAGCCTTCCCAACACAGGAGCTGAGCCAAACTCCACGCCTGAAGAGAAGACTTCCCCAGAAACCCTGCCAGCTCTAGGAATGCTCCACCGTGCTCACATGTGTACTAAGGAGGCTTCCTCTGCTGCAGGCCCTCACAAGGAATGCTGAGGGGGGTTGGTTATTTATTTATTTATTTATTTATTTATTTATTTATTTATTCTTTTGAAAGGGTCTCCCTGCCGGGCATGGTGGCGCATGCCTTTAATCCTAGCACTTGGGAGGCAGAGGCAGACAGATCTTCGTGAGTTCAAGGCCAGCATGGTCTACAGAGCGAGTTCCAGGCCAGCTGGGGCTACAGGGAAACCCTGTCTCGAAAAAGAAAAAAAAAAAAAGGGTCTCCCTGTAGCCCCAGCTAGTCTAGAATTTGCTGTTTAGACTAGGCTGGCCTTGAACTCACAGAGATCCATCTGCTTCTGCCTCCCAAATACTGGGATGAAATGTGTATGCCACCACACCCAGCTATACAGAGAGGGTCTTAACAGAGTGTGTGTGTGTGTGTGTGCATGTGATATGCATAAATACATGTTTATGTGTGTGCAGGTACACATATGAATTTGGAAGCCACAGGTCAACACACAGTGTCCTCCTCTATTGCTGTCCACCTTATTTTTTGAGACAAGGTCTCTCACGGAATCTGGAGCTCGTCAGTTCTGCAGGACCGACTAGCTTGTGAGCTCTAGGAATCATCCGTCTCTGTCCCCACCCAGTGCTGGGGTTACAGGTTTGTGCTGCCACACCCGGCTTTTACAAGCACGCTAGGGCAGCAAACCCAGGTCCGTGCTCACACAGCAAGCACTTTACTGACAAGCCGTCACTCCAGTCCTGACACTGCTTCTCTAAGGACAGACAGACTGGGTGTGGTGGTGCACGCCTTTAATCCCAGCACTCGGCAAGCAAAGGCAGGTGGATCTCTGTGAAATTGAGGCCAGCCTGATCTACATAGCAATTTCGAGTGTTCCAGGCCAGCTGGGGCTACAGGAAGACCCTGATTCAAAAAGACCAAACAAAACAAAACAAAAATTCTCAGCTAAAGTCTACTGGGAGCAAAAGGGTTCTTTAGGAGTGGAGCGTCTGGGAACTAACAGTCCGACCCCACTGTCCTTTTCCTATTTCACAAATGGGAAAGCCTGGGCCTGAAGAGCATCCCGCTCCAGTCACAGCACTTGTCCTTCATGCTTCCTCTCCTACCAGGACAACTGGCTCTCCGAGTCTGAGTGCCAAGTGCGGCTCCTCCAACCACCCTGCCATCTGCCTCCCTCTTCTGCCCTCCCCTCCAGGCTTTTCCTCCTCCCCTCTGGCCTCCTGGTCTTTGTTCTTTTTCCCCCAGGCTTGGGCTTGCTTAACAGCTTCACCTCTCTGGGTCCTGGGTTTGGGGACCTGCTACCCCTCCCAGCACCTCCAGTTCCTGTCTCTGGCCCTCAGCTGCCATCCAAAGTGGGAATAAAACGAGAGCACTGGGGAGGTGGAGGCAGGGAGATCAGGAGTTCAAGACCAATCAAGGCCACATATCAAGACCTGGTCTCAAAATAAAAAGTTAAGCCAGGCATAGTCGCGCTTGGGAGGCAGAGGCAGGTGGGTCTCTGTGAGTTCAAGGCCAGCCTGGTCTACATAGTAAGTTTCAGGACAGCTGGGGCCACAGGGAGACCCTGTCCCAAAAAGACCAATTAATTAATTAATTAATTAAAATAAAAAGTTTAAAATTGAGGACCGGAGAGATCGATTAGCAGTTTTGCTACTCTTCCAGAGGCCCCAAGTTCAGTTCCCAGCACCCACAACAGGTGACTCACAACCACCTGTAACTCCAACTCCAGGAAATCCAAAGCCTTCTTAAGTAAGTTAAAAATTGGGGGCTGGAGAGATAGCTCAGCAATTAAGAGCACTGGCTGATCTTGCAGAGGACCTTGGTTTAGTTCCCAGCACCTACATGGCAGCTAACAGCCATCTGTAACTCCAATTCCAGGGGATCCAACACCCTCTTCTGATCTTTAAGGGCACTGCATGATACAAGTGCACTTATACTCATACATTTAAAATAAAAACAATTTTTTAAATATTAAATTTTTTTAATTTTATTTATGTATTTATGTATTTATTTTTTTGGTCTTTTCAAGACAGGGTCTCCCTGTGGCCCCAGCTGTCCTGGAACTCACTCTGTAGACCAGGCTGGCCTTGAACTCACAAAGATCTGCCCGACTCTACCTCCTGAGTGCTAGGATTAAAGTCGTGTATCACCACACCCGCTTCATTGTATTTATTTTAAAGTTTTTCAGGAGCATGACTTTGTCATGTCTGTAGGTTAAACCAAGTGCTAGGATTAAAGGGGGATGTGCCACCGGACACTCAGGCAATAAATGAAACACTGGATTTGGCCCGTGCTACTTGCTAGTCTACCTACTCCCAGTCAAATTAAAATTTTAGAGTAAGAATGTATTAACAGCCAAGCATGCCTAATGNTTGGATCTTTGTGAGTTCAAGGCCAGCCTGGTCTACAGAGTGAGTTCCAGGACAAGCTGGGGCCACAGGGAGACCCTTGTCTTGAAAAGACAAAAAAAATAATACATAAATAATAAATAAAATTAAAAAAATTAATATTTAAAAAATGTTTTTATTTTAAATGTATGAGGTATAAGTGCACTGTCTTCATGCAGTGCCCTTTTACGGATCAGAAGAGGGTTGGATCCCCTGGAATTGGAGTTACGATTAGCTGTTAGCTGCCATGTAGGTGGCTGGGAACAAACCAAGGTCCTCTGCAAGATCAGCGTGCTCTTAATTGCTGAGCTATCTCTCCAGCCCCCAATTTTTAAACTTACTTAGTTTAATGTGGCTTTGGATTTCCTGTGTATGTGTGGAGTTATTATTTTCACTGTTGGTGTGTGTTTGCTTTTTGGGGATACGATTTGCTCTGGAATGATGTAGCATCTTTTTTTGTGTAATTTGATTCTCTTTTGTTTTTTTGGATATTTTCTAATCTCAATTTTATAATTCTCTCGTATCTTTATTAACTTTTAATTATATTAATTATATTGTAGTCGTTCTTTTGTGGACAGTTTGTCTCCTCTGTGGCCCGCTGTCCTAAACTACTTATGTAGATCCCAGGCTGGCCTTGAACTCACAGAGACCCACCTGCCCTCTGCCTCCCAAGCGCGAACTATGCCTGGCTTAACTTTTTACTTTTGAGACCAGGTCTTGATATTGTGGGCCTCTGATTGGTCTTGAATCCTGATTTCTCCCTGACCTCCACCTCCCCCCAGTGCTTCGTTTTTATTCCCACTTTGGATGGCAGCTGAGGGCCAGAGACAGGAACTGGAGGTGCTGGGAGGGGTAGCAGGTCCCCAAACCCAGGACCCAGAGAGGTGAAGCTGTTAAGCAAGCCCAAGCCTGGGGGAAAAAGAACAAAGACCAGGAGGCCAGAGGGGAGGAGAAAAGCCTGGGGGGAGGGCAGAAGAGGAGTGGGCAGATGGCAGTGGGGTGGTTGCGGAGGAGCCGCACTTGGCACTCAGACTCGGAGAGCCAGTTGTCCTGGTAGGAGAGGAAGCATGAAGGACAAGTGCTGTGACTGGAGCGGGATGCTCTTCAGGCCCAGGCTTTCCCATTTGTGAAATAGGAAAAGGACAGTGGGGTCGGACTGTTAGTTCCCAGACGCTCCACTCCTAAAGAACCCTTTTGTCCCGTAGACTTTACAAAAAAACAAAAAAGTGAAGAATTTTGTTTTGTTTTGTGTTTGGATTTTTTGAATCAGGGTCTTCCTGTAGCCCCAGCTGGCCTGGAACACTTCGAAATGCTATGTACGATCAGGCTGGCCTCATTTCCACAGAGATCCTACCTGCCTTTCTTGCGAGTGCTGGGATTAAAGGCTGGTGCCACAACACCTACACCACCAAGTCTTACTGTCCTTCTGAGAGAGCAGTGTAGGACTGGAGTGCGGTTGTCGTAAAGTGCTTGCTGTGTGAGCACGGACCTGGGTTTGCTGCCCTAGCGTGCTTGTAAAAGCCGGGTGTGGCAGCACAAACCTGTAACCCCAGCACCTGGTGGGACAGAGACGGATGATTCCTAGAGCTCACAAGCTAGTCGGTTCCTCGCAGAACTCTGACAGCTCCAGTTCCGTGAGAGACCTTTGTCTCAACAAAATAAGGTGACAAGCATAGAGGAGGACCCTGTGTGTTGACCTGTGGCTTCCAAATTCATATGTGTACCTGCACAACATAAACTTGTATTTATGGCCATTCACAATGCACATCACACCACACAACATCACCAATCTCTGTTAAGACCCTCTCTGTATAGCTGGGTTGTGGTGGATACCACATTTTCATCCCAGTAATTTGGGGAGGCAGAAGCAGATGATCTCCTGTTGAGTTCAAGGCCAGCCTAGTCCTACAAAGCAAATTCTAGGGACTAGCTGGGGCACAAGGGAGCCCCTTTTTTTTATTTCTTTTTCGAGACAGGGTTTCCCTGTAGCCCCGCTGGCTGGAATCGCTTCTGTAAACCAGTGCTTGGCTTGAACTCACTGAAGATCTGTTTGCCTCTGCTCCCCAAGTGCTAGGCATTAAAGGCAAATGCGCCACCATGCCCCGGCAGGGAGACCCTTCAAAAGAATAATAAATAAGTAATAAATAAATAAAAATAAATAAATAACCAACCCCCCTCAGCATTCCTTGTGAGGGCCTGCAGCAGAGGAAGCCTCCTTAGTACACATGTGAGCACGGTGGAGCATTCCTAGAGCTGGCAGGGTTTCTGGGGAAGTCTTCTCTTCAGGCGTGGAGTTTGGCTCAGCTCCTGTGTTGGGAAGGCTGATACAGGGGAGGAGAACTTGGGGGAAGAGGTAGGTTGCTTTTTGCCTGCGACAGACCCAGGCTGTCAGCCCAGACTCCGTAGCCCAATAAACCAGAGATCTCAAGTAACCTGCTGTCACAGGGCAGGGGGACATGGCCTTGTGTCCCTGAATCCTCAGCCCTTTCATTCCTGCAGACAGTTTTAATATATGACCTTATTGCCAGGCGTGTGTGGTGCAATGCCTTTAACTCAGCAATCGAGGAGGCAGAGGAAGGACTGTGCAACCTAGAGTGAGTTCAAGGCCAGCCTGGCTACAGAGTGGGCTCCAGGCCAAGCTGGGTCTAAAGGGTAGACCCTATCTCAAAAAAGACCAATATATTATATATTATATATATTAACATATATTATCTATATATATATATAACCTTTATCTTAGTTCTACTGAATCCCGCCTGTCACCTAACCTAACCCACAGCCACTCAGTGAAGAAGTGCCCCCCCCCTTGCTAATCTTCCCCTCCCCACTCTCCCTCTTCTCTTGCTGGCCTTAAAGTGTGTGTGCATAGTGCTGTGCACGCGCGGCTCGCGTGCCAGGGTTTCTTTGGCTTATTGAAAGCCACTGCCAACGTCCTCTGTACCCTGATCACCAACCAGCCCCTGGGAGTACCCTTCTTTCCTGACAGACCAGCTCCATGGCAAGTCCCCTGGCCTCACATGGCCTCCCTCGTCTGCTGCTCTTCAGTTCTGGTCACTGTGCCACTTCTGTGCCTCTCTTCTCCGTGGTCTTGTTCTTGCCTGAGTCAGCCCCACCTGTCCGAGGTGCCATACCCAAGACTGTGTGCCCTCATCTCAGCCACGTCCCCCTCACCTGAGTCCCACAATTCTTGTACCCAGACCTCTGAGCCACTGACCCTCCTCTGTGCTTGACCTCGTCCCTGTCCTTCCTGTACTCCACCCTTGGGTCCTCAGTGGTTATGGGCCCCAGCTCTGGTTTTGTGTGTGGATGCGCTCCCCTGCTTGAGAACAGTGTGTGGATCTGGAGAGTCTCCCCCAGCCCCCCCCCCAGTTCCTCTCCTGGATTTAATTTATTTATTTTTAATTTATTATTTATTTATTCTTATTTCCTCATTTAGAAAAGCCCTCCACTGCCACACTTCCCTGGTCCTTCAGAGAACTTAGTGTGCTCTGTCCTGTCCACGTACCCAGCAGACTCTCCTCACCTCTCTCTGAAGTCAAGCTCACCTGTGGCCTTCACGTTGCCAGATCCGTGGCTAATTACTATAACTTACACATCCAGTGTGTCTTGGGCTCCTGTCCTGGCCGTGCTGGCTCCCTAGTGAAATGTTGTCCAGAATTCAGTTAAAATGTGGTAAGGAGAGGCTTGTCCTGGAGTAGGGACAGGAGGTGACACTCGTTAACAGGACAGGAAACAGCCAGCCAGAAGGAGCCCCGCAGAGGCCAAGAGCAGGACCAAGCTGGATAGGTCTATGAGCCCTGGGGGCCAGGGGCACTCTGTCAGAGCCTTGAGGGCTGGGGGCCAGGGGCACCTTCGGAGCCTCGAGGGCTCTGCACTGTGTGTGTGAGGTGGAACACGCCCTGTCTGGGCCCCTCCTTCTACCAGGTCATGACCTCCCCGTGAAGCCTGCTCTTTGCTCCAGGCTCCCCACACCCCTTGTGTACTGGGCAGAGGGCTGTTGATCTCTCTCCAACTTTGAGCTTATCTGAAGGGGATTCAGGCTACCTGCTCTGGTAGAAAAGTACTCTGGTGTCAGGCTTGTGAGCTGGCATTTGTCTGGCTGGGTGGGGAGCCCTGTCCTCACCCAGAACTCCAAAGCCTTGGTTACCCCATCTTTAAACTGGGCTCAGTAGTGCCCACCCCTGGGTAGATTCAGTACTGAGGTCCAGCTGTGGAGGTCTCCGGCGGCAGGTGGTTGGTGTGGACACGTCCCTAGGTAGGCCTTTGGCTCCACTTCCTCCCAAAGAGACAGAGGTAGCCTTGAGTGTGGGCTCCAGCGCCCCCCCCCTTTCCTGATGACCCTCCAGGGCACCGTGATTTCACTGCCTCGGGAGGAATTGATGGGACAGACTGCTTGCAGCTCGGCAGCTTGGAGAGACCTGGTCCCTTAACTCATCCCTGCCCTGCCCAGCCTGTCCGCCCCCATGGCTGAGACCATGTGAGGACAGCCTGTGTGAAGATTACTGCCTAATCCCCCGCGGCAGAGGCTTCAGGGAGGAAGAGAGGCCCAAGCTCCCCAGGCGGAGGAGCGGCTGCGCAGCGCTGTCACGCGTCTCTGCGTCTGGCTTTACCATTTCCTTCACATGATCCTGTTGGGCTGCAGACCTGGCTGTGTATTAAGGCCCTCAGTAGCCTGACTCCGCCCAGCATTCTGCCTGCCGCAGGCCCAGGGAGCAGGACGGGCTCTGGAGGGGGCTGATGCTGGCTGGAAGCCAGTCTCAGCTCACAGTGAACTCTACAGAGTGAGCACCGCGTGCTCAGGGGTGTGCGAGCGCTGTTGCAGCCCCTGTACTGAGGAGATGTGTTCCTGGAGCTCAGCGCTGCCTGTGCCTGCCAGAGTTGCTCCTGTGCCCTCCAGGCTGTTCCTGACCTTTCCTGGGTCTGGACAGACTGAACCCAACAACTGCGCAATAGGGAACTCATGCAATGATGTCACCAAGGACACTGGAAGTGTCCCTGGATCTGCGAGTCCTGTCCCCAGGGCTTCTCAGAGGAGGTTCTTTCCTGGGGAGATTTCAGTCCTCAGGAAGGAACCTGGTGGGCAGTTAGGTGTCTCAAGCCAACTGCAAAGACCTCGAGGCAGAGCGAGCTTTGAGAGGAGGGTGAGCTAGGGGAGGAGCCATAGGAAGAGTATAAGAGGGTTGGGCTTATTGGGGAGGTAAGTATCACGAGTCTTGGCTTAGGTTTAAAGAGACCATCTGGCCTAAGTGACTTCTGCTGTTGCCTGCAGAGTGGTGTCTGTGGCGTGAATCAAAGGTTGCAACATGAAGCATTAGAGTTATTTGGAGAGGCTGAAGTAATAGCCATATGGTCAGGTGGTGGGGTTGAGGACGGTCCAGCGACTTAGAACCTGTGGTAGGGGTGGTAGAGGGAGGGTGTGGAATGAGGGTGTTCATGAGAGAGGTTGGGGGGCAAAACCCTGGCTCAGAGTTGTCCTGGGAGGGGACATGGTGGATTTATAGTTGGTAAATTCTGCTGGTGCTGTCTAGGGTCTGGCCTTCAGGAGGCCTGGCCATGGTGTGTGCAGGCACTAACCTGGAGAGGTGTTGGGGAGGCTGCATGGCTGCTTGTACCAAAGGGTAGATACCATGATCCTCCCAGCTGCCTGCTTGGGAGCAGTGTCTGAGCATGCCCAGAGAGAAGGTGTTTCTAAGCGCTGATAAGACAAGGTGTGGCCTCACCACCTGCAGCTTATCTGGGTAAACCTGGCATTTGTCTAAAGACCTTTATACCTGGCATGGTGGCACCATTGGCTATCCTAGTCCCACAGTTCTCAGGAGGCTGAGCAGGGTAAGGAAGATTTGTTGTGAGTTCAGAGTCAGACTGGGCTACAATAGCACAGACCAGGCCAGCCAAGACCCTGTCTCGCAAAGGAAAAAAACCCAGGCTGGGTTTGTTTGTGGTACATGCTCTTTAATCTTCCAGCACTCGAGGTGGGGCAGGCAAATCTCTGTGGATCAAGCCAGCCTGGTCACAAAGAGACCCTTCTCAACATAATATAACAACAATAAAACACTTATACATCTAGGCCTTCTGGAAATTTCCTAGGCGACAATGTTGACCTCTTGCCACTCCATCCCATGATGGCTGGGGGAATGGGGCGGTACTGGAGGAGGGGGGTGTCCCCAGAGTCTCCCAGCTGGTCCCACGGCACTGGCCTGATGGCTCTGTCCTTGAAGCACACTGTGCCATCTGGCTCCTGGGGACGGCGAGGCAGGCCACACAGCAACTGCCAAGGCACTGTGTAGTGTCAGGGTCCTGGTTCTGGCTCTCGTTCTGGAGTGCTCTGGAGGGGCAGGCTGTGTGGCGAGAGGTTACCTCCGGCTCCTGATGAGCCCCAGCTTCCCTGTGGGGAGGCAGCTGCTTTGTGGGGATGTGTGAGTTTGGGGGACGATTAATTACCAAGTTGATTAATTACCAAGTCTGTGATGTACTTCCTGTTGGCTTCTGGCCCTCCAGGGCTGTAGGCTGGCACAAGGTCCTGTGGGGAGATAGAGAGTAAATCCCCCAACAGCATTGGGGGTGCAGCATGTGTAGCTTTCCAGCAGCCCAAGGCTGTCCCTTCCCGATCCTCTGGATGGCCTACAGGGCATGGAGGCTGGGGTCACGAACGGTACAACGCTTTTGTGTGATTCTCTGTGCTTCCGAATTTAGCAGCCTTGAAATTCCCCTATTCCGAGCTTGCTTCTGGCTTGGTCTATACTGAGCAATCTGGGAATTGTTTCAAAGACAGAAGTGGATTCAGACGGTGGGCGGAGGAAACCAGCAGAGGCTTGTTTACCTGGGTTTTTTTCCTTTCCTTTTTCTTGTTTTCTTTTTTTTTTTTTTTTTTTTTTTTTTTTTTTTTTTTTTTTTTTGTGTGTGAGAGAGAGAGAGGACAACTTATGGAATTTGTTTCTCTCCTTCTACCAAGGGTCCCTGGGGGTCAAACTCAAATTCTCAGCAGCTTTGGCAGCAAAGAGACAATAACCGCCCTGCCTCATACTTCCTCACGCTGGAGGGGCTTGGAGGAGGTCCCTCTGTGGCCTTGCTCTCTGCGGGCTCTCGATGGCGTCCTGGGAGCTGCCCTGGCCAGCTCCGTCTGGTGCTGGTTTGACCAGTGCACACACCCGTCTCTCTTCCCCGCAGCACATCCACTTAACTACTGCACGAATTTTCTCCGTGCCTTGGCCACCGCTGGAACTGTATAGAGTTTCCTTCTGGTTTAACTTATGGTCTCCAGTGTCTCTGGTCTTGTGGTCCCTGCACATCCGGCTCTAACAAGCCACCCAGGGAGGCTGCCTGGCATGGGCAGTTCTACTGCAGCCTGGGTGACCCAGGCATTCCCCAGCTGCAGGGCTGAGATGGGAACCAGTGCAGCACTTGGTGGCTCAGAGCACGTGTCAGTGTGCACAGTGTACATGAGCCAGTTGTCCTTCCTCCCACCGTGCCTGTGAGAGGCTGAGCAGACAGCCCAGGACCCATGCCCTCTTCTGGGGGTCTCAGTTGGGAAGCTAAAAGCTAGGTGGCGGGTGCTGTGCAGGTAGGCCCAGGGATTCCTAGGTGGGTGTGTGCAGGTAGGCCCAGGGATTCCTAGGTGGGTGTGTGCAGGTAGGCCCAGGGATTCCTAGGTGGGTGTGTGCAGGTAGGCCCAGGGATTCCTAGGTGGGTGTGTGCAGGTAGGCCCAGGGATTCCTAGGTGGGTGTGTGCAGGTAGGCCCAGGGATTCCTAGGTGGGTGTGTGCAGGTAGGCCCAGGGATTCCTAGGTGGGTGTGTGCAGGTAGGCCCAGGGATTCCTAGGTGGGTGTGTGCAGGTAGGCCCAGGGATTCCTAGGTGGGTGTGTGCAGGTAGGCCCAGGGATTCCTAGGTGGGTGTGTGCAGGTAGGCCCAGGGATTCCTAGGTGGGTGTGTGCAGGTAGGCCCAGGGATTCCTAGGTGGGTGTGTGCAGGTAGGCCCAGGGATTCCTAGGTGGGTGTGTGCAGGTAGGCCCAGGGATTCCTAGGTGATGGTGCTGTGCACGTAGGCCCAGGGATTCCTAGGTGATGGTGCTGTGCACGTAGGCCCAGGGATTCCTACGTGGGTGCTGTGCAGGTAGGCTCAGGGATTCCTAGGTTACGGTCCTGTGCAGGTAGACCCAGGGATTCCTAGGTGATGGTGCTGTGCAGGTAGGCCCAGGGATTCCTAGGTGACGGTCCTGTGCAGGTAGGCCCAGGGATTCCTAGGTGGTTGCTGTGCAGGTAGGCCCAGGGATTCCTAGGTGGTTGCTGTGCAGGTAGGCCCAGGGATTCCTAGGTGGTGGGTGCTGTGCAGGTAGGCCCAGGGATTCCTAGGTGACGGTCCTGTGCAGGTAGGCCCAGGGATTCCTAGGTGATGGTGCTGTGCAGGTACCTGTGGCCCCAGCTGTCCTGGAACTCACTCTGTAGACCAGGCTGGCCTTGAACTCACAAAGATCCACCTGCCTCTGCCTCCCAAGTGCTAGGATAAAATAAATAAAATTAAAAAAAAAAAAAAGAAAAAGTAAGATGTTTAAGTGCATGCTGACAATTCTCCCAGAACTCGGAAGACTGAGGCCAGCCTGGGCTAGAGAGCAGGTTCAAGGCCAACCTGGGCTACATAATAAGACCCTGCCTCATGGGCTGGAAAGATGACTGTCAGGTAGAGCAATATTACTCGTCCAGAGGTCTTGAGTTCGGTTCCCAGCACACACATCAGGCAGCTCATCAGCTGCCTGTACCTCTAGCACCAGGGGAAAAGACGCCCTCTTCTGGCCTCTGCAGACATTGCACTCACACACACATACCTACTCCATAATTAAAAATTAAAAATAAGGGGGCTGGAGAGATGGCTCAGCAGTTAAGAGTGCCGACTGCTCTTGCAGAGGTCCGGGGTTCGATTCCCAGCATCCACATGGCAGTTAAGAACTGTCTTTGGGGACTGGAGAGATGGCCTAGTGGTTAAGAGTGCTGACTGCTCTTGCAGAGGACCCAGGTTCGATCCCCAGCACCCACATGGTAGCTGAGAACCGTCTTTAACTCCAGTTCCAGGGGAATCCGACGCCATCTTCTGACCTCTGTGGCATGGCATGACATGGGTGCACCAACCTACATGCAGACAGTACACTCATAGACATAAAATAACAATAATAAATGAAATAAAATTTAAAAAATAAAATACTTTAAAAAATTAAAAATAAATATATTTGGGGGGCTGGAGAGATGGCCTAGCGGTTAAGAGCACTGACTGCTCTTGCAGAGGACCCAGGTTCGATACCCAGCACCCACATGTCGGCTGAAAACCACCTTTAACTCCAGTTCCAGGGGAATCTGGCACCCTCTTCTGACCGCCGCACGACATGGGTGCACAAACATACATGCAGACAGTACATTCATACACATACAAAAATAAATAAAATTAAATATATATATATATTTTTTTTTAAACCTCGACTCAAAATATCAAAACAAAGACCTCTAAATGCTCTTATCACCCAGCACCAATGCTCTTTCCCTATAGGTCTTTTTTTTCAATTAATTTTACTGTTAATTGTATGTATATGTGTGTCTTTGTAGGAGGTATATACATGTAAGTGTAGGTGCCCCAGAAGCCAGGGGTATTAGATTCCCCCAGGAGTTGGACTTCCAAGCAGTTGTGCACCATATGACACTGATGCGATTGCTGGGGACTGAACTCATTTTCTCTGGAAGATGCCCCCTTAAATGCTGGAGTTAGCGGTATTCAGTGAACAAAGCTGGCTCCCAAGCCCCACACCAAAAGGGCTATAAATTCCAAATAAAGGTGGGCCTCAGGATCAGAGCCACATAGCTCTCTGCTGGAACTTCCTTTCTTCACTCCAGACAATGCTGCAGCCATAAGTTGTCAAGCAATGTGGCACCTCAGACCTAGCCCAGCCTCATTCAGAATGGGAAACCGAGGCACAGGGATAAGCAGGTGACACTTGAAAGTTCTGTAAGGTCCACCACCACCCCAGACAATACTGACCATTTCCCCAAAACTCATACCGAGAAACTGAAATGGAAGTTCAAGCCTATAATTCCAGCACTTCGAAGGCTGGAGGCAGGAAGATCACCATAAGTCTAAGGTCAGCCTGGGCTACACAGTGAACCCCAGACCAGCCTGGGGTACAGTGTGAGATCTTGTCTCAAAAAGGCCAGGTGTGGTGGTGCCCACCTTTAATCCAGCCCTCAGGAGGCAGAGGCAGGTGGATCTCTGTGAGACTGAGGCCAGCCTGGTCTACATAGCAAGTTCCAGGCCAGCTGGTGCTACAGTGAGAACCTGCCTAAAACAAGCCATGGAGACATGGCTCAGCGATTAAGGCACTGACTGCTCTTGCAGAGGACCCAGGTTCAATTCCCAGCACCCACATGGTGGATAACAACCATCTAGTTCCAAGGGATCCAATGCCCTCTTCTGACCCCTCTGGGCACTGCATGACACAGGTGCACTTACATACATGCAAGCAATGCAGTCATACACATAAAAATAAAGTATTAAAAAACAAAAACAAATGAACAACAGTAACAAAAGCATATGGAAATAGCAGCCTACCCCAGCAAGTCCAGCCCAGGGGAGGGGTGGCAGAAAAGAGTGGAGACAGCCTCAGTCAAGGGACAGTGAGTGCTGCTTCTGCCCCACTGGAGTCGAGGAGCTGGCATAGGGTCTGAGTGGGTCAGGAGTCCCAGATACCAATGGTCTCAGTTTTTAGGGGTTGAGAGGTTCCCAGGATATTGGGCTCTTAGTGCCATAGTTGGGAAAGTTCTAGCAAATTTGAACAAATTGATCATCCAGAGCCCAGGTTCCATTAGCTCCAAGAGCAAGCCTAGGCCCACCAGACCGACCCCACAGTGGACAGAAGAGTGGGGCTGCTGGCAGCAGCCTCTGAGGCCCACTCCACATGTGTTCAGATGTCTCAGCACACCCCAGACCTTTCAAAAATACCTGAAGGAGACACGGCAGACATTAAGTTCTGAATAGCACTTACCAATATACCTACCCAGCCCCGGTTTTCTCTATTGTGGTAAAATATATACGACATAATATTTACCACCTCCTTCCTTTCTTTTCTCTCTCTCTCTTTTTTGTTTTTTTTTGGTCTTTTTGTGACAGGGTCTCCCTGTAGCCCCAACTGTCCTGAAACTCACTCTGTAGACCAGGCTGGCCTTGAACCCACAAAGATCCGCCTGCCTCTGCCTCCCAAGTGCTAGGATCAAAGGCGTGCGCCACCACGCCAGGCCCCATCTTCACCATTTCTAAGTGTGAGGCTCAGCACATTGCCACCTCACCATCATGTGTCATTTCTGTGTCTTCCAATAATCTGCAAGTATTACTTTAATGATCAAGAAAAATACTTTATCTCTTTTCTTCTTTTTTTTTTTTTTAGCTTTTTGAGACAGGGTCTCCCTGTAGCCCCAGCTGGCCTGGAGCTCACTCCGTAGACCAGGTTGGCCTTGAACTACAGAGACCCACCTGCTTCTACCTCCCAAGTGCTAGGATTAAAGTGCTAGGGTATGCCACCACATAGGGCTTCCTTTTTTTTTTTTTTATCTTTTTCAGACAGGGTATCCCTGTAGCCCCAGCTGTCCTGGAACTCACTCTGTAGACCAGGCTGGCCTTGAACTCACAAAGATCTGCCTGCCTCTGCCTCCCAATGCCACCACACCCAGCTGGCTTCCAAGCTAGGTGTGGTGGTACATGCCTTTTACCCCAGCATTTGGGAGGTAGAGGCAAGTGGATCTCAGTAAATTCCAGGCCAGCTACGATTACATAGTGAGACCCTACTTCAAAGAAAAATACATAAAATAAAAGACAGAGTCTTGTGTAGCCCAGGCTGGCTGCAACTTGGCGATGTAACCGAGGATCATCCTCCTGAGGCTGGCCTCAACTCCTGATCGCCCTGTCCTCCGGTCTTCACCTCCTGAGATCTGAGATTACAGGCATGGGTCATCACACCTGGCTTTTTATTTAGGTTTTAAAGATATCCTCCAGCTTATAGCATAAGCCCCTGTGGGAAAGTAAACAGCGCCTGGCATCTAGGTGTGCGAGCAGAACTGGGAGGTCATGGGGTGGGCTTTGAGCTCTGGGCAGGGGTTAAGTCCTTTCCACTTTGGGGAGTCCAGGATTCAGACTCCCCTGCCCCTGCCTCAGGAGAAGACATCTCTCTCTCTTTCTTTTTTTTCTTGGTCTTTTTGAGACAGGGTCTCCCTGTAGCCCAGCTGTCCTGGAACTCACTCTGTAGACCAGGCTGGCCTTGAACTCACAAAGATCCGCCTGCCTCTGCCTCCCAAGTGCTAGGATTAAAGGCAAGCAAGCGCCACCATGCCCCGCTGATGCCCTCTCTTTTTTGGAGACAGGAAGACTTGGGTTCAAATGCTCAGTCTGCTGTCCTCATGCTCAGTGACCTTGGGCTGGTACTGGTTCTCTCCGAGCCGCGGTTCCTTTGGCACACAGGGGGTGCTTGATCTAGCATTTTCCATCTTCCCCTGCTGCTCACCTCCATGTATACAAGTGTAAACCCCCTGCATCCCATAGGCCCAACATGACATCACCTCTGTGAAGCACCTCAATTCCGCTGCAGAGACCTTGTCTTGACTCCTGGCCCCTATCAGGGCTTCGGGCTGCTGCGCCTGAGTCATGCTGCCTTCCCTCCAGGCCTGGCAGACTCAATAAAGCTGTGCTAAATGAAGCCATCACAGGCAGAAATGACCCAAGCACAAGAAACACGCACGCCCCCTCACAACACCCGTGCTTCCACATCCCAGCATGGGGTTCTGGGGTGGGCAGAGGACTCTGTGTGTGTGTGTGTGTGTGCGCACACACACACACACAAACAGAGTCAGCCCACCTGACCTGCAGGTACCCTCAGGCTTCCACCCTACTTGGGGCCTGCAGAGGCGTCTGTGAACTGAAGACTGCCCACTGATGTAGGAATTTAGACAGACATGTCTAGGGGTCAGGATTACAAAGTGTAACAGAAACAGGCTTTCCTACCCACAAAAGGCTCCCCACTGGGTGGACATTTAAACATGGTCACTTTTCCTATGACTAGAATAAACCTCAAGCCATCCCACCCACCAGGTCCTGATACGGCCCTGACAACCAGGTAAGGAGAACACTTCACCACCCCAGGTACATAGCTGGCTTCAAGCATAACCCAAGAGTCTCTAACAATGTCCCCATCCTGTGCCTTGAATTCTGGCCCTTCTGGTTTGGGCCCATCAAGAACTGCCTTCAGGCCAGCAGAGGCAAGACCCTTCAGGACACTGTCTCAGTGATGCCCTGACAGCCCCAGAGGGCCCCCGGAGCGTGAAAAGGCACCCGAACCCCTCCCTTCAAGCTGTTTTTGGACCCAGGTTTGAGATGAGCCCCATTCAGCCCTGGGAGTCCTGTCCTCACTGAGTGGGCTGCAGGTTGAAAACAGACCTCCGTGCTCTTCCCAGTGTAGACAATATCTGACAGCCATTCAGGTATTTGCTGGGGGTGGGGGTGGAATACTGTGAAGTCATGAAATGTCAAAGCCCAAGGGGGCCCTCTAGGAGGCTCCTCCCACCCTCTATAAATTGAGAAACTGAGGCACGACCTGAGGCGGTGCTGCCCACCCAGCTCAGAACCTCATTCCTGGGTGGTTCCCAGTCCAAGGTCACGGCGCGTAGGAGATGCAGGGAGCGCGCGAGCCAGTACCTGACCCAGACTCCTCGCTCCGTAGTGCGCGGCAGGCGCGGCGGTGCACCCCCGCGGGGAGGTCCGCGCCCTGCTCCGCGCCCCCAGGGCGCCCGACCCCCGGGCTCCGTCCCCACGCCGCGCGCGCCGAGCCGCCAGCTGCAGCGCCCGGAGGTCACGGCGCACGACGGGGCGGGGGCGCAGGATGGGGGACTATGCGAGCCAGGGGCTCGGGGGTGAGGGTGAGCACCCAGCCCGGGCGGGGCAAGCACCGAGCACCCAGGGGGCTCGGATCGGCGGGCAGGACAGTCTTCTGCGCACCGCACCCGCACCCTGCACCCCGCGGCGTCCTTACCCACGACACGACGCGCAGGATGGTGTGCGGCTGCCGCGCCAGGGTGTAGGGGTCGAAGGCGCCCCCGGCCTTGCCCGCTCCGTACGCACCCCCTTCCATCGTGGCTGCACCGCGCGGCGCCCCCCGCTCGGCGCGCGCCGCCGGCCCGTGCGCGTGCGCGTGCGCGTTCCCCCGCCCCCTCCCCTGCTGCGGCCTGCGCTCGGGGCTGCCGCCAGGGGGCGATGCTGCGCGGCGGGCGCAGCTCGCGGGGGCGCGCTCCTCGCCAGCGCCTGGCCTCCTCGGAAAGCGCGGTGGAGGTGGGTGTGGACGGCAGGTGCAGGCGCGTGCCCGCCCCGGGCGCCCTCTAAACCCTGGCTCTGCAGGAAATCGGCTTATTTATTTATTTATTTATTTATTTGCCTCCTTACTGTCGCTGTCTGCCCCAAATACAACGAAAGAGGCTGCATTTGTGCGGTGTTTGGCGCACAGTATGCGCAGCTGAGAGATTGGCCGAATGAATGAACAAGCCTCATAGCAACGACCCTCTCTCAAAGACCGGCAGAACTCCCCACCTCTCAGGACCACCTGCTACCAGACCCCACGATGACGTTATGCACCGCACCCCCACCTGGAGGGACCTGCGGTGGAGGGCTTAGAAAGAACAAGATTCCTGGAGATTCTCCTCCCCCTCCCCCAGAGCACCTCTGCCCCTCCCCTTAATCCAGTGATTAATGTGATTATTTCTTCCTTGCCCCCTCTGCTAGTGTGGGCTCCCGATGTCCATTTTGGCTATCCTCTTTCCTGTATCCAAAGCCTTCACAAACAGTAGGTGATCAATAGATACACCCTAAATAGTCTTATCCCAGTACTTTTTATTTTGTGTGTATGAATGCCTGCATGTATGTAAGTGCACCCATGTTATTTGATGCCCTTGTAATGCCAGTTCCAGAACCAGATTCCCTGAGCCAGCTCTCTCATGTAGGCCAAGCTGACCTGGAATAGCTTTGAACTTCCACCTTCCAGATGCTGGACTTACAGGCATGCACCACCACGCCCAGCTAATGTAAGAACCACCTCCCAGGACCACTACTTTCCAGATCTGCCCCCTCTGCTGACCCGCAGGCAAGCCTCTCAGGGCTGCCTTTCGCCTTGTCAGGTTCCAGGAACAGGCTAGACAAGACTATCTACAGAGGTGGTTCTGCCTGGTGTCATTCTGTGACACTGCCAGATCAGAGCAGCAGAGTCTCGTGGGCCAGGGGACACTTCTTGGGAACAATGTGGAGGCAAAGTTCTATCTCAAGCTCAACTTATTGTTCGTTTACTCTCTTCCAGTCCCAGGTGTTGGACTTTACTTCATTACTGAAAATCTATGAGGCTGATATTGTACTATGATCACATACATATAACTTTCAGAAGAGGGGCTAGAGAGACGGCTTGGCAGTTAAGAGCGCTTATTGCTCTTTGCAGAGGACCTGAGTTTGGTTCCCACCACCCACATGAGGCCTACAACTGTCTTTAAATCCAGTTCCAAGGCATCTGACACCCTGGCTCCTAGGACACGGCACAGGAATGGTATACTTACACACCTGCAAGCAAAACACTCATGCATATAAAAATAATAAATCCTAACTCCTACTGGACCTAGGGTAGGACCTCAGGAATGACCTGACTCCAACTGGATCTAAGGTATGACCTCAGGAGTGACCTGACTCCTACTGGACCTAGGGTATGACTCAGGAATGACCTGACTCCAACTGGACCTAGGGTGTGATCTCAGGAGTGACCTGACTCCAACTGGACCTAAGGTATGACCTCAGGAGTGACCTGACTCCTACTGGACCTAGAGTATGACCTCAGGAGTGACCTGACTCCAACTGGACCTAGGGTATGACCTCAGGAGTGACCTGACTCCTACTGGACCTAGGGTATGACCTCAGGAGTGACCTTACTCCTACTGGACCTAGAGTATGACCTCAGGAGTGACCTGACTCCTACTGGACCTAGGGTATGACTTCAGGAGTGACCTGACTCCTACTGGACCTAGGGTATGACCTCAGGAGTGACCTGACTCCTACTGGACCTAGGGTATGACCATCAGCGAGTGACCTGACCTCAGACGAGTAGCTCGAGGAGTACTCCATGGCCAGGGTATGACCTCAGGAGTGACCTTACTCCTACTGGACCTAGAGTATGACATCAGGAGTGACCTGACTCCAACTGGACCTAGGTGTGACCTCAGGAGTGACCTGACTACTACTGGACCTAGGTGATGACTATCAGGAGTGACCTGACTCCTAGTGGACCTAGGTATGACCTCAGGAGGACCTGTACTCCTACTGGACCTAGAGTATGACCTATCAGGAGTGACCTGACTCCAACTGGACCTAAGGTATGACCTCAGGAGTGACCTGACTCCTACTGAGACTAAGAGTATACCTCAGGAGTGACCTGACTACCTACTGGACCTAGGTAGTGACCTCAGGAGTGACCTGACTCCTCTGGACCTAGAGTTGACCTCAGGAGTGACCTTACTCCTAGCTGGACCTAGGGTGTGACCTCAGGAGTGACCTGACTCCTCTGACCTAGAGTATGATTCAGGAGTGAGCTTACTCCTCAGTGGACCTAGGGTATGACTCAGGCAGTGATGACCCAGAAATGGTATGACTCGATGACCTTACCTACTGGACCTAGGGTATGACCTCAGGAGTGACCTGTACTCCTGGACCTAGGGTGTGACCTCAGGAGTACCTACTCCTAGCTGGACCTAGGTTTGACCTCAGGAGTGACCTGACTCCTGACCTAAGTAGATTCAGCGTAGATCAGTGATAGGTATGACCTCAGGAGTGACCTTACTCCTCTGGACCTAGGTATGACCTCAGGAGTGACCTGACTCCTACTGGACCTAGAGTATGACATCAGGAGTGACCTGACTCCACTGACCTAGGGTATGACCTCAGGAGTGACCTGATCCAATGCATAGGGATGACCTGAGTGACCGTCTACTGGACTAGTATTCAGCAGTGACCTGACTCCAAGTGGAAATAGGGTATGACCTCAGGAGTGACCTGACTCCACTCGACCTAGGGTATGACCTCAGGAGTGACCTGCTACCTTACTAGGACCTAGAGTATGATTCAGAGTGACTTGACTCCTACTGGACCTAGGAGTAGGACCTCAGGAATGACCTGACTCCATACTGGAACGAGGTGATGAGTGACCTCTACGCTAGAGTTGACGACTGATACTCCTACTGGACCTAGGGTGTGACCTCAGGAGTACCTGACTCCTACTGGACCTAGGTATCACCTCAGGAGTGACCTACTCCTACTGGACCATAGGTATGACATCGGAGTGACCTGACTCCAACTGGACCTAGGGTATGACCTCAGGAGTGACCTGACTCCTACTGGACCTAGGTATGACCTCAGGAGTGACCTGACTCCTACTGGACCTAGAGTATGACGTCAGGAGTGACCTGACTCCAGCTCGACCTAGGGTATGACCTCAGAGTGACCTTACTCCTACTGGACCTAGAGTATGACCTCAGAGTGACCTGACTCCTACTGGACCTAGGGTATGACGTCAGGAGTGACCTGACTCCTACTCGACCTAGGGTATGACCTCAGGAGTGACCTGACTCCAAGTGGTCCTAGGGTATGACCTCAGGAGTGACCTGACTCTACTGGACCTAGGTATGTGACCTCAGCAGTGACCTGACTCCTACTGGACCTAGAGTATGCATGTCAGGAGTGACCTGACTCCTACTGGACCTAAGGGTATGACCTCAGGAGTGACCTTGACTCCTACTGGACCTAGGTATGACATCGGAGTGACCTGACTCCAACTGGACAAGGGTATGACCTCGGAGTGACCTTGACTCCTACTGGACATAGGTATGACTCTCGGAGTGACCTGACTCCTACTCGACTAGGGTATGACCTCAGGAAGTGACCTGACTCCTACTGGACCATAGGTATGACTCTCATGGAGTGACTCTACTCCTACTGGACCTAGGGGTGACCTCAGGAGTGACCTGACTCCTACTGGACCTAGAGGTATGACCTTCAGGATGACCTGTTACTCCTACTGGACCTAGGGTATGACCTCAGGAGTGACCTGACTCTACTGGACCTAGAGTATGACTCAGGAGTGACCTGACTCCAACTGGACCTAGGTATGACTCAGGAGTGACCTTGACTCCTACTGGACCTAGAGTATGACTCAGGAGTGACCTGACTCCTACTGGACCTAAGGGTATGACCTCAGGAGTGACCTACTCCTCTCGACCTAGGTTTGACCTCAGGAAGTGACCTTACTCCTCTGGACCTAGGTATGACCTCAGGAGTGACCTGACTCACAGTGGAAACCTAGGGTGTGACCTTCAGGAGTACCTGACTCCTATCTGAGACCTAGAGTATGACCTTCAGGAGTGAGCTGTACTCCTACTGGACCTAGGGTATGCACCTCAGGAGTGACCTGACTCCTACTGGACCTAGGGTGTGACCTCAGGAGTGACCTGACTCCTACTGGACCATAGAGTATGATTCGGAGTGACCTGACTCCTACTGGACCTAGGGTAGTGACTCAGGAGTGACCTGACTCCTACTGGACCAGGGTATGACTCAGGACTGACCTTACTCCTACTGGACCTAGAGTATGACCTCAGGAGTGACCTGACTCCTACTGGACCTAGGGTTTGAACTCAGGAGTGATCCTTACTGCCTGTTGCAGAGTGCCGATCCTATGGTTAGGTGACCTCAGGAGTGACCTTACTCCTAGCTGGACCTAGGTTGTGACCTCAGG
Organism: Rhizomys pruinosus; assembly: GCA_009823505.1. Taxonomy (NCBI): domain Eukaryota; kingdom Metazoa; phylum Chordata; class Mammalia; order Rodentia; family Spalacidae; genus Rhizomys; species Rhizomys pruinosus. The sequence goes on along the minus strand of VZQC01004002.1, from coordinate 683,434 downwards.
AGTGACCTTACTCCTAGCTGGACCTAGAGTTGACCTCAGGAGTGACCTTACTCCTCTGGACCTAGGTATTGACCTCAGGAGTGACCTGACTACTACTGGACCTAGGGTTGACTTCAGGAGTGACCTGACTCCTATCTGGACCTAGAGTATGACTTAGGAGTGACCTGACTCCTAACTGGACCTAGGGTATGACCTCAGGATGACCTGACTCCTACTGGACATAGGGTATGACCTCTGGAGTGACCTGACTCCTACTGGACTAGGTATGACCTCATGGAGTGACCTGACTTCCTACTGGACCATAGGGTATGACTCAGGAATGACCTGACTCCATACTGGACCTAGGTGTATGACCTCAGGATGACCTGCTCCTACTGGACCTAGAGTGATGACCTCAGGAGTGACTTGACTCCTACTGGACTAGGGTATGATGTGGATGACCTGACTCCTACTGGACCTAGGTGTCACTTCAGGAGTGACCTTACTCCTACTGGACCTAGGGTATGACTCAGGACTGACCTTTCTCCTACTGGACCTAGAGTATGACCTCAGGAGTGACCTGACTCCAAGTGGACATAGGGTATGACCTCAGGAGTGACCTACTCCTCTGGACCTAGGGTATGACCTCAGGAGTGACCTGACTCCTGCTGGACCTAGGTATTGACCTCAGCAGTGACCTAACTCCTGCTGGACCAAGAGACATCAGGAGGACGACCATGACTAAGTGACCTCAGGAGTGACCTTACTCCTGCTGGACCTAGAGTAGTGACCTCGGAGTGACGACCATGACCTGGATGACCGTGATTACTCCTACTGGACCTAGAGTATGACCTCAGGAGTGACCTGACTCCTGGACTGTATGACCTCGAGCTGCTATGACTAAGGTATCACCTCAGGAGTGACCTTACTCCTACTGGACCTAGGGTATGACCTCAGGAGTGACCTGTTCCTACTGGACCTAGAGTATGACCTCAGGAGTGACTTACTCCTACTGGACCTAGAGTATGACTGTCAGGATGACCTTGACTCCTACTGGACCTAGGTATGATCAGGAGTGACCTGACTCCTACTGGACTTAGGGAATGACCTCAGGAGTGACCTGACTCCTACTGGACCTAGGGTATGACTTCAGGAGTGACCTGACTCCTACTGGACCTAGGGTATGACCTCAGGAGTGACCTGACTCCTACTGGACCTAGGTATGACCTCAGGAGTGACCTGACTCCTACTGGACCTAGAGTATGACCTCAGGAGTGACCTTACTCCTCTGGACCTAGGGTAGTGACCTCAGGAGTGACCTACTCCTAGCTGGACCTAGGGTTGTGACCTCAGCAGTGACCTATACTCCTGCTGGACCTAGGTAGTGACCTCAGGAGTGACCTTACTCCTACTGGACCTAGGGTTGTGACCTCAGGAGTGACCTACTCCTCTGGACTAGGTTTGACCTCAGGAGTGACCTGTACTCTACTGGACCTAGGGTATGACTTCAGGAGTGACTCTGACTCCTACTGGACCTAGGTATGACTTCAGGAGTGACTGACTCCTACTGCGACCATAGGTATGACCTCAGGAGTGACCTGACTCCTACTGGACCTAGAGTATGACCTCAGGAGTGACCTGACTCCTACTGGACCTAGAGTATGACCTCAGGAGTGACCTGACTCCTACTGGACCTAGGGTAGTGACCTCAGGAGTGACCTGACTCCTACTGGACCTAGGGTATGACCTCAGGAGTGACCTGACTCCTACTGGACCTAGGGTATGACCTCAGGAGTGACCTGACTCCTACTGGACCTAGAGTATGACCTCAGGAGTGACCTGACTCCAACTGGACCTAGGGTATGACCTCAGGAGTGACCTGACTCCTACTGGACCTAGAGTATGACCTCAGGAGTGACCTGACTCCAACTGGACCTAGGGTATGACCTCAGGAGTGACCTGACTCCTACTGGACCTAGAGTATGACTTCAGGAGTGACCTGACTCCAACTGGACCTAGGGTATGACCTCAGGAGTGACCTGACTCCTACTGGACCTAGAGTATGACCTCAGGAGTGACCTGACTCCTACTGGACCTAGGGTGTGACCTCAGGAGTGACCTGACTCCTTCTGGACCTAGAGTATGACCTCAGGAGTGACCTTACTCCTACTGGACCTTGGTTGTGACCGCAGGCCTCACTCCTGTTGCATGAACAGGTGCGCTGACATTTTTGCAGGCAAAACACTGATACACATAAAATATAAACAAACCAGGATGGAGAGGTGGCCTAGCAGTTAAGAGTGCCAACTGCTCTTGCAGAGGACCCAGGTTCGATCCCCAGCATCCATATGGCGGCTGAAGAACCGTCTTTGTCTTTTTTTTTTTTTTTTTTTTTTCGGTTGTGTATGAATGTACTGTACATGCGTCATGCAGGGTGTGTGCACCGTGATTGGCAATGCCGCGGAGGTCAGAAGAGGGTCCGGATTCCCCTGGAACTGGAGTTCTCCTGGAACTGGAGTTTCAGACGGTTCTCGGCCGCCATGTGGGTGCTGGGGATCGAACCCGGGTCCTCTGTAAGAGCGGTCGGCGCTCTTAACCGCTAGGCCATCTCTCCAGCCCTTTTGTCTTTTTTAAAAAATTTTTTTATTTATTCTTGTATGTGTATGAATGTACTGTCTGCGTGTAGGTTTGTGCACCCGTGTCGTGCAATGCTGCGGGATGGTTAAAGATGGTTCTCAGCCGCCATGTGGGCGCTGGGGATTGAACCTCTGCAACAGCAGTTGGCACTCAACTGCTAGGCCATCTCTCTAGCCCCAAGAACCATCTTTAACTCCAGTTCCAGGGGAATCCAACACCCTCTTCTGACCTCCATAGCATTGCACGACACAGATGCACAAACCTATGTGCAGACAGTACATTCATATACATACAAAAATAAATAAAATTTTTTAAATTTAAGAAATATATAAACAAACCAATAAAAACAAAATTTTCATGGTCTTTTTAAAAATTTATTTATTATTTTTTATATGCATGTAGGTTGGTGCACACGTGTCGTGCAATGCCGCAGAGGTCAGAAGAGGGCATCAGATTCCCCTGGAACTGGAGTTAAAGACGGTTCTTAGCCACCATGTGGGTGCTGGGGATCGAACCCTCTGCAAGAGCAGTCGGTTGGTTAAGATGGCTCTTAACCGCTGAGCCATCTCTCCAGCTCCTTCATGGTCTTTTTGAGACAGGGTCACCCTGTAGCTCCAGCTGGCCTGAAACTCGCTGTGTAGATGAGGCAGGTCTTGAACTCAGAGATCTGCCTGCCGCTGCCTCCTGAATGCTGGGATTAAAGGGGTGAGCCAACACACCCTGCCTAGAGGTGAGTGCTTTTATAATTAAGATTTGGAGGGACAAGTCCTTCACCTAGAAAACACAGCAGCCAGGCAAGGGGAGCTCTGGGAAGGGCGGCTGTGCAGCAGGAGAACTTGGTGCTACTGAATGGATGGCTGTTGTAACAGGATCCCGGCATCTAGGAGGCGGCACTGGGATCTGGATTAAGGTTTTAAGAAATTTAGGAAGGTACAATGGTCTTTTCCTGCTTTTGGTCTGTCTGTAGTTGTTAACTGATTAACCAACCACCTCTTATCCTCAATTCATGTCAAAGGAAAAGGGTGTAGTCGTTTGGCAGAGTATGCTTACCATGCCGAACACGCGAACATGCACCGGACTCAATCCGCAGGAAAATTAGGCCATCTCAGAATTCTCTGTATGTGTCTGTCTCCCTCTGCATGTGAGTTTTTTAATTATTTTTTTTAATTTTTTTGTGTATGAGTGTACTGTCTGCATGTAGGTTGGTGCACCCGTGTCGTGAAATGCTGCGGAGGTCAGAAGAAGGCGTCAGATTCCTCTGGAACTGTAGTTAAAGACGGTTCTTAGCCGCCACGTGGGTGCTGAGAATCGAACCCGGGTCCTCTGCAAGAGCAGTCGGCACTCTTAACCCCTAGGCCATCTCTCCAGCCCCTGCAGGTGTCTCTATCTCAGCGTTCTCTCTGTGTGTCTAGTGTCGTGTGTGTGTGTGTGTGTGTGTGTGTGTGTGTGTGTGTGTGTCTTGAACTCAATATGTAGCCCAGGATAACCTTGAATTCATAATTATCCTGCCTCCAACTTCCAAGTATTGGAATTACTGGCTGCACTATCTCACCCAGCTTCAGAATTTTTCTCTTAGCAGATGGAATTATCCCAAAAAAGGGACGAGGAAGGTGGAGCACAGGGACGAGGAAGGTGGGGCACGGGGACGAGGAAGGTGGGGCACGGGGACGAGGAAGGTGGGGCACGGGGACGAGGAAGGTGGGGCAGCAACGGACAGGAAGGTGGAGCGGGGGGATGAGGAAGGTGGGGCACGGAGATGAGGAAGGTGGAGCGTGGGGATGAGGAAGGTGGGGCACGGGGACGAGGAAGGTGGGGCACGGGGACGAGGAAGGTGGGGCACGGGGACGAGGAAGGTGGGGCACGGGGACGAGGAAGGTGGGGCACGGGAACGAGGAAGGTGGGGCACGGGGACGAGGAAGGTGGAGCGTGGGGATGAGGAAGGTGGGGCACAGAGATGAGGAAGGTGGGGCACGGGGACGAGGAAGGTGGGGCACGGGGACGAGGAAGGTGGGGCACGGGGACGAGGAAGGTGGGGCACGGGGACGAGGAAGGTGGGGCACGGGGACGAGGAAGGTGGGGCGCGGGGACGAGGAAGGTGGGGCACGGGGACGAGGAAGGTGGGGCAGGAAGGTGGCGCACGGAGATGAGGAAGGTGGGGCACGGGGACGAGGAAGGTGGGGCACGGGGACGAGGAAGGTGGGGCACGGGGACGAGGAAGGTGGGGCACGGGGACGAGGAAGGTGGAGCGTGGGGATGAGGAAGGTGGGGCACGGGGACGAGGAAGGTGGAGCACGGAGATGAGGAAGGTGGGGCACGGGGACGAGGAAGGTGGGGCACGGGGACGAGGAAGGTGGAGCACAGGGATGAAGTTCACTCTGAGCCTAGGAATGGTGCACTCATGGAGTCCATGCAATGAAACACCAGTGGGTGCCAGGCAAGAAAGGAAAGGGGCCAGGTAAGCAGGAAAACAAACTGGCTGAGCCAGGCTTAAAGTCTGAGGGCTGAGGAGATGGCTGTGGTAAAGTGTCTGGCACACAGGTACAGGGAGGAGATGGCTGTGGTAAAGTGTCTGGCACACAGGTACAGGGATCTGAATTTGGGTCCCCAGCACCCACATAAACACCCAACATGGCCCAGAATGCCTATGACCCTAGCACTGGTGGGGGAGGGGACAAGAGGACATCTGTAACTCACTATCAGACCAGACTGGCAGGCCCTCCATCCCATTCCCAACATTCTGGGGAAGTGATGTAGACGCCTCGTGGTTCAAGTCTATCCTCAGTTACATAGAGAGTTAAGGCTAGCCCAAAAATGGATGCCTGTAATGAGAATTGTTCTAGCAAAAAACAAAAACAAAAAATCACTAGAGTGCTAAAAGGTTAAGAAGGAGAGCCTCCAGCCCTGTGTGATGGTACAGGCCTTTAAGCCCAGCACTCAGGAAGCAGAGGCAGGGGGATCTCTATGAGTTCAAGGCCAGCCTGGTCTACATAAGCTAGTTCAGGACAGCTGGAGCTAAAAGGAGACAACTGAGTCTCAAGACAACAAACAAACAAAAAAAAAAAAATGGAGAGCCTCAGCCCATCCATTAAAAAGATTAATTAAGAAATCTGTTTTCCAGGGATGGAGAGATGCCTCAACACTTAAGAGCACTTACTTTGTTGTAGAGGATCCTGGTTTGAATCCCAGCTTCCACATGGTGGCTGGAACCTCTGTAACTCCAAATTCCAGGAGAACCCAGTTCCAGGGGAATCCGACATCAACCTCGTTCTGTCTCCCTCGCTTTGCACGACAGGGTTGCACAACCTACATGCAGAACAGTACATTCATAAACACAATTATAATTAAATAATTAATTAAAATTTTAAAAAAAAGGTAAAAAAAAAAAAAAAAAAAAAAGGCATGATGGTGCATGCCTTAATCCCCATGGAGAGAGAGGGCTGGCAGATTTCTGTGAGTTACAAGGCCACCTGGTCTACATAGGGATTCCAGGAAGCTGGGGCTACAGAACCCTGACTCAAAATAAATAAATAAATAATTCCATTTCCAGATGGGACTTTTGTCCAGAGATGGGAAAAACCTTGCTCCAGACAACTCAGGAGAGCTTTGGAGTGCTTACTTTGAATCTAAGCTGTGATGAATTGTTCAAGTACTCCCCTGCTAAGTACTCCCCTGCTAAGTACTCCCCTGCTTAAGTACGCCCCTACTAAGTAGGTCTACCCCCAGCTTCCTGCATTTCCGCTGCCTCTGCCCCCAAGCTCTGGAGAGTGTCTATATTTTGAAAAAGCTCAGATGATTTCCTTCATTTATTTTTTTAATTTTTATTTATTTATTTATGTGTATGAATGTAACCGTCTGCAATGTAGATTTGTGCAACCATGTTGTGCAATGCCACGGAGGTTAGAGAGGGCGTCGGATTCCCCTGGAACTGGAGTTAAAAGATGGTTATCTCAAGCCCACCATGTAGGTGCTGGGGATCAAACCGGGGTCTGCAAGAGAAGTTGGGGATCTAATCGCTAGGCCATCACTCCAGCCCCTCCTTCATTTATTTATTTATTTATTTATTTATTTATTTATTTATTTACTTGCTTATTTATTTTTCTTCTATGTGAATGAGTTTTTGGCTGTGCACCCCTGTCATGCAATGCCTGTGGAGGCCAGAAGGGGGCGTAGGATTGCCGGAACTGGAGCCACCAAGTGGGAGAGGGAACTGACTCTGGGTCTTCTGTAACAGCCACAGTGCGTTGACCCACCAGCCATCTTCTCCAGCACCTCTTGTTTCTTTACAGGAGTTCCTTTTTTTTTTTTTTTTTTTGGTCTTTTTGAGACAGGGTTTTCCCTGTAGCCCAGCTGTCCAGGAACTATGTAGAACCAGGATGGCCTTAGAACTCACAGAGATCTGCCGCCTCTGCTCCCAAGTGCTGGGATTAAAGGCGTGCGCCACTCTGCCCTGCTCATTTTTAATTTTTTAATTACACATTTATTATATATATGGGCGCACATGCCACATCTTGTGTGACCATCTTGGGACAGCCATGGGAGTTGATTCTCTCCATCCATCAAGTGAGTCCCAAGGATTGAACTCAGGTCGTCAGGCTGGGTACTAAGAGCCTTTACCTGCTGAATCATCTTTCCTGCCCTCATATTTATTTTTATTTTGTAAAGTTGCACAAGTAATCACTGCTGAGTGCATTCTGATTGTGAAGAATGTAGCAGAATATACATCCATCTGGGACAGGTGCCTTCGCACCCACCTACTGCACGCCCACTGCACCCAGTGCGATGGGCCCTTGTCAATCAGCTGTGGATAAATTTATTTATTACGCAGCCGGGCGTGGGTGGCAGCACGCCATTTAAATCCTAGCAACTTGGGAGCAGAGGCAGGAGGATCTTTGTGAGTTTCAAGGACCAGCCCTGGTCTACAGAGTGAGTGTCCAGTGCCAGCGGGACTTAGGGTAGACCCCTGTCTCAAAAAGACCAAAAAAAAATAATATATATATATTTATTGATTATCTGAATCTGGCCAGGGAAGTGCTGAGCTGTGTCACGTCTACACATATGTCCCGCTCCTGTTTGTTTCCTGGTACACAGCTCCTTGAGCTCTTAGCATATGTGAGCTGATATGTCTTCATGTATGTTTATGAGCCTCCCAGAGTCACAACCTGCACAGAACCCTGGTGAAACCATTATGGAAAACTGCACCGGTTATTTATTATATTTTTGGTCTTTTTTTCTTTTTTTTTTTTTTTTGGTCTTTTTGAGACGGGTCCTCCCTGTAAAGCCCCAAGCTATCTTGGAACTTGGCTCTGTAAGACCAAGGCGCTGGCCCTTGAACTCACAAAGATCTGCCCTGGCCTCTGCCTCCCCAAGTGCCCTAGGGGATTAAAGGGCATGCGTCACCAAAACGCCCAGCCCCTAATTTTTTGTCTTTTTTGAGAGAGTCTTCTCTAAAAGCTCCAGATGGCCTGGAGTTCACTAATGTAGACAGGTTGCCCTTAAACTCATGAGCCGACTCCTATCCCTGGCTCTACCTCTGTGGTGCTGGGATTAAAAGAGGTGTGTCACTATGACTAACAGGCTCCCTGGGACTTGCTACAGTTGCCCTACAGGAACGGTGTCAGCATACATGAGATCCGTGCAAACTCAAACAGACAAACCCCAACATAGAACTGTGGAAATGAGCAACAACCCCAATCTTTCTTTCACCTGCCTCTGTCTCCAGAGTGCTGGGATGAGAGCTGTGCACCACCAAGCCACACCCAGCGAGCTGATCTTAAATGACTGTATAGGCTGACCAGACCCAGGTGGATGACCTTGCATTGAGGAATGCCTAGGGTCACCAACTTGAGAGAATAGGCCTTAATGGAAATGTGAGAATGAATGAATGTCAGGAGAAGGGACTATGGGAGGGTGTGAGAAGGAAGAGGGTATAATGAGGAATTAGATTGAGCTGTTCTGTTTGAAAAACACAAAAATTCAATTAAAAATTTACAGGCCGGGCGTGGTGGCGCACGCCTTTAATCCTAGCACTTGGGAGGACAGAGGCAAAGGGCAATCTTTGTGAGTTCAATGCCAGCCTGGGTCTACTGAGGAAGTTCCAGGACAGTGGGGACTATCAGGGAAGACCCTGCTCAAAAAAGATCAAAAAAAAAAAAATTTACAAAAAAAAAAATGCTTTCTGAGGACATCTGCCCACACCTGTCTATTCAACATCAGGTTAACATAATCTTTGTTATTAACCATTGTGGCCAAAGATGACCATTTCATTTTGCGGGGGGTATTTTCAAAGACAGGGTCTCCCTTGTAAGCCCCAGCTGTCTTGGAAACTCACTCTGTAGACAGGGTGCGCCTTGAACTCACAAAGAGCTGCCCTGCCTCCCAAGTGCTAGGTTAAAGGTGTGCAACGCTACCTCATAGCCCAGCCAAAACATGAAGCATTTCAACCACTCGAAGGCATCCTCTTTGGTGTGAGTCTGGTTGGCTAGAAGCCTTGCACTTGAGTGTAGACAAGGTTCAGTTCAAGGCCAGCCTCAACTACATACCAAGTTCTGGTGGCAGCATGGACTACATGAGACCCTACCTCCTCAGCTCTCAAGGTGACATCCTTATCACATGCCTCCCCCCAAAGCTAGGGATCATCAAGGAAGAACAGCAGAAAGATTTTAAAAGCCAGAGGAAGTGGACAGACATCTGCAGGGAAATATTTGCTGGCCCGATCGGGGCACACAGGAACTCCCAGGACTGTGATCTGTGTGCACCAGATTGATTCAAACCTGTTATGTGGTCCGAGAGTCCACATCAGACACACCGAAGGATGGAGAACCAAGACTTTATTTCAGGAAATAGAAACCAGCAATTGCTGGGATGGGAGGGAAAAGGCTCCCGACCCCAATAACTTGACTCACAGGTCTTTTATACAGGGTCTAGGGGGAATTTTAGCGGGGTTTGGGTAACTTCTAGCCTTACTGGTTAATAGCAGAGTTGCAGCTCATGGTTAGGTCAGCACCCACCTGCCCCCATATACCAAAATTATCTTTTATTTATTTATTATTTATTTTGGTTTTTTTTTTTTTTTGGTCTTTTTTAGACGGGGTCTCCCGAGTAGCCCACTGTCCCGGAACTCCACTCTCGTAGACCAGGCCGGCGCTGAACTCAACAAGATCCGATGCCTGTCTCTGCCTCCCAAGTGCTAGGATTAAAGGCGGCACTCACCACAACCCGCTCAGCTAATTTTTTTTTGTATTGTTCCGAGACAGGGGTCATCCTCGTAGCCCCAGCTGCCTGGACTCACTCTGTAGACCAGGCTGGCTTGAATCTCCACAAAGATCCACCTGCCTCTGCCTCTGGATGCTAGGAATAAAGGCGTGCACCACCTACGCCCAGCCCCAAACAAGTTATCTTTTTTTTTTTTTTTTTAAGTAACTTTTTTAAATTTATTTCGTGTATGTGTATCAATGTACTGTCTGATGTAGGTTTGGCACCCGTGTCGTTGCAATCCGCAGGAGGTCAGAGAGGGCGTCCGGATTCCCTGGACTGTGAAGTTCTGCTGGAACTGGAGTTGCACGTTCTCAGCCAGCATGTGGGTGCTGGGGGATCAAACCACGGGTCCTCGTAATAGCGGTGGCGCTCTTAACCGTAGGGTGCCACTCTCCAGCCCCCCAAACAAGTTATCTTTAACAAGTTTAAGTTAGCTGTTCTTGGAGGCTGGAGCAACTGACTCTTCCTTGAAAGGTCAGTTGCCGAATAAACCTTGAGCAAAAGATCCTTTTCCCCCGAATTGGTCAGGTTCAAGTAACTGCTTTTAAATGGTGGCTTGCAGGATGGTAGCACAATGCGCTTTAATGCCCAGTACTCCAGAGGCAGAGGCAGGCGGATTTTGTGATTTCAAGGCCAGCTCTGGTCTACAGAGTGAGTTTCAGGCCAGCTGGAGACTAACAGGGAGACCTGTCTCAAAAAGACCGCCCCCTAAAAAATGGTGCTAATCCAAAAATGGAGTCAGTGTGGGCCTCTCTTAAAGTAACTGGCAACATGGACGTGGTCGCCAGCTAGCGTGCTGCCAGGGAGGCCTTTTTTAGGGACTCGGGAGCATGCCAGGCTTAGCAGTATTATTTGGCTCCATTGTAAGGTCTACAGGGTTCACTGGGCTTTGAAAGAAGAGAGAGAAGAGAGAGAGAGAGGAGATGATGAGGAGAGAGAGAGAGAGAGAGAGAGAGTAAGAGAGCGAGAGAGACAGAGACTGACTCAGTGGTACCAATGTACAAGGAAAGAATTTTTTTTTTAGAACAGGTCTCCCTTTAGTCCCTCCCAGCTGGCCTGGGAGCTTGCTATGTAGAACAGGCTGGTTGACATTGCGGACTTAGGATTAAAGGCTGAGCCAAGCCCGCACTCTACCGTCGAGCCTAGAAACGACACGACTAACTCCTGGTGTAACATTATATCGCATTGGTATGCACAGCACCTTCTGCAGGACACTAGTCGGCTAGGGCATGCGGAATCGAACAAGGTCCTCTTGCAAGAGCAACAGTCCTCTTAACTGCTGAGCCATTTTTTTTTTTTTCAATTTTTTTTAAAAAACATAAAAATCCACCAGAACAAAAAAAAATATTTTTTTTTTTTTTTTTTTGGTCTTTTTGATACAGGTCCTCCCTGTAGTCCCAGCTGCCTGGACTTGCTTCTCTAGCCGGAGGCTGCCTTAAACTCCCAGAGAGCCATCTGTCTCTGCCTCCTACGTGCTGGGATAAAAGGCGTGGACCACCTATTGCCGAGCAAAGCACTTTTTTTTTTTTTTCATCAGACNTCGAACATAGGTCCTCTGCAAGAGCAATCAGTCCTCTTACACTGAACCTGAGCCATCTTTTTTTCCGCCCAAAAATTTTTTTTAAAAAACATAAAAATCCACCCAAACAAAAAAAATATTTTGTTTGTTTTTTTTTTGAGTCTTTGACAGGTCCTCCCTGTAGTCCCAGCCTGCTGGACTTGCTTTCTAGCCGAGGCTGCATTAAACTCCAGAGAGCCATCTGCTCTGACCTCCCTACGTGCTGGGTTTAAAAGGCGTGGGCCACCATTGCAGCAAAGCTTTTCTTTTTTTTTTTTTTCATCCAGACAAGTGCGTGCGGGATGACGAAAATAGGCCGGAACTAGCGGGCTGTTAGGGAGGGAGGAGGTTATTGCGTGTTAAGGGATTGATGGCGTGGGCTTGAGGGAGTGGCTTTTCGGTGAGTGTGTAGGTTTGGAGGGATGGATGCTTGATGGTTCTCTCTTTCTCTATTTCTCTTCTGTCTATTTCCTCTCTCTATTTCTCTCTCTCTTTATCTCTCTCATTCCTTCCTTCCTTACTTCCTTCCTTACTTCCTTCCTTCCTTTCCTTTCCTCCTTCTTCTTCCTTCCTTCTTCTTTCTTCTTCTTTCTTTTTTCTTCTTTCTTCTTTCTTTCTTTTCTTTCTTTCTTTCTTCTTTTTTCTTTCTGAGTACAGGTCTTCCTTTACCCAGCTGTCCTGGAACTCACTGTATAGGACCAGCTGGCGGGATCTCTTGGGAGTTCAAGGCCAGCCTGGTCTACAGAGTGAGTTCCAGGACAGATGGTTGGGCTACGGGGGTACCTGTCTGGGGAAAATACAAAAAAAAAAAAAAATTCCATGCTGAGCCGGGGGTTGGTGGTGCACCGCCTTTAATCCTAGCACTTGGGAGGCAGGCAGTAGACAGGCCGGATCTTGTGAGTTTCAAGCCCGGCCTGTCTACCGGAGTGGTTCCAGGACAGTGGGCTACCAGGGAGACCCCGTCTAAAAGACCACCAAAAAAAAAAAAAATTCCATGCTGGGGGCTGGAGAGATGGCCTAGCGGTTAAGAGCACCGACTGCTCTTGCAGAGGACCCGGGTTCGATCCCCAGCATCCACATGGCGGCTGAGAACAGTCTGTAACTCCAATTCCAGGAGAACTCCAGTTCCAGGGGAATCCGACACCTTCTTCTGACCTCTGAGGCATTGCATGACACAGGTGCAAAGACCTACATGCAGACATACATTCATACACATAAAAAATATTTTTAAATTCCATGCTCATGGATTGGGAAAAATTAATATAGTAATAATGTCCATGCTACCCAAACTATTGTACAGATTTAATGCAATCCCAATTAAAAGAGTTTCTTCACAAGCTTGGAAAAAAAAGTCCTTAATTTCATATGGAAAAAGAAAAGACCCCAAATAGCCAAAGCAACCCCTCTATACCAGACTTCAAACTACACTACAGAGCTATAGTCATAAAAACAGTTTGGTACTGGTACAAAAACAGACCTGTTGACCAATGGAACAAAACTGAAGATCCAAACTTGAGCACATACAATTTCAGCCTCATATTTGACCTGTACAAAAGTCAACTCCAGGGGCTGGAGAGATAGCCTAGCAGTTAAGAGTGCCGACCGCTCTTGCAGAGGACCCGGCTTCGATCCCTAGCACCCACATGGCGGCTGTGGACCATCTTTAACTCAGTTCCAGGGGAATACATCTGGGGAATAATCTTCTGATGTTGGACTCAAACTGCTAAGCTCACAAAATTAACCAAGGGGCTACAGATTAATACAAAATTTATTTAATTTGCTGGTGCACCAGAACCCAATTAAGAAAACTGACACATCAAGGAAGCCAATTGTTGATGTGTCAGGCCCCTTAGAGAGGAATGGGCTTCTTAGGGGGTAGGAAGCACTCCTACAGGGCTGGGAAAGTTCATCCTGACCTCAGGTAGCTCTGGGAACTAGGAACTCAGGGTTGGACTGTATTCTTGTGGTTAAGGTAGTCATGGGAATCAGGCTTGCTTCAACTAGAGTTGCTTAACTCTTTCTGACCTAGTCCTAACACTGACCTCCCTGGCATTGCACGACATGGGTGCACAAACCTACATGCAGACAGTACATTCATACACATAAAAATTTTTTTTAAATAAAAAAAACACAAAAGTCAACTCCAGATGGATCAAAGACCTCAATGTGAAAACCAAAACTCTGCCGGGCGTGGTGGCGCACGCCTTTAATCCTAGCACTCGGGAGGCAGAGGCAGGTGGATCTTTGTGAGTTCAAGGCCAGCCTGGTCTACAGAGTGAGTTCCAGGACAGCTGGGGCTACAGGGAGACCCTCTCTCGAAAAGACCAAAAAAAATATGGGAGGTGAGGGAGAAGAAAACAAGGGAAAAGAGAGGCGCAGTGGAATGGGGAGGGAGATGGCGGGAGGTTGATCAGGAGGCGACGGAGGGGGGTCTGAGGGCGGGTAGGTAGGTAGGGGAGGGGAGGTGAGGGTCGGGACTGGATGAGGGAGAGGCGAGAGAGGGAGAGATGGAGCTAGGGAGAGACGAGATGGAGCAAAGGAGAGCGTAGTAGAGAGAGGCATGAAGGCCACTGTTAAGTTTTACTTTAATTCCGTTCATGCTGTCATTACCTTTCACTTCCTTCCCTTCCTTTCTTTCCTCTTCTTCTTCCTTTTCTTTTTTCTTTCTTTTTCTTCCTTTCTCTTCTTTTCTTTCTTTCTTTCTTTCTTTTTCTTTCTTGAGACAGGGTCTTCCTTGTACCCCAGCTGTCCTGGAACTCACTGTAAGGACAGCGCTGGCGGGATCTTGGGAGTCTCAAGGCCAGCCTGGGTCTACCAGAGTGGTTCCAGGACAGATGGGGCTACTGGGATACAGGGCCTGTCTGGGAAAATACAAAAAAAAAAAAAATTCCATGCTGAGCCGGGGGTGTTGTGGTGCCACGCCTTTAATCCTAGGCACTGGGAGGCAGGTAAAGAGACAGGCCGTCTATTGTGGTTCAAGCCGGCCTGGTTCTACCGGAGTGATGTTCCAGGACAGTGGGGCTACACAGGGAGACCCCGTCTAAAAGACCAAAAAAAAAAAAAATTCCCCTGCTGGGGGCTAGGAAGAGATGGCCTAGCGGTTTTTAAGAGCACGACTGCTCTTGCGAGGACCCTGGTTAGTTCGCATGCCCCAGTCACTCCAAGCCCACGGTGGCGTGAGAGCCGTCTGGGCCAACTTCAATGGAGAATCCAGTTCCAGGGGGAATCCGACACACTTCTCCTGACCTCGCGGCAGTTGCATGACACGGTGCAAAGCCTACATGCGACAGTACCTTAATACACATAAAAACATATTTTAAATTCCATGCTCATGATGGGTGAAAAATTATCATTTCAGTATAATGTCCTATGCTACCAAACTATTGTACCAGATTTAATGCAATCCCAATTCAAAATCCTGCCAAGCAGTTCTTCACAGCTTGGAAAAAAAAAGCTCCTTTATTCATATGGAAAAAGAAAAGACCCAATTTAGCCAAAGCAACCCCTCTATACCCAGACTTCAAACCTACTACTACAGAGCTATAGTCATTAAAAACAGTTTGTGTACTGGTACAAAAACAGGACCCTTACTGTTGACCAATTGGAACAAAACTGAAGATTCCAAACTTGAGCCACATACATTTCAGCCTATATTTGACCTTTACAAAAGTCAACTCCAGGGGGCATGGAGAGTAGCCTAGCCAGTTAATTAAGTTGCATCCAACCTCTTGCAGAGGACCCCCAAAATTCATCCCTAGCACCCCATGCGTTGGACTACAACCATCTAGTAACTCAGTTCCATGGAATACATCTTGGGGATAATTTCTGATGTTGGACTCAAACTTGCTAAGCTCACAAAATTAACCAAGGGTCTACAGATTAATACAAACATTTATTTAATTTGCTGGTGCACCAGAACCCAAATAAGAAAATCTGACAACAAGGCAGCCATTGTTGATGTGTCAGGGACCCCTTGGAGCGGAATGGGCTTCTTAGGGCTGGAGAGGAAGCACTCCTACAGGTCTGGGAAATTTCATCCGACCTCAAGTACGACTCTGGCTGGGAATATAGACTATTCGGGTTGGACTGTAATTCTTGTGTGTTAAGGTAGTCTGGGAATCAGGCTTGCTTCAACTAGAGTGGCTTAACTCTTTCTACCTATCCTAACACTGCCCTGCCTGCATTGCATCACATTGGGTGCACAAAACCTACATGCAGGACAGTACCATTCATAAACTACAAAATAAAATTTTTTTAAATAAAACAAAACAAAAAGTCAACAATCCAGATGGATCAAAGACCTCAATGTTGCAAACCAAAACCCTGCCGGTGGGCGTGTGGCGGCACGCCTTTTTTATCCTACACTCGGGAGGCAGCGCAGGTGGATCTTTGTGAGTTCCAAGGCCCAAGCTGGTCTACAGAGTGAGTTCCAGACCGCCTGGGGCTACAGGGGACCCCTCTCTCGAAAAGACCAAAAAAAAAAAAAAAAAAAAAAAAAAACAACAAAAAACAAAAAAAGGAAAAAACTAACACTAAAGAAAAGTTGGCAGCAGCCTACAGACATAGGCGGAGGAAAAAACTTCCTAAATCCGCCGCTACACAGAAATAAGCACAAGCGACAATTGACAAATGGGACCTCATTAAAACTCAAAAGTACTGTACATCAAAAGAAACATCACAGGATGAACAGAAAACCCACAAGATGGGAGGAAAACCTTCATCGCAAAATACATTGACAAAGCATTGATTTCCAGGAATTATAAATATCTAAAACAAAGAAGCGAGAAACAAAAATGATGACTCAAAAACCAAGCGGAGCAAAGGCTGAACAGGACTTCACAAGGTGAGGAATAGAGATGGCTGAGAAACATCTTAAAAGTGTTCAACTTCGCTATACTTTAATGAACTGCAATTATTAAAACACCACTTTAAGATATTGTCTCATGGGTCTGGAGAGATGGCCCTAGCAGTTAAGAGCACAGTCTGCTCTTGAGGAGGACCAGGGTTCGATTCCCCAGCACCCCATGGCAGCTGAGAACCCATCGTAACTCCAATTCCAGGAGAACTCCAGTTCAGGGGAATCCGGACCCTCTTCGACCTCCACGGCATGCAGACTACGGGTGCACAAACCTGCATTCAGACATGTCCATTCAGACAAAATAAATAACATAAAAAATAAATAAATAAATAAATAAATGGGCTGGAGAGATGGCTAGGGTTAAGAGTTGCTGACTGCTTTGCAGAGGATCGGTTCGATCCCCCGCACCACACTATAGCTGCTGAGAACCGTCTTTAATTTTCAGTTCCAGGGGAATCCGCACACCTCTCTTCTGACATTGTTGTCCACGGATTGCAAACACAAGTGCACAAGCTACATGAGATGGTTACATTCATCACACAACAAAATATAAATTAAAAAAAAAACTTTTAAATAAATAATAATTTAATAAAAAATATAACCATGCTTAAAAAAAAATAATAAATAAAAAAACTAAAATAAGCGGGTATTGGTGGCACACTTGCTTTATCCTAAACACTCGGGAGGCAGAGGCAGGCGGATCTTTGTGAGTTCACGGCCAGCCTGGTCTACAGAGTGGTTTAGGAGAAGTGGGCTACAGGAGACCCAGTCCCAAAAGAACAAAAAATAAATAAATAGATAGATAAATAAATCAAATAAAAATTAAAAAAATATTTAATCTCTCTTAAACCCTACTAGGTACTGAGTCCAGATAAGAGTTTTAGAAAAACAGATGAGGGCTGGAGAGATGGCCTAGCGGTTCTAGAGCCCAACCGCTCATTGCCACGAGGACCCGGGTTGATTCCCAAGCACCCACCATGGCAGGCTGAGAACTGTCTGCCCTCTAACTCCAATTCCCAGGAGAACTCTTCAGAATCCGTTCCAAGGAACACGATGCCCTCTGATCCTGGAATTCCACAACACAGGTGCCAAAACCTACATGCAGACAGTACATTCTACACATTACAGAAATAAATAAAAATGTTACTTAAAAAAAAAGGTTTTCAAAAAAGAAAAAAAACATGATACCAAAGTGCGGAGAGGTTGTGGGGGGAATAGTCATCCACTGCTTGTAGATGTAATAAACTTGTATAGCCACTAATGATAAGCAGTATGGAGAACCCTTGGAAAGATCAAAAATGAGTTTGCCACCGACCCCAGCCATACCACTCCTGGGTATATACAACACAAGACTCATTTACCACCGAGGATACATGCACAAGCCATGTTTCTGCACAATCTCCTCACAATAGCAAAGAGCCGGAAACCAACCCAAGTGCTCTCACCAATGAATTGGATAAGAAAATGTGGGTCATCTCACAATGGAGTTCTTTCTATGCAGCAGTAAGAAAGATGACATCTGGGCGGATGGAGGAGATGGTAGCGGTTAAGAGCGCCGATCCCGTCTTGAACGAGGACCCGGGTTACGATCCCCAAGCACCCACATGTGGGGCAGACCGTCTGTTACTCCGGTAAACAACAGAGAAAACCTCACAGTTCACAGGGGAATCTCGACAACCTCTTCTGGACCTCATGCAGGCGTTGAACGAACGGGTGGCCAGCTCTTGTGCAGAAAGACAGTAAATCATTACCATACAAAAGAAAATAAAATTAAGTCAAAAAAAAATGTAAAAAAAAAAAAGAAAGTGAAAACATGAACTTGCAGGTATAAGGATGGATGGTACAAGTGGAAGATATCATGCTAAGTGAATAACACAGTCCCAGACAAAAACAATGAGGATGGTATCCTTCATCTGTGAATGCTAGCACCAATTACCTAATTGTATGGCAAAACTGAGCAATAACGTTTAATGTGTTCTGAAACAACTGTGCTCTTATCTTGTGAATCCTTAAAAAAATCTAATTAATTAAAAAATTTCCCATGGGCCAGGCCTGGTGGCACATGCCTCTTTAATCCCAGCACTTCGTAGCAGAGGCGGGGGGAATCTCTGTGAGTTCAAGGCCAGCCAGTGTACATAGCAAGTTCAAGAGGGGACACAGGAGCTACAGGGAGACCGCTGTCTCAACTAAAAACAAAAACAAAAACAAAACATAAATTTCCCAATGGGTCAAAGGAACGACTGATGGCCAATAGGTAAAGTCGCTTACATATAATAAGGGACTTGAACTCAGATCCCCCGAGCCCCACACAGAGCCCCCAAACACACCTTCCTTTGTTTTTCTGGTGATGTGAAAGGTTGAGTGTTCTGACTAGGCCCTTCCCATTTGTCCACATTCTGTCAGTCACCGGTTATCATCAGCTGCAGTGGGAACTAAGAAATGGATTCTAGCCGGGCGTGGTGGCGCACGCCTTTAATCCTAGCACTTGGGGGCAGAGGCAGAGGAAAAGACCAAAANAAAAAAAAAAAAAAGAAAACCAACAATAATAAAAAAAAAGGAAAAAAGAACCACTAGAAGAAAAGTTGGCAGCAGCCTACAGACATAGGCGGAGGAAAAAACTTCCTAAATCCCAGACAGCGCTACACAAGCATGAAACAATTGACAAATGGGACCTCATTAAAACTCAAAAGCTACTGTACATCCAAAAGAAACACTCAAGGAATGAAAGAAAACCCACAGATATGGGAGGGAAACTTCATCGCAAAATACATCTGACAAAGCATTGATTTCCAGAATTATAAACTACTCTAAAACCAAAGAAGGAGAAAACAAAATGACTGCTCAAAAACGAAGCGGAGCAAGAGCTGAACAGCGACTTCCACAAGTGGGAATTAGAGATGGTGAGAAACATCTTAAAAGTGTTCAACTTCGCTATACTTTAATGAAATGCACATTTATAAACCACTTTAAGATATTGTCTCATGGGTCTGAGTGAGAGATGGCCCTAGCAGTTAAGAGCACAGTTTCTGCTTCTTGAGGCGGACCAGGGTTCGAATTCCCAACACCCCATGGGCAGCTGAGAACCCATCGTAACTCCATTCCAGGAGAACTCCAGTTCAGGGTGAATCCGGACCCTCTTCTGACCTCCACGGCATGCAGGACACGGGATGCACAAACCTGCATTCAGACAGTTCATTCAGACAAAATAAATAACACTAAATAAATAAATAAATAAATAAATAACGGGGCTGGAGAGATGGCTAGTGGTTAAGAGTTGCTGACTGCATCTTGCAGAGGATCTGGTTCGATCCCCCAGCACCCACACTAAGCTGCTGAGAACCGTCTTTAATTTCAGTTTCCAGGGGAATCCGCACAACCTCTTTTGACATTGTTGTCCACGGATTTGCAAACACAATGTGCACACAAGCTACATGAGATGGTACATTCATCAACACAACAAAATAAACTTAAAAAAACATTTTAAATAAATACAAATTTAAAAAAAATATAACATGCTTAAAAAAATAATAAATAAATATAAAATAAAATAAGCGCGGGTATGGTGGCACCTTGCTTTATCCTAAACACTCGGAGGCAGAGGCAGGCGGATCTTTGTGGTTCACGCCAGCCTGGTCTACAGAGTGGTTTCAGGAAGTGGGGTACAGGGGAGCCACTGTCCCAAAAGAAAAAAATAAATACAATAGATAGTATAAATAAATCAAATAAAATAATAAAAATATTTTTAATTATCGTCTAACACCCACTAGTACCTAGGCCTAGGATTAAGAAAAACAGATGAGGGCTGGAGAGATGGCCCCTAGCTGGTTAGAGCGCCCAACCCTCTTGCCCGAGGACCCGGGTTGATCTCCCAGATCACCCACACTGGCGAGCTGAGAACTGTCTTGCTCCACCTCCAATTCCAGGAGAACTACATTCACAGAATCCAGAATTCCAAGGAGACCTACTGACCTCCTTCAGTGACATTTCCACAACACAGGTGCCAAAACCTACATGCAGGACAGTTACATTCTACACATACAGAAAAATAAATTAAAAAAATAAAGTTTATTTAAAAAAGCTTTAAAAAAGAAAAAAAACATGATACCAAGTGCTGGAGAGGGTTGTGGGGGAATAGTCATCCACTGCTTGTAGAGCATGTAAAAACTTGTACTAGCCACTAATGAAGCAGTATGGAGAACCCTTGTAGAAGTTCAAAAATGAGTTGCCACCGACCCAAGCCATACCACTCCTGGGCTATTACAACACAAGACTCATCTACCACCGAGGATACATCTGCACAGCATGGTTTTTATTGCAAGCTCTCTCACAATAGCAAAGAGACCGGAAACAACCCCAATGCATCCAACCAATGAATGGATACAGAAAATGTGGGTACATCTACACAATGGAGTTCTTTCTATGCAGCAGTAAAGAAGATGACATCTGGGCTGGATGAGGATGGCATAGCGGTTAAGAGCGCCGACCAGCGTCTTACGCAGACGCCCGGGTTAGATCCCCAGTCACCCACATTGGCGGCAAGACGTCTTGTAGACTCCAACAAACAACAAATAGGAGAACCTCAGTTCAAGGGGAATCTTGACAACCTCTTTGACCTCATGCAGGCGTGAAAGAAACGGGTTGAACAGCCTTGAAGGCAAGAAAAAGGAAAGTAAGACAAATGAAAAGAAGAAAGAAAGAAAAGGTCAAGAAAAAAACTGTAAAAAAAAAAAAGAAAGATGAAAGAAGGAATGTGAAGGTAAAGGGAGGGAGAGGAAGATAAACAAGTGGAAGATGAGAAGAGAAGAAAGACGAAAAGAAAAAAAAATGACAAAAAAAAAAAAAAAAAAAAGAAATGGAGTCTTTCTGGGTTGTCTTGTTTTGTTTCGTTTTGTTTTGGTCTTTTTGAGACAGGGTCTCCCTGTAGCCCTGACTGGCCTGGAACTCACTATGTAGACCAGGCTGGCCTTGAATTAACAGAGATCCGCCTACCTCTGCCTCCCAAGTGCTGGGATTAAAGGTGCGTGCCGCTATGCCCCACCCAGTATCTTGATTTTTGAGGCAGGTCCTCAAAGTAGCTCAGGGTCTTTGAACTCACTAGCTAGCTAAGGATGACCTTGGACCCCTGGTCCTCTCGGTGACCAGCAGCTCTTCTTCCAGAGTGGGCTACGTTCTCTTTGTGTTCAGCACATCCAGCTGCAGCTTTTTCTCCCTGCAGGAGAAGAGAATATCCTTAGTGTTTTTAGATACCTGGGGAGGGAGGGACCCAAACAAATTACTTTTTTTTCTTTCTCACAAATTCCCACCCCTCCAAGAATGCTTGTAGTGGGTTAACGGTGGCTGGGGAGGGAAGAGCCATTTTCTCCAGTGCTGTATGCTTTCACCCACGCTTCTGTAAGTAACTAATTAAACGCATTGACTCATCAACAATAACAGCAAAAATAACACAAAAGTAGACAGGAGAATGGGGGATCAGCAAGAGTAGGAAGGGAACAAGAGAAGGTAATGGGGTTAGCTCAATCAAAGAACCTTGCGTGCATGTGTGAAAACACTGTAGAGGCGGGAGAGATGGCTCGGTGGTTAAGAGCACTCGCTGTTCTTCCAGAGGACCCAAGTTCAGTTCCTAGCACCTATGTCAGATGGCTCACAATCACCCGTAATTCCAACTTCAGGGGATCCTGTGGCCTCTTCTGGCCTTACAGATGCACATACACAGACATAGACACACACACACACACACACACACACACACATAATTAAACAAAAACACCATGAAGAATCCAACTGTTATATATGATTAATATAGTCTATTATTTTTATTACTATTATTCTTTTTTGGTCTTTTTGAGACAGGGGTCTCCCTGTAGCTCTGACTGTCCTGGAACTCACTATGTAGACCAGGCTGACCTTGAACTCACACAGATCAGCCTCTCTCTGCCTCCCAAGAACTAGGATTAAAGGCATGTGCCACCATGTCCAGCTTAATATATTTTAATAAAAAGATTTTAAAAAGTGAAATTCTAGGGCCTAGAGAGATGGCCTAGCAGTTAAGAGCACTGACTGCTCTGGCAGAGGACCCAGGTTTGATCCCCAGCACCCACATGGCAGCTGAGAACCGTCTTTAACTCCAGTTCCAGGGGAATCCGATGCTCTCTTCTGACCTCCGAGGCACTGCACGACACGGGTGCAGCAACCTACATGCAGACAGTACACTCACACACATAAAAAAATAAATAAATGAAAAAATGTTTTTTTTTTTTTTTTGGTCTTTTCGAGACAGGGTCTCCCTGTAGCCCCAGCCCAAGCTGTCCTGGAACTCCTCTGTAGCCAGGGGCTGGCCTTGAACACTCACAAAGATCCACCTGCCTCTGCCTCACGGTGCTCGGATTACAGGCGGCGCCACCACGCCCGGCGAAAAAAAACCAAAAAAAAAATGTTTTTTTTTTTTAAAAGAAAGAAAATGTCCCAAAAAAATTCCTTAATCTCCCAGCAACCACATGGCAGCTAACCCCCACCTGTAGCTCCAGTTCCCGGGATTCTTACCCTCTTTTGACATCCATAGTCATTGCATAATATGGTGGCATTTACATACATGCATGCTCACTACCACTCATACAATGAATACAAAAAAAAATGGGGCGGGCTGGAGAGATGGCTCAGTGGTAGAGCACTGATTTCTGTTCCTGCAGAGGACCCTGGTTCAAATCACAGCACATACTTGAGGTAATAAACTGTCTAGGTGCTTCCCAGACTTGGGAGGCGTCGGCAGGCAGATCTCTGTGAGTTCAACGGCAACCTGGTCTACATAGAGAAGTCCCATCGAGCCATCTCTCTAGACCCCCTATCCCAAAACAGAGAGTTTTTTTTTTTTTTGGTTCTTTTTGAGACAGGGTTCCCTGTCGTCCCCAGCTGTCCTGGAACTCACTCTGTCGACCAGGCTTGCCTTGAACTTACAAAGATCACCTGCCTCTGCCTCCCAGTGACTAGATTAAAGGCGGTGCCACCACACCCACCCTAAAAAAATAAATAAAAAAGTTTTTTTTTAAAGAAGATATCCAGGCAGGGTCTCAGGACATCTTCTGGCTTTCAATCTACTAGACTAATTTGGCTAGGACACAGTTAAAAAGTCACTTCAGAGCCAGGTGTTGTGGCTCACGCTTTTAATCCTAGCACTTGGGAGGCAGAAGCAGGCGGATCTTTGTGAGTTCAAGGCCAGCCTGGTCTACAGAGTGAGCTCCAGGCCACCCAGGGCACAGGGAGACCCTATCTCAAAAAGACAAAAACAAAAAAAAAAAAAAAGTCGCTTTTATCAGTTTACAAAAGGAGGAGATATCACTGGCAGAAGCTTGGAAATATGACACATTTGATCTACACTTCTCTTGGATTAATAATTGAACCAGGTGCCTCAATTTTTCATTCTTTTTATCTCTCTCCTCTCTTTTGAGACAGGGTCTCCCTGTAACCCTGGCTGGCCTAGAGCTCACTATGTAGACTATGCTGGCCTTGAACTCACAGAGAGCCACCTACTTCTGCAGTGCTGGGATCAAAGGCATGTGCCACCACTCCAGGTTCAAGATTTTTGATTTACCCGAGTGTCTATGTGTTTACACACCTGCATGGCGTCCCAGGAAGCCTGGAGCTGGCAGTTTGGAGCTGCCTGATACGGACACAAGGAACAAAATTGAGTTCTTTGCAAGAATAGCAAAAACATGCTGAATTTTGATTGGTTTGCGTTACTGGAATCATTTGGATGTCTGGGACAGGTCAGTGCCTAGCTGCTGCCACCAATGAAATAGTCATATGTTTACTTCAACATAACGATCTTAGCTTCATTTAGCATGAATAATTATGAATTGGTTTAATCGGTTAGGTCCAGATCAGGAGCCAATTCAAATCAAATCGTTAGTCTCTTCCATATTTTATTTAGGGTTTTTCTTGTGGAACCTCTCCCACCCTTGAGGTAGGAACCTCCCAGAGCAAAGAAAACTGAGTGTGGCATGGTTTTGCCTGAGTGTATGTACACAGTTCTTCCTGTCATGACCTTGTGGCACAGAACATCCAATCAGGGTGTGTGTTACCACATGTGGGAGATGAAGAAACTGAGTTATACATGGGGTCCTGCTTTCAAAAAAATCTCTCTCCTAGTTACTGTACAGGTACAATAAACTGCTTCCTGTTTTAGCCTTTGGGGTCCCATTCTGGTCTGTTGTTGGCCTGCAACACTCAGGAGGGTTGTTTATTGTGCTAAAAAAAAAAAAAAATTATTATTATCTATATATATATATATGCATGTGTGTGTATTTAAGAGAGTCTCCCTGTAGCCCCAGCTGGACTGGAACTCTACGTAGACCAGCCTTGAACTCAAAAGAGATTTTCATATCTCTGCCTCCTGAGTGCTGGGATTAAAGGCGTGTGCCACCACAGCAAGCATCAAAAACTTTTTTTTGGGGGGGGTCTTTTTGAGACAGTGTCTCCCTGTAGCTCAGGTTGGCCTAGAACTCACTATGTAGACTGAATGGAAAGAAGTTGCCTCAAAGACTACGGAACAAGACAATACCATGGGGGACAGCAGTTTATTGGGAAATAAGACTCGGGGTTGTTTTTGCTGGGATCAAAGAGTGAGCAGCAGCTAGCAGCAGAAATCAGGCAGCCTTTATGGGGAGGGGCTTGGGTAACTTTCCATGACAGTAGGCTGGGCGGCTTAGCCCATGATTGGTCGACATCTGGACAGTCAGAGGAATTTGCTAAACCAGGCCCGCCATTTTAGAATATTGGGACTTGCACTGCCATTTAGGAGTCTGCCAGCAACCTAACATAACCAGGCTTCTTTGAACAGCTTCCCGAGCGCTGGGATTAAAGGCGTGTGCCACCATGCCTGGCCCAAGAATATTTATTTAAAAAAAATATGTTGAGCTGGAGAGATAGCTCAGTAGTTAAAAGCACACACTGCTTCTGCAAAGAATTTGATTTCCAGTACCCAGTACAGTCTGTAACTAAAGGTCCAGGGGCATCCTACACCTCCGGGCTCAGCGGGCACCCACACTTACATACACACCACACAAATAAGTAAATAAATTCAAATAAAAAAATTTGTTTTCTTGAAACAGCCTGGAATTTAGTATGTAGCCAAGGCTGGCCTAGAACTTGTGGCAATTCTCAGCAGCCTGAATGTTGGGATTACAGGCGAGAGCCAAGATATCCTCAAATCGGAAAAGCACTAAAAGCATTGGTTCGGCAGCCAGGGAACCGGGGTCCCATTTAGTCTAATCAAGAGCTGCTCTATAACGTAGCTAGTTCAGCATCATTGCATCGCTGATCTGTGCGGGGGTGAATGGACTAGCAACGAATAACTCAATTCCAGAAATGGCTTTCCATAGGAATCCAAGGACCGTAATCATTGTCCTACATTATCTCTCAATCTGGCCGCTGCTCCACGCCATAGATTAAGAGCAGTGTAAACTGCAGCGACTCCGCGGCTTTTCATTAAGTTTGACCGCAACCACTTGCCATAGGGAGCGGACGACAGCCTCGGAACATGCGCTTAGGTGCCGGAAAGCGTTCGTAAAATGGCATCCACGGCAAGTCCTTCGACCGGACGTCCGCTGCGGGCGCGCGCTTGCACGCCGGAAGGGGCGGAGCCAAGATGGGTTTTATATACCCTGCACCAAGTCCCGCCCGACCTTTACGGCGGCGTCTGAGGGCGCAATGGTATGTACTGTCATGGCGGTGGCCTTTTTCCCCCTACCTCTGCGGCTGGGCACAATCCGCCGGGCATCAGCGTCATCGCTGCCCGCACGGCGCACAGAGGCCGCGCTGGGAGCACAGGGGACAGAGCGCGGACCTCGAGCACCTCTAGTTTTGAAACTCGTGCGAGATAGTGGCCGGTCGGCCCGGGGCTGTGGGAGCGGCGTGGGGGGGTTGCAGGATGTCCGAAGAAGCCTCGTTCTGAAGCACGTGGGGCATCATGGGTGTGCACCTCAGCACGTTTAGTGCTAGTTGGGATTGGCGCCCGTGTGCCCTGTCGGGCATTTTGCGATTACAGTGGCTAAAATGGAGTTCTGGGGCGGCGGCTGTCGAACGCCACTCGGGGATGTGGTTCAGCGGGAGGCAGGCAGTGTCAAGTTTCCAGCAGCCACAAATGATGAACCTCTTGACGGGCGGACAGAAGCTCTGTGCTGATTGTCAAGTTCTGAAAATGGCTCTGGAGTACTAGAGGTCTGTCTGCACCAGGATGTTCCTGGAAGTGCCACTACTGGCTGTGTAGCCGTTAACCCAAGCGCCCCTTTAATGTCAGTCTGGACAGCCTGTAAACCCACAAGATTTTAGTAGCAACGTCCGCCTGGTACTTAAAGACAAGAGGCAGGCGTGTCTGGGACTACAGGGAGACTGTCTCAAAAAAGAACAAAAACCCTGCGTATCACAGAATGCGGTTTTTTTTAAGTAGTTAAATTCCAGGGCTTGGTTTTCTGGTAGGCTTTGGGGCTGCTGAAACAGAGGAGAGGCGGGCTCTATCTCTCAGGCAGTGTTGGTAATGCTAGTGATTCCCCTTCCCAGTCTCACAGGAAGTTCTCCGCTCCCAGGCATGGGTCCTTGGGCTTCTTGCCTCGGAAGCGCAGCAGCAGGCATCGAGGGAAAGTGAAGAGCTTCCCCAAGGATGATCCCTCCAAGCCTGTCCACCTCACTGCTTTCCTGGGCTACAAGGCTGGCATGACCCACATTGTGCGGGAGGTCGACAGGCCGGGATCCAGTACGTACATGCGTCCTTGTTCAACTTGGTGGTGAATGGTGTTAGCTACTGGTTAGTAGGCCATAGCTACGTGGAGGGGCATAGCTGTCAGTTTGCCAAGAGCCACCACCGTGTATATGGCTTGCGTGGCTTGAATTGTCCTGACTGCAGCAGAAATTACCTCAAACACGTCGCTGCTCAGTCATAGTGAGGCCCACTAACAGCAGAGTCATTTCTGCAGCTGTTTGAACTTGGTGAAAGTCTCCTGATTGCTGGGCTTGTAGGTGAAAGGCACCACACCTTTTGGTTCGACTATTTTGGTTCGACTATCCATGCAGAATGAGAAGAGTAGAAGCTGGGCATGGTGGTAAATCACTAATCCCAGGCTTCAAAATGAGGTAGGAGCACAGGTTATTAGGGACCAGCTTGGGCTCACTCAGCAGACTTGGTTGTATTGGGGGCTCTGTTAATGAGCATTAGCTGCTCTTGACTAGGACTTGGGTTGGATGCCCAGCATCCACGTGGCTTACAGCAGGCAGAATATATGGAAATGAATTCAAATGAGCTTGGAGTTCTTAGCCTACTGAATTCCACCTGCTTTCTTCACAGAAGTGAACAAGAAAGAAGTTGTGGAGGCTGTCACAATTGTGGAGACGCCACCCATGGTGGTTGTGGGCATTGTGGGCTATGTAGAAACCCCACGTGGCCTCCGTACCTTTAAGACCGTCTTTGCTGAGCATATCAGCGATGAATGTAAAAGACGCTTCTACAAGAACTGGTAAGGGGGTCAAGAGGCTGTGTAATTCGTAGGGTGGGCTGGAGTCCAGGGTCCTCTGCTGGGCCTTGGTGAGAGCAAAGGAGTACCTAAAACATCAGGTCTGGAGATAGACCTTGAACAGCCCCTGCTTTTCTGAGCTGACTTACTCTGTCTTCAGGGTATTGGCTTGGCTGTAGACCTGGTTGTTACTTTCATGTTGGGAAAATTCAGCCAGGAACCAGAGGTTCTCAGTCCTTCGGTTTTGGTGCTGGGGATTGAACTCAGGTCTTTGGCAGTACCAGGCAAGGATTGACTTTATTTTTTTTTTGAGACAGGGTCTCCCTTTGTAGTCCTAGCTTTCCGGGAGCTCGCTCTGCAGATAAGGCTGCCCTTGAACTCAGATCCGCCTGTCTCTGCCTCCCGAGTGCTGGGATTAAAGGCATGTACCACCAGGCCCGGCTAGGACTGACTCTTAAGCTAGGTCCTTGGTCTCTGGTTTCTTCTTCTATAACAGGGTATTAAAGCTGAACACCACCACCCCCCCTACCCCCAGTAGAGAAAGGGAGATTCCAACACCCTGGAGCAAGAATTGTGTTCTAAATGTCTGTGGCTTACACTAACCTGTGGACCTCTTCAGCTCCGCTCGGCTATGCCCGATGAGCTTCATCCAGGCTCCACTTGCCAGTGGAAAAGGCTCCTTAGAAGCTGGCAATGAGCTCCATCCCCACGTGGTGCCGTGCCCTCCGCTCACCTTCTGAAGGGTGATGAAGGCCTGTACCCTGCCCCTCCCCCAACTCTGCTCTGCTCCTGAAGGCACAAATCTAAGAAGAAGGCCTTTACCAAATACTGTAAGAAATGGCAGGACGACATGGGCAAGAAGCAGCTGGAAAAGGACTTCAACAGCATGAAGAAGTACTGCCAGGTCATTCGCATTATCGCCCACACCCAGGTGAGCACCACAGTGGCCTCCGTGGGGAGATGGAGCCCAGGGTTTCACGTGCCAGTAGGCACCAGTGGCACCTGATGAGTTCTTTGCTGTGGCGTCGAGGGCTCTACAGAGGCCTAGCAGTGTGCTAGAACTTGACCACCAGCCTGTGGGCTGATCTTGGTTATACCTCTACCAGCAGAGGGCGCTATGGCTATTAACTAATTCTAATTTTAGGGAAGACAGTCCTGAATATCTAGCTGACATAGCACTCAGTGGGGATTCCTCTGCCCTAGCCTCTCAAGTACTGAGATTACAGGTGTGAGCTGGGGCTGGATGCTGTTGTGTGTTTTATGGTTTTTATTTCTGCAAATGTTTGGGTTGCTGACTGGTGTGTGTAGTTCCATGAAGGCTTGGATGAAGGTTACAGCCACCACATGGTACAGGGTCCTCTGTAGGAACTCAGTGTGGACCTGGCTGTCCTAGATCTTGGATGCCTGCCTCTGCCTCCTTGGTAAAGCCCCGATCTCATAAGATCCTCCTGCCTCATTTTAACACTCAAGTACTATAAATGAAAGTGGCATTAATTGGTTGGGCAAGAGAATAAAGGAATCCTGCTTGGCTTGGTGCATGCCTGTTATCCCAGCACCAGGGTAGACAGCAGGGTTACCTCTAGACCTATCAAATGTTCTTTGACCTGGAGATTGATTCATAGTAACTAGTTACCTGTAGTCTTTGACATCAAACTGGCTTGGCCCTGTTCACTTGCCTCGGAACACTGGAAATCTGAGCTGAGCTGTGTGTTTCCTCCTAGATGCGCCTGCTTCCTCTCCGCCAGAAGAAAGCCCACTTGATGGAGATCCAGGTGAATGGGGGCACCGTGGCCGAGAAGCTAGACTGGGCGCGGGAGCGGCTAGAGCAGCAGGTCCCTGTGAACCAGGTGTTCGGGCAGGACGAGATGATCGATGTCATCGGGGTGACCAAAGGCAAAGGCTACAAAGGTGAGCTAAGATGTGACAACGGGGAAGAGGGGGGGCCTGGAGTGTGCTGGACACAGCACCTGAACAAGACTGGAAGCATTCCTTCTTGCTTTCCTTCTGAGAAGTCCTGGTCTGCCTGCTGGGGTTTTAGGCTGTGGGGGTGGCATTTGCATAGACTCCTAGACACAGCCCATCCGAACTTGGAGATGGCTTAGTTATTGCTGCTCAAATATGAGTTAAGATCCCCAACAACCATATTAATGTGGGGGCAGCCCATCCATGGATGGCAGGGTGCTGTATATGTGAAGGGTGGTGTTGAGACTAACGACTCAGCATTCGGGTTCTTGGATTTCTCCAGTGGCTGGTAGTGATCTGTTCTCAAGTAGCACAGCTAACTTCCAGTTGGGCATTAACAACAGGAAGGGGCCAGTGACACACATGCCAGGTCCTAGTGTTACAGTAACATGCTCTCTCCAGGGGTCACCAGCCGCTGGCACACGAAGAAGCTGCCCCGGAAAACCCACCGAGGCCTCCGCAAGGTTGCTTGTATTGGAGCCTGGCACCCTGCCCGCGTGGCCTTCTCTGTGGCTCGGGCTGGGCAGAAAGGCTACCATCATCGCACAGAGATCAACAAGAAGGTGAGGCTTGAGTTGTCAGTGCAAGGGAAGTTTGGTCCCATGGGTGGATTGCTGCTGTTTGTGTTTTTCTTAGACAGTCTCATGTGGGTAACCAGAGAATGTCTCTAACTCACCTCCCAAATGGTGGGATGGATGCTAACAGTATTTTCAGGCCAGGCCCAGCCACCTGGAGGACTGAGAACCCTCCCACTTGTGGCCATTGTTGCTTATCTGTGGTTGCTGCTAACAATTACCACGTAGTAGTAAAGTTGCCATTAGTAGACTCTTCCTGCCCTTGTCTAGGACTGTCTCTTGTGGCCTGGTTCTTAGGAACTAATACTTAATTCTTGTTTCTTGTTCAGATTTACAAGATTGGGCAGGGCTACCTTATCAAGGATGGCAAGCTGATCAAGAACAACGCATCCACTGACTACGACCTCTCTGACAAGAGCATCAACCCCTTGGTGAGCGGGGAGCCGGCCCTGCCTGGGGCTGTGTACGCCGTGGCCCCGGGTCTGCTCTGCTTGAGACATAGGCTCAGGCCTAGCTGTTCTATGATGAGGCCCTGGAGTGTGCGCTGGGCACAGCGCCCTAGTGAAAAGTGCGGAACCATTCCCTGTTGCCTTCCTTCTGAGAACAGCCATGGCAGGAGCCAGGGTCCCTGGCCCCATGCTTAGTCTGCATTGCATTGACAACAGCTGTGTTCTGTCTAATCCCAGGGTGGCTTTGTCCATTATGGTGAGGTGACCAATGACTTCGTCATGCTGAAAGGCTGTGTGGTGGGAACCAAGAAGAGGGTGCTCACACTCCGCAAGGTGAGGTGGCTGATCTACAGGGCTTCCCTTCTGGAAGTGGGAGCAGTGCATGTCTGGCCTTGTGGCTGTTTCCTTAGTTGACAGGAATCCTCATCCTGGTGCACTAGTTCGGGGGGGGGGGCTGGTCCTGGGGGCAGTGCATCTTCCAGGAGGTCCCTGTGGTGCTCAGTTGTGATGAGGAATGCCAGCCCTTCACCTACCACTCTGCCCACAGTCCCTGCTGGTACAGACCAAACGCCGGGCCCTGGAGAAGATTGATCTGAAGTTCATTGACACCACTTCCAAATTTGGCCATGGGCGTTTCCAGACCATGGAGGAGAAGAAAGCATTCATGGTGAGTGAGCCCTGCCTGCCTGCTCCGGCCGCCCACCTGGCCTGTGCGTCCCTGCCCCAGTATCCCTCCCTGACCCTCCTTTTCTCTCTGCAGGGACCACTCAAGAAAGACCGTATCGCCAAGGAGGAAGGGGCCTAGTGCTGCATTTTTTTCTCAGCCCATGGGGTCTCAATAAAAACTTTTCCAATGACTTCGGCTTCCGCGCTCCTTTTTACAGCAAGCACTGGGTGCCAAGGGAGACTGCTGAATGAAGCAGAGAGGTGCTGGGATTAGCAGGGCCTGTCCTGTCTGCTCAGGTTGAGGCCAGCGAGAACTTGATGTTCTGATGCCAAAGGCAGCACAAATTGGCAGGGGCTCAGCAGACCCTGGGCTGGTCTAATTATACAAAAAAGTAAGTAACTTGGTTTTAATCCATGTGGGGCAGCTTCTAGTTGGCTTGTTCATGCCCTTGGCAATCCTCGTCTCAGAAGTCATGTGCCTACCCTACACAGATGGCACCTGAAGGAGCATAGGCCAAAGCATTGTTTTTGGAATGGGGTCTGGTCTTCAGCTGGGAATGGCTGTGGACCTGGGTCTAGCCCTGCGGCCCCACTAAGTATCTCTAAAGTAAACTGATTCCTACCACTGAGGTTTTGCTAGTCTAGGCTGCCTCTCATGGGCCTTGAGCAGCTGAGGTGGGTGGAGGACCCTCATACATGGAAGGGTGTGCTGTGGTGGTACTAGAGATCTGCCCCTGAGCCAAGGAGGTTCAATCACTCAGGCCTGGGGACTAGAGGCAGGTATGCTGAGGGGCACAGGTGATGCTCCCATGCTGCCTCAGGCTGTACTTGCATCCAGAGCCACCAGGGGGCAGTCCCAGCATGTCTGGGGTAGCCCCAGCATGTCTGGGGTAGCCCTGTCCTGTGGGGTCTTGCTTAGTGCAGTGGCTTGGGAGCCCCTCTCCATCTGTCCTACGGCCTTGGAACTATGCTGCCCACTAAACCCAGGTTTGAGAGGCTGAGCTGTTTGTAGTGTGGGCCCTACTCAAGCCCCTGTCCAGTAGCCCAGGTGGAGCATGGGCCAGTATTGCCCTGCAACCACAGCTGAGGTGACTTCACAGTCCAACACCAGCACCCAGACCTTCCTGGAGGGAGGGTGATGACTGGGCTGAAGTGTGACGTCCTGTGCAGAGGGTTCCCTGGGTCTCAGCAGACTGGGTGGAGTCACCACATGAGCTGATGTGCAGCACCTGCTTTCTGCACACACCTCAAGTGCTGGGAGGCAACCTGGCCCTGGCTGCAGAACAATGGGCACAACTAGGAGCTCTGGACCTGGGGCAGAGAAGGGCAGGTGTGGGGGCTCCCAGGAGGGAGGAGGCCATAAAGGTGACCTGTACCTGTCTGGTTACCAGCAGGGTCTCCTGGCCTCCCAGCTTGGAGCCTGGCACACAGTAGGGGCTCATTTGCTGAGAACTGTTCCTGGATGTGCGGCGGTTGTAGTGATGGTTTCCAGCTTCTCTGAGGGCTGCTGGGGTGTGGTGGTCAGCTGTGTCCATTTCTCCTTGGCCCTGTGCATGTGGCAAGGGCTCATTTCCATGCTGTGCTATGTTCTCAGCAGAACACACAGGCCTCTCTGGAATCCTGACAGAACAAGGAGTCCCATTCTAACTCCTGAAAAACAGGAAAAAAATACCTGCTGGGAATTTCTGAGCAAGTGGGAACAAGGAGGTGAGGGTAGAGCCACCATCACTTCATCGCCTTAAAAGGCGTGACAGCTAGTGCCATCCCAGGGGGTGGGAGGGGTGGCCAGTGGTCACCATCTTCTGGGCTCAGCCTAAAGTGCTTTGGCCTAGATCCTGTTGACAGTTTTTCTGGGGTGGAGACAGGGCCCCTACTGCCCTCCAGTGCAGCCAGCAGCCTCCCCTCCCCCTCAGTTCTCAGCGAGTTGCCATTTGGTACCCTGGAGGCCTGCTCTGGTGGTCAGCCTCCAGGAGCCCTGGGTCACCCCTTGAGACAGATTGTTTTTTTTTTTTAGACAAGTTCTCCCTATAGCCCCAGCTGACCTGGAACTCATCTGTAGACCAGGCTGCCCTTGAACTCAGAGTTCTCAGCTTAATGTGGTAGCGCACGCCTTTAATCTTAGCACTTGGGAGGCAGATCTCTTGAGGTTTTTTTTGCTCTCAAGAAGACCAAAAAAAAAAAAAAAGTGACAGTCTTAGTCACTATGGCTGGGAATCAAACCCATGTCCTTTGCTAGAGCAGTTACTGCTCTTAACCATTGAGCTGTCTCTCCAGCCCCAGAGACAGATTCTATGACTACCTCATGTACTGATGGGAAACCAAGGCAGAGGCTGGGAAGGGGTAGGTAGCATGCCTGAGGGCACACAGTGTCCACCTTGTGCTAGCAGTGACTGCAAATTCTAGCCTGGCTCCTGAGCAGGGTGGTTGTTTGAACACCTACTGTGTGCAGCACCTTCTGCTGGGCTCAGAGTCACCTTCAGTCCCCACGACCACTGTTCCCATTGCATGGATGGGGAAGTGAGGCGACAGCTGCATGTAAGCTTCAGATCAGAAACAGTCTCACTGAAGGCTCCAGCCAGCTTAGCAGAGAGAGGCTAAAGACCCCTTGCTGAGACCCCAGAAGTAGGGCGGCAGGGGCACACAATCTGCCTCCAGGAAGCTAAGTGCTTGATACTGTGCCCACTGCGCCCACTGCGCAGCAAGCAGAGCTGTCAGTGCACCGGGAGTGATGGGGGATGTGTGGCTCCCCCACCACCGCAGCCCAGGCCCCTCTGACCCCGCCCTTCCCTAACCTCCTCTATGGGTCTTGCTATCTTCACAAATGGGGTGGCAGGGGGTTCTTCCCACCGACATAGGGCGTGGAGAGCCAGATACCACAGCCAGCCCCACCCTCCATGGGCCCTGCATGGCTGTGGTGGCTCCAGGTCACTGATTTCATGTGACTTTGGAGAAGTGGCCGTCTCCCTCTCCCCACACCAGCTCTGCTCAGCCAGGCAGAGAAAAAGGCTGAGAGAAGGCGCCCAAGATAGCTGTTGTGGCCACTTCCCCATCCTCACGGCTGCTGCCCTGCTACCAGTGGACCTCTGCTGACCACCCCCAGCCCTCGACCAGCTCACCCAGCTTGGGGCATAGCACAGAGTGTCACCTACCAGTGCTTCCTCAGGGAAGTGTTACCCTGTCATGTCACAGGTGAGGGTCCATGCAAGGGGGGCAGCACATCCCATGATGACTACTGCAGCCCATGAGCACGTCCCACGACTACTGCCCAAGCCCCAGGTGTGACATGACGTTGGTCCGCCCACCGTTCTCCACACCATTTCAACACAGCTGCGACCTGTTGACCAATAACCTAGCTCACCTATTCATCCCTGAAGCCTTGAACGTTTTCCCCGGATACGGGCTCTTCTCCCAGAGGGCTGGTTGTTAGCCATTTGCCAGCACACCACAGACCTCCAGCTTGAGCTCTTGCACTGGAAACTTCCAGTAGCCCAAGTGGCGCAGCAGTTAGGCAGGTGTCCTCTCTAGAGGTCAGGGTTCCAGGGCAGGAGAGCAGCAGGGGAAGGAGGTCAGGCCTGAAAGTGGAGTTTTCTTGTTCATATGCCAACATTCATGAAGCACCTACTGTGTGTGAGGCTCATCGTACGCGCCCTATTCTAGGGTCTTGCTGCATGTATGGATAGCCTGGGTCATAGCAAATAGCTCTGCTCTGTCTGCACCCCAAAGTTTCTTTGTGTAGACAGTTTCCCAAATTGGACTTGAACTCCTGATTGTTCTGCCTCAGCCTCCCAAATGCTAGGACCACAGGTGTGTACCACCACACCCAGAGACACCCCAGAGCTCTTGATCTGAGGCCAAATCAAGGCGGAGACAGCACACTGCGGTCCCAGCCAGGGCCAGCCCAGGCCGCAGCGGGGCTTCAGGTGGCCCTCCGGGGAGCAAAATAAAGTCATGAAGCCATCACTGTGCAGTCAGGAGCTGACAGAGGGCGTCCCTCTTCCCTGGGAGCCCAGCCAGGTTGCCGCGGTAGCCCGCAGCTATGACTACCACTGTCCAGCAAGGTGTGGCCTCTACCTGTAAACTGGGCTATCTCAGAGGAACCTCAGAGGCTCAAGTGCCAACAGGACCCTGCACACAGTGAGTTCTCAGTCAGTGAGCTAGTTTTATTTATTTTTAAACATTTTAGTTTTATGTGTATGAGCACATGCCTATATGTATGTAAGTGCACCCAATGATCTGTGTTGTGCAATACCATGGAGGTCAGAAGCGTTGGATCCTCTGAACTTGGACTTAAGGATGGTTGTTAGCCTCCAAGTGGGTGCTGAGAATTGAACCCAGGTTCCCTGTAAGATCAGCTAGTGCTCTTAACCACTGAGCCATCTCTCCAGCATTTATTTATTTATTTATTTATTTATTTATTTATTTATTTATTTATTTATTTATTTATTTGAAGGTTTAGCCTTGAACTTGCCATGTGGGGAGGATGACCTTGAACTTCTGCCTCTCTCTGCCACTCTCCCCTCAATTACAGGCACACACCACCACAGAGGGTGCAGTGAGCTGCTTTTACAAAGACTTTGCCTTTCTCTCTGAAAACCTGACTGTTAGGACAAATATAGAAATGACGGAAAAGTCCATTGACGAAAGAGAGGGTGGGGGCAGAACAGCTCCTGTGCCCGGGGCTCCGCTCAGGGTGCAGACTAAGCTGCCAGAGCTGCTTGCGTCTCTCACAAGGACCGCTCAGTGACACTGAGCGACTGACAGACATGCCCACGAGGCGGGGACGCTGTCCCCATTTCCTTCAGGATATGTGAACTGTTTTGGTTTTTTTTTTTTGGTCTTTTTGAGACAGGGTCTCCTTGTAGCCCCAGCTGTCCTGGAACTCGCATTGTAGACCAGGCTGGTCTTGAACTCACAAAGATCCGCCTGCCTCTGCCTCCCAAGTGCTAGGATTAAAGGCGTGCTCCACCATGCCTGGCGTGAACTTTTTTTTTTTTTAAATATTTTATTTATTTATGTGTATGAGTGTACTGTGTGCATGTAGGTCTGTGCACCCGTGTCGTGAAATGCCGTGGAGGTCAGAGGAGGGTGTCGGATTCCCCTGGAACTGGAGTTCTCCTGGAATTGGAGTTACAGATGGTTCTCAGCAGCCACCATTTGGGTGCTGGGGATCGAACCCGGGTCCTCTGCAAGAGCAGTCAGCGATCTTAACCGCTAGGCCATCTCTCCAGCCCCGTGAACTGTTTTATAATTCATCTGAAACCCACAAGTGGTGAGCTGGATGTGGTAGTGTGGACCTGTGGTCCCAGCCACTCAGGATGCTGGGACAAGAGGATCACTTGAATTCAGTAGCTCAGGGCCAGTCTGGGTACAGAGAAAACAAAAAAAGCTGGCCACTGTGGTGGACACCTTGAATCCTAGCACTTGGGAAGCAGAGGCAGGCAGATCCCTGTGAGAACCAGGCTAGCCTGGTCTATATAGGCAGGAGAGGGCTATAGAGAGACCCTGTCTCAAAACAACAACAAAACAAAACAACAAAAACAAATATACCCCCAAATCAAATCAAACAAACACAAAGATCCCAATGGTGAGTCTTAAGGCCCCTTGTGCAGTGACCAGGGAACAGGATGAGCACAGGGATAGCCCAGCCCTGAGGACTCACTGCAGCTTTGGATGGGCTAGCCTGGGTGTCAGTTTCCTCCCCTGCAGACTGGGGTCTTGGGAAGGTTGAGTTGGATGGCCAAGCACAGCGCAGAGTGACCACAGCTGTGGCGGTCAGAGAGGGCTTCCTGGAAGTGGAAGCCTGTTCTGACCACCCCAGGGTGAACCTGAACAATAACACACCTACGAGGTTGAGAAAAATCACAAATCCCAGTTACGACTTCAAAAAAGAACCTTTCAGGGACTGTGTTTGGGATGACTCAGCAGGCAAAAGTGTTTGCTGTGCAAACCTGATGACTTGAGTTCAATCCCCCGAACCCACAGTGAAAGCAGAAAACTGACCCTGGAGGGCTGGAGAGATGGCCTAGCGGTTAAGAGCGCTGACCGCTCTTACAGAGGACCCGGGTTCGATCCCCAGCACCCACATGGTGGCCGAGAACCGTCTGAAACTCCAGTTCCAGGAGAACTCCAGTTCCAGGGGAATCCGACACCCTCTTCTGACCTCCGCGGCATTGCACGACACGGGTGCACAGACTTGCGTGCAGACAGTACATTCATACACATACAGAAAAATAAAATTAAAAAAAAAAAAGAAAACTGACCCTGGAGAATTATCCTCTGATCTTCACACGCACACTGTGGAAACTGAATGTCTGAACTCACACACATACACACATTAATAACGGTAATAGTGGGCTGGAGAGATGGCCTAGTGGTTAAGAGCGCCGACTGCTCTTGCAGAGGACCCAGGTTCGATCCCCAGCACCCACATGGCGGCTGAGAACCGTTTGTAACTCCAGTTCCAGGAGAACTCCAGTTCCAGGGGAATCCGAGACCCTCTTCTGACCTCCACTGGCATTGCACGACACGGGTGCACAGACCTGCATGCAGACAGAACATTCATACACATAAAAAATAAATTAAAGGGGACTGGAGAGATGGCCTAGCGGTTAAGAGCGCCGACCGCTCTTACAGAGGACCCAGGTTCGATCCCCAGCACCCACATGGCGGCCGAGAACCGTCTGAAACTCCAATTCCAGGAGAACTCCAGTTCCAGGGGAATCCGAGACCCTCTTCTGAACTCCGCGGCGTTGCATGACACGGGTGCACAGACTTGCATGCAGACGGTACATTCATACACATACAGAAATAAATAAAATTAATAAAAAAAATAAATAAATAAATTTAAAAAATTTATAAAAAAATAAATTAAAAAATTTAAAAAATAATGGTAATAATAATAATAAACCTGACAACAGGAATCAAGCCAGGGTGGGGCTTGGGAGTGGGACCCCACTTCTCGATCCCACAAACCAGCCAAAGCAGGGCCCTCTTCTTCCACCCTCAGGGCTGAGCTGAGGGAGGCCTGTCTCTCTGTTGGGTTGCGCCCCCACCCCCCACCCCCGCCATTTTCTTGCCTGGCTTTCTCCCATCCTCATGGGATCCTAGCTCCATGTCTTCTCCTCCCCCCCCTCTCCTGGATGCCTGCTGGGCTCCCTCACCTGCACAATGACTGTTAGCCCCACAACCACATTTGCTGCTGTTGGCTCTGGGGCCCAGCTGCATACACACCCCCTCCTGGAGCCAGGACTGTTTATCCTGCTGTCTTTGTGGACCTGAATCAAACACACTGTTGGGGTTGGGAACCAGGTATTGAATGACCTATCAATAGAGGAGCACACAACTAATGGTGCATAGTCCCTGCCCTTGGCCGTGGCAGCCTGACTGGGCCTCAGGACCTTTGCACTGCCTCTCCCCACTTCCTATCTTACTGGTCCCCTAAAACTGTGCAGAAGCCCTGCCCACCGCACCTCGGGGCCCTGCCTCCCTGCCCCCCATCACTAGCACCTGCCCTTATTCTGCTCTCTGTCACACTGCTGCCACACAGGGCAGGCTGCTCTGTGTTGGTCACCGTTATTCAGGCTTCCAGAGAAGTAGGAGTGGAAAGGGATGCGGTTGGGAGCGCGTGAGAGAAAAGGGATTTCACTGAGGCCACGGCAACTTCCTCAAAGCAAAATTAGGAAAAGACGAAGTGAAAACAGCTTGTGCAGCGCAGCGCTTCCCCAAGCCCACCCTGGCCAGGGCTCCCATGGGAGCTGTCGGCTATGACTGCTTCAGAACTTTCTCCCTCCCAGTAGGGGGTTAGGCGACATCCACCCTCTGCCCTTTAAGGTCCCAACAACAAAACAAAATCGTATTCTATCAAAGTCCCCCCTGGGGGACCAATGAGTCTATCAGGCTTGCTTGCAGGGCAGGCACGAGGGGCACTCACAGGGGTGCGGGGCCAGGCTGGCTTAGTTGAGGGGCACTCACAGCGGTGCGGGGCCAAGCTGGCTTAGTTGAGGGGCACTCAGGGGTGTGGGGTCAGGCTGGCTTAGTTGAGGGGCACTTAAGGGTGTGGGGCCAGGCTGGCTTAGTTGAGGGGCACTCACAGGGGTGCGGGGTCAGGCTGGCTTAGTTGAGGGGCACTCACAGGGGTGCGGGGCCAGGCTGGCTTAGTTGAGGGCCACTCACAGGGGTGCGGGGCCAGGCTGGCTTAGTTGAGGGGCACTCACAGGGGTGTGGGGTCAGGCTGGCTTAGTTGAGGGGCACTCAGGGGTGTGGGGTCAGGCTGGCTTAGTTGAGGGGCACTCAGGGGTGTGGGGCCAGGCTGGCTTAGTTGAGGGGCACTCAGGGGTGTGGGGCCAGGCTGGCTTAGTTGAGGGGCACTCAGGGGTGTGGGGTCAGGCTGGCTTAGTTGAGGGGCACTTAGGGGTGTGGGGCCAGGCTGGCTTAGTTGAGGGGCACTCACAGGGGTGTGGGGCCAGGCTGGCTTAGTTGTCAACTTGACACACCTGGGAAGAGGGACCCTCAGTTGCAGAATTTCTTCTACTAGACTGCCTTGTGGGCACATATTTTCTTGATTGCTGAGTGTTGCGGGACGGCCCAGTCCACTGGTGGTGCCACCGCTGGGAAGGTGGTCCTGGGTTGTATAAGAAAGCAGGCTGGGGCTGGAGAGATGGCCTAGCGGTTAAGAGCGCCGACCGCTCTTACAGAGGACCCGGGTTCGATCCCCAGCACCCACATGGCGGCCGAGAGCCGTCTGAAACTCCAATTCCAGGAGAACTCCAGTTCCAGGGGAATCCGAGACCCTCTTCTGACCTCCGCGGCATTGCACGACACGGGTGCACAGACCTGCATGCAGACAGTACATTCCTACACATACAGAAATAAATTAAAAAAATTAAAAAAAAAAAAGAAAGCAGGCTGAGCACAGACCAGAGGAGCAGTAAGCAGCGTTCCTCCTTGGTCCATGATTCAGTTCCTGCCTCCAGCTTCCTGCCCTGAGTTCCTGCCTGACGTCCCTCAAAGAAGGACTGCCACTTGGAAGTGTAAGATGCAATAAACCATTTCCTCTCCAAGCTGTTTTTGGTTAGAGTGTTTGATCACAGCTTTCTATTGGGACAGCTAACCAGACCAACAGACGATCTTAAAAGCAGCTGAACTGGAAAAGTCTACACTCTACATACAGACGACCCCCCACCCCACCCCAGGGCCTAGAGGGAGCCCCTCTAAATTAACTTCCCCCAGCATTTATTTATTTACATACTTATTGTCTTTTTGAGACAGGATCTCCTGTAGCCCCAGCTGTCCTAGAGCTCACTATGTAGACCAGGCTGGCCTTGAACTTGAAGATCAGACTGCCTCTGCCTCCTGAGTGCTGGGATTAAAGGCGTGCAGCACCACACCAGCTCCCCGAAGCCTTTATCCATGAGGCCATTCCAGAGGCTACATGCAATTGGGAAGACTTTCATACAAGTGGCTGGA
The DNA here is from genome assembly GCA_009823505.1 of Rhizomys pruinosus. NCBI lineage: Eukaryota > Metazoa > Chordata > Mammalia > Rodentia > Spalacidae > Rhizomys > Rhizomys pruinosus. The sequence goes on along the minus strand of VZQC01004002.1, from coordinate 642,533 downwards.
AGAAGTGGCTGGATGTTCAGGTAAAGGTCCGGTGGACCCTCAGACTCTCTTTTCCTATGAAAGGATGCAAGAGTCAACAAGTCCAGCTGTGACCATCTTCTGCAAGCAGACACAGCTGGTCTTTAGAAGATGTGTCTTTTCTACTCAGAGACAAGAGATGAGGTTTGGATAGTGATTTCTCCAGCCTAGTGGTTTAGGTCCCAGATGCCCTGAGACTCCCCAGGGCTGAGGGCTTGCTGCTTCTGCCCCCCCCTCCCCTAAAAGGCCCTAACTCCAGCTCTGCCACTTACTAGACCTCAGTCTCATCATCTGAGAAGTGGGGATAAGCGGACAGCTCGCCTCCCACAGGCCAACGCTCTAGTGAATCGAAGACACAGCTGGGAAGGCCCTGGGTGGCCTCAGGGACTGGGGGACCAGGCAGAAGCAGAGGGCCCACCAGCACATCCATGGACCCCAAGGCTCCAGAGAGGTACTTCCCTGGGCAAGGCTCCCAGGGGGCCATGGGGAAAGGTCTGGGAAAGGTGCTGCTCGGGGAGGAAGGACGGGAAGGGGCTGCAGGGACAGTCAGAGAGCAGCGCATGCAGGGAGAAAGGAGACTCACATGAGGGAGCCTGAGCTCCGTCCTGGGCCAGTAGGGAGCCATGCGAGGTGTGAAAGCTATTCTTATTCACTATTCTGAGGCATGGCAAAGGGGCCCAGAGGAGGGCGAGTCGTGAGGACTTCCTAGAGAAGAGGGTCCACACGTGAACACTACGGCAGCAGGCTGATCGAGGTAGCACACTCCTGCAAAATTACAGCACTTGACAAGAGTCAGGCGTCCAAGGTAAGACTTGGCTGGCTGCGCAGTGAGCTCAAGGCCAGCCTGGGCTATGTGACACTTTGCCTCAAAAAAATGGTGGGGGAGGAGCTGGTCCATCTCCAAGCAAACAGAAAAGAACAGCAGTGTGCTGGGTGACTTGGGGCAAACCGCTGACCCCTCTGGTCTGAATCCTTCCCTGCTGTACAGGGGCTGACCTGGCTCCCCGTGTCTCAGTTCTGAAATTTAGGGATGGGGACAACTGGAATGTTCCAGTTTCCTGCCTCAGTTTCCCCTCAGCACCAGGTTGGGGTGAGGCAGGGAGGATAATAATGGACAATAGTCAGACACCAAGCAGCCTCGGGGCAGATGCCAGAGATTGTTTTCCATTCCCAGGAGGGCAGGCCCTTCCTGCCAGGAGAAAATTCCAAGCTGGGAGGGAAAGATCCTGCCACCCCAATGCCCACACACCCGCCGATGCCAAGGCCTTGGCACGTGCGCGTCTTCCTTCTTTCCTGAGGCTCTCCTGGCTGAGTGGAGGAGCCTCCCAGGTGAGGAGAAGAACACAGCCCCCAACACCCTGGCTGTGCTCACAAGCCCCGGCTCTTCCCTTCCTCTCTGCAGCCTAGGCTCATGGGCCTGGCCTGACGTTAACAACCAGCACCCACTTTGTACTGCCTGGGTGTTGGGAAGGTCTGAGAGCTCTGTCTGGGTGGGTAGGTTGTTATGGAGGAATTTTCTGGTTCTCAGAGCCCCCTGCTCCCCAAATTCTCAACACCTAGATTTCTGCAGTTGTTTACAAGACGGTGAGCTTCTGCACTGGATCTTTGCTGAAGGACTAAGAATCAAAGATTCTAGGTTTCTAGAAATCAAAGATTTCTAGGTCCCAGGCCCTGTGATTCTCAGAGCCTGATGCTGATTCCAGGAGCTGCGCTGGGCCAGAGGCACTGGGGAAGGGGTGATGGTGGCGGTGGAGGTGGCGTAGCAAGCCAGGTGCACTGGTGTGGGTATTGTCGGCAGCTCTGGTGCTGACAGCTGGGCAGGGCCATTGCCTGAGCCTATCACACCTGGCCCTGACCCAGGACGGAGAGTGACAGGGACAGGAGGGTGGTCCAGAAGCCAGCAGCAGAGAGCCTGCTTCTGATTCAGCCATGTCCTTCTTTCCCTGGGGACTGTCTTCCCTTTGAATGGTTCCTGGGGCTGGTCAAGGGTCTTCCCAAAGGTCTTGTTTTTATTTTTTTTTTATTTATTATTTTTTATGTGTATGAGTGTACTGTCTGCATGTAGGTTGGTGCGCACGCGTCGTGCAGTGCCGTGGAGGTCAGAAGAGGGCATCAGATTCCCCTGGAACTGGAGTTAAAGACTGTTCTCAGCTGCCATGTGGGTGCTGGGAATTGAACCTGGGTCCTATGCAAGAGCAGTCAGTGCTCTTAACCACTAAGCCATCTCTCCAGTCCCAGGTCTTGTTTTAATGGATCCATCAGATTCTCTTTTTGCTAAATGCTGGTCTCTGATCACAGAGCGACACCCCCACCTTGTCCCCCAATGCCTTTGGCTCCTGGTGACACTGGAGCTGCCAACTGTCCTCTGCACTCTGTGCCTGCCTGTTCACCCCGTGTGCCTCCCTGATGGGGGTCTCCTACCCTGTTCACCCTTGCGTCCCCCTGCACTGGGGGGTCCTTCTGCCATTCCCGGCTCCACCCAGTTGGCAGGCTTCACACAGGCTGTGGGAGCTGGAATTCTGCGCAGCCCATGGCATATGCACGCTGCATCCCGCCAGCCTGCCGGGACACCTCCTCTGACTCAGGGCCAGGAATTCTTCCTGCTGCTCCCTACAAACCCAGGGGCAACATGTTGCTGTGGGAAGGGCAGAGGCCAGAAGTAGCGATGGACAAAGGGGAGTGGGCAGCCATGGCCTAGAGACACATTTGGAGGTGGGGCTGGAGGGGTCCGGTTCTGACCTTGTCCATAATCCTTCCTTCCTAGCTCATGATCTCAGCCCTTCCATGGACACGGGTGACTGCAGCCTAAGTCCCCGATACCTTTCTGTGGATCCCATGATCCAGATTTACCCATTTCTCATGTTGCTGAGCATCAGGTGCTGGGATACAGCCATGAGAGGGACAGAGAGAAACCATGTCCGTACAGAGTCCCATTCTATGGTGAGGACTCCCTGTTCAGAGGGGAGTATGCGAAGAAGCTCTTCATGGGCTGGCACAGCCAGTGGGTGCCAGGGCAGAGCACGGGGGCCTGCTGCAGGAGGGGGATGGAAGCAGAGTCTCATGGAGGAGACCGTTGGTCAGGAAGTAGATGAGGAGAGCAGGTGTAGATTTCCAGAGGACCGGGCTGTGAGAAGGGAGGGGGGCTGGGCAGTATTCAGCTTTTTAACTTTAGCAGGGTTTGGGGGCTACTGGGTAGAGGTTGGGCTTAGAGGGGAGCAGGGTGCAAGAGACAAAGGACATAGGACAGGACCTGGAGGGATGAGGGACGGAGATGGACACTTCCGGAAGTCTCTGGAGGAAGAGCCTGGCACTTAGATTGGATGTGGGTGGAGCTGCTCTGGTCAATGTCAGACGCTGGTGGGAGGCGGGAACCCAGGTTTGCTGTGCCTGCCAACTGCCACGGTGCAAATTCAACACCATAGCTTTGTATGGTGCAGCATACCTGCAATTCCAACGCTCAGGAGGTGGTAGAAGGCCCAGGAGTTCATGTCTTTGACACATGTATGTGTGTCAAAATCACCAACCAACCAATCAACCAAGCAACCACCAACCACCAGCCACCCACCAACCAACCAGTCAATAACTCTAATCAATCTGAAGCTCTTACGGTACGGCTGTGCCTTTGAGCTTGGGGACCGGGCAATGGCATTGCCGTGTCTGGAGGCTACGCATACCGGAGACCTCCAGATGACAGAAGTGTGCTGAGGAAATTAGGGAAGGCTCAGTGGTGAGGCTTATGCTCCTGTGAGTTTAAAGACTTTAATGCCTGAATATGACTGTTTCAAAGCTGGAGAGATCCTGAGCTGCGCTCCTCACGTTTCACCAGAGGGGAGTGGAGACCTCCCAGAGCCGATGGCCGATGTCCGGGACAGGGCCCAGAAGCCAGAAAGCTGTGCTGGGAGACAGAGGCCAGGGTTCCCACCCTGGTCTGCCCCTCATTTGCTGTGCAACCTGGGGGCAGTTGCTTTCTTCTCTGGGCCTGTGTCCCCTACCTCTAAAGCACCTTGTCTGTCCTGACAGTCTCTTGTTCCCCAGGCACATGGGGCCGTGGCCCTGGTGAGGCTGGTCCTGGGCTGGGGATCTATTTCTTATCTTATTTTTTTCTTTCCCTAGTGATGTGTTTCTAGATACCCACCTGGTCCTGCCTCGGCTTGTTGGGTCCTCCAGCTGTGCTGGCCTGAAACAGTCTGGCTTGCTAATGATGTCACCACTGGGGAGACAGTGACTTTAGGTGGGGTTACCCTGCCCCAGGCTCCTCTGGCCCAGTGCCAGGGCACGGCTGCTTCCTCCAGGGAGCCCCTGTGGGCTATTCTCTTCTCTGCTCACTGCTGGTTGGAGGGGGTTAGGGGAGTCTCCCAGCACACCTGGGTCCCTTAGAGGGCCCGGCAGGGCAGGGCAGGGCAGGGCAGGAGTCTTCAGGGCAGACAGAGACTCAACCCTAGCCAGCTGTGTGGCCTTGTGCAAGTTACTCTCCTTTGCTGGTCCATTTCCACCTGGGGCTTCAGGACTCCTCTTGGTGTGAGGAGGCAGGAAGCCTGAACCAGAGCACGTGGCTGGAGTTTGAAGCAACAAAAAATGATCCATCAGCTTCACGGATAATCCCTGGGTGACTGGACTTTCAGGGCTTAAATGCCACCAATGCCCAGATGTTGGGCAACTGTCATCCCTGCCCAGTCCTGGGCCCAGCTTCCTGCTGGCTGCTACTGCTCTCTGTCTGATGGCTTAAGTTAAACTCTCCTAGTCCTCTGTGCACAGGGCATTGTGGCATCTCGCCCAGTGTAGACTTCCAGTGGGGACAGGGCACTGTGTACATCAGGGTGGCCTCCCACTGAGGTCCATTTCTATGGAGGTCAAGAGCACAACTGCTCTTCAGGTGAGAGCAACCAGCCTGGATGCCCTGGTCGCAGCCACGCCTATAGCAGGAGGAATGAGGCTGCCTTAGGCTGGAAGGGATACTGGAGCCAGTTCTACAGGTAAGAAGAATTAGGCTAATTACCAGTCTTGTCCCTCACCCAGTTCACCCAGCAAGGGGTAAGAATCCCAACTCCTGGCCCCCATTCTAGGGCGAGCCAACATCTCAAAGACAGGAGGAGGCTAAGCACAGGAGGGTGCAGGTGATGGGGTGGGAGTGCTGGGGAAACTGAGTCACGAGAGACACTGGTGTTGGGATGGGTGCTTGGTGCTGGAGGGAAGGGGGAACTGGGCACTGGGTACTGGGAGTACTGGACCCTGAGGGAAGTAAATGCTGGGGTTGGTTCTGGGTAACACTGGGTGCTGGGTGTGTATCGGGTACTGGAAGGGCCTGCTCATCAGGAGGTTCTGGTAGGGGGTGCTGGGAACTGGGTGCTAGGGAGTGCTGTGTGCTGGGGTGGGAACAGAGTTGCTATTTTATAGGATGGTAAAGTCTGAGCAGCCTTAAGGGAATGGAAAGGAACGAATGGCATCTGCTGGAAGGGCAACCAGGGAGCGCACAGGAAGTTCATGGACTCTTGGAAGGTGGGCAGCTGGAGTGGACACCCAGTGGTCTGGATAGGCCACAGTGAGTGCTGAGGAGCTATGAGACCAGAATGGGGCTGGCAGGGCAGGGGGCTTGACAGCGTTCTCAGTGCCCCTGCCACCGCGGAGCACTTGTCCTCTGACCCCCGAGGGCAGGGCACCCCGGCCCCATCCCCAGTGCCCCAGCTCCTAGCTGGGGCTGTCTGCACGCTGCCTGGGCTTGGCACCGTGTGATGGGTGGATAAGCAAGCGTGCTTGTCCCAGCTGGCCTGGCAAACCTGCCCCGCCTTAGTGCATCAGGCTCGGTTGGAGCCACTTTCTCTCCTGGCCGCTCTCTGAGCTTCCCACCCCTGGGCTGAGCTGTTCCCCACGGGAGGTGGAAAGTGCGTGGGCTGGGGATTCACACTGTTGACCCAGGCTAGATCTCATCTTCCTCACTGGGTGGCCTTGGCAGGCAGCTCCCCTCCCTGAGTCACCAGCCTGGTCTGTGAGATGGAGGTATGCACACGTGGGCTGGCCTGCCCGTAGGGTCGCCAGTGGCCACTCAAGTGAGAAGTGCAGGGAGGGGATCCAGGCCTGAGCCAGACCTGAGCCAGCAAGTGGCGTCACCCAAACTAGGTGGGAGATGGGAGGGATGAAGCCGGGTATCTAGGGCTGGGGGTCTGCCTGTGTTGCCTGACGCATGGTACTTCCTTTGCTTGGGTCCCAGATCAATGGCATTGCTGCCCCTTGGGGACTTGTGAGGCCCCACCTGGGAATGGAAGGATGTGGGGAGGTGCTGGAGGCTGGAGGTAGCGGCAGCTCAAAGTGTCTAGGGCAGACAATGGGCACTGTGTGTGGGACACGGGTGGAGCTTGGGGGGGTCAGAGTGGCACCCCAGCAGGAATGTGCCAGGCCTGTCTGGGAATGCAAGTAAGCACATTACATCTCCTTGTCTCAAAGCCCAGCCACAGGGGAAGCTGTGGGTCAGGGGTCAGAGCCTGGAACCACAGAGGTAGAGACCCTCGCACTGGCGAGGGCGTGCTAGTCCTTCTGGGCCCCCCTAAGTGCAAGAGATTTTCCTGAGCCTTGGAGGGATGATGGGGGGTAAGAGACAGCATCTTTGCCGGGTTACTCTCTTACTGAGGGATTTCAGTCAGGTTCCCACCTCTCTCAGGGACTCAGTTTCCCCACCTATGCATATGTTCTCTGATCACTCTATGGGGTCTACCTTAAGTTAATCCATCTTCACTGCTCAATCTCCTCCCTCCCAGTGGAGTGAGAACTTTGCCTGCCATGATCTGCAATTGTCATTGGGCCACAGCAAAGCCTAACCATAGCCCACTTCAATTGGAGTAAAAATACATTGCCTGAAGGCGTTTTCCTGATTATTTGAGTGAGCTCACCTTGGGGCCCTGGGAGATGGGTGGCTTCCCACTGGCAGATGGTATGGAGTGGGCGTGTGTGTGCGTTCTGTGTGCTACTTTCTTTTTTACTATTATTTTTATTTTTATGTGAATGACTATACTGCTTACAAGCATGTAAGTGCACCCATGTTGTGCAATGCCCATGGACATCAGAAGAGGGCATTGGGGGGCTGGAGAGATGGCCTAGTGGTTAAGAGCACCGACTGCTCTTACAGAGGACCCGGGTTCAATCCCTAGCACCCACATGGTGGCCGAGAACCGTCTGAAACTCCAATTCCAGGAGAACTCCAGTTCCAGGGGAATCTGACACCGTCTTCTGACCTCTGCAGCATTGCACGACACAGGTGCACACACTTGCATGCACACAGTACACTCATACACATACAGAAATAAATTAAAAAAAAAAAAAAAGAAGAAAGCATTGAGTGCCACGTGGGTGCTAGGAACTGAACCCAGTCCTCTGCAAGAGGTCTGTTTTTTTTTTTTTTTTTTTGGTCTTTTTTGAGACAAGGGTCTCCCTGTAGCCCCAGCTGTCCTGGAACTCACATTGTAGACCAGGCTGGCCTTGAACTCACAAAGATCCGCCTGCCTCTGCCTCCCAAGTGCTAGGATTAAAGGCGTGCACCACCACGCCCGGCTTTTTTTTTTTTTTTTGTATTTTTGAGACAGGGTTTCTCTTTAGTCCCAGCTGGCCTGGAGCTCCCTCTGTAGACCAGGCTGGCCTTGAGCTCACAGAGATCCGCCTGCTTCTGCCTCCCAAGTGCTGGGACTAAAGGTGTGCACCACCACACCCGGCAACAAGAGGTCTTAACCAGTGTTCTTAACCGCTGAGCCATCTCTCCAACCCCTGCATATCCCTTGGTCCTGACCTGACAGTCATAAAGACTCTGACAGCTTATGTAGAACACGCAGCAGATGATACTAGTGACCGCTTCTGCCACGCCCAGGCCCTGTGCCAGGGGCTTGTTCTGTTGTTTAAAGTCTCGGGGCTGGAGAGATAGCCTAGCAGTTAAGAGCACCAACTGCGCTTGCAGAGGACCCGGGTTCGATCCCCAGCACCCACATGGCAGCTAAGAACCGTCTGTAACTCCAATTCCAGGAGACCTCCAGTTCCAGGGGAATCTGAGACCCTCTTCTGACTTCTGCGGCATTGCACAACAGGTGCACAAACCTACATGCAGACAGTACATTCATACACATACAAAAAAAAAAGTCTCCTTCATGCCAGGTGTGGTGGTGCACACCTTTGATCCCAGCACTTAGGAGGCAGAGGCAGGCGGATCTCTCTGGGCTCAAGGCCAACCTGATTTACATAGTTGGCCCCAGGCCAGCTGGGGCTACAGGGAGACCCTGTCTCAAAAAAAAAAAAAAAAGTCTCCTTCACTCCTCCCTCTCTGCAGGTTGCTGGGAGGGAAAGGGTTGAGCAATCTGAGCCTGCTTGCCTAAAGCAGTGTTTGGGGTTATGGAGCTCAGTCCCAGTCTGAAGCCTATAGGACAGTCCCCATGCATATCATGCAGACGTTCCTCTGGAGCTAGGGTGCAGACACCACCTTTTCCGGGGATTCCCCGGCCAATGAGTCCAGAAACTGTCTCATGAGCCCCATGGCAGCCCAGGCTGCCTGATGACTTCATGGGTCTTTCCCACACCTGAGTCACTGTGGCTCACAGACTGACCCTTTGGCACCTTTGGAAGAATGGGAGTTGGCCCGACTGGCTGAGGGGCTGTGCAGGGCTCTGCTAAATAACACACAGGGAACAGAGCAAGGGTGGCCCAAATGGAGGGATCTGAGATGTGATGAAGGATGTTCCTTTCCCTCTCTAGGCTTCGGGGCCAGGCTACCCCTGTGGAAGGTCATCTATCCTCCTCTCCACACAGACTCTCCACTTAGCCCCTCAATGTTTTTTTTAAGACAGGGTCTCCCTTTAGCCCCAACTGGCCTGGAGCTCGCTCTGTAGACCAGGCTGGCCTTGAACTTACAGAGATCTGCCTGCCTCTGCCTCCTGAATGCTAGGATTAAAAGTATGTGGGCTGGAGAGATGGCCTAGCCGTTAAGAGCGCTGACTGCTCTTGCAGAGGACCCCGATTCGATCCCCGGCACCCACATGGCGGCTGAGAACTGTCTGTAAGCACAATTCCAGGAGAACTCCAGTTCCATGGGAATCCGACACCCTCTTCTGACCTCCAAGGCATTGCACGACACGGGTGTACAAACCTACATGCAGACAGTACACTCATACACATAAAATAATAAATAAGTAAAAATTTTAAAAAAGCATGCACCACCACACCCAGCTTAAAGACAATTCTTAGCCACCATGTGGGTGCTGGGAATCGAACCCAGGTCCTGTGCAAGAGCAGTCGGTGCTCTTTAACCGCAGAGCCATCTCTCTAGCCCCTCATCTCAAATTTTTATTTTATTTTTTAATTTAATTTAATTTAATTTTTATTTATTTCTGTCTGCATGCAGGTCTGTGCACCCGTGTCGCGCAATGCCGCGGAGGTCAGAAGAGGGTCTTGGATTCCCCTGGAACTGGAGTTCTCCTGGAATTGGAGTTACAGACGGTTCTCAGCCACCAAGTGGGTGCTGAGGATCGAACCTGGGTCCTCTGCAAGAGCGGTCAGTGCTCTTAACTGCTAGGCCATCTCTCCAGCCCATCTCAAATTTTTTTTAAGTTTTTTTTTTAATTTTTTTTTAATTAATTTTATTTATTTCTGTATGTGTATGAATGTACTGTCTGCATGCAGGTCTGTGCACCCGTGTCGTGCAATGCCGCGGAGGTCAGAAGAGGGTCTCGGATTCCCCTGGAACTGGAGTTCTCCTGGAATTGGAGTCTCAGACGGTTCTCGGCCGCCATGTGGGTGCTGGGGATCGAACCCGGGTCCTCTGTAAGAGCGGTCGGNTGCTCTTAACCGCTAGGCCATCTCTCCAGCCCCCATCTCAAATTTTTAAAAACCTTCAGTGTCCTCAGTTTGAAGATGGGGAAACTGAGGTTCAGAGAGGCGGAGAGACTCACTGAAGGTCACACAGCCCAGGTCCCGTGAGGTCTGACCCAAGCCCAGGGCTCTTATTCTTGGAGAGGACCTTTTGTACTGGCTTAGACCTCCCAGTCCCTGTCCCCCCGTTTCCCCCTCCCCCCCCACCCGGCCCCCCGTCCCCCCGTCCCCCGTCTCCCCCCCCCCCCCCGCATCCCTCTTTGGACTCTAGCTCCTTTCCTTAGGGAGGAGCAGGGGCCGGGAACAGAGGCAAGAGAGGTTGGGAAGGCAGAGCCTCTTTCTCACACCCTCCTCCCCAGCCGTGGTGTTCAGGGGCAGCCCAAGGAGGGGTAAGTACTCCTTCTGGTCCCATCACAAGGGTTAAAACCTTCCACCCACTGCTCTGCCTTTGTTAATCTTTAAACAGCCCAATGACTAATTAATTACCCAGGACCAGGGGGTGGCTCGAGTGCACCTGCTGCCTGAGGCCAGAATGCCGTCTCCCCTGTACCCAAGACCGCCCTCCCCCAAGTCCCTTTCCCCGAGGTAAACATGAGATATTCAGACCTTCAGGCATGGCCTGAAAGATTGTGGGCATAGGAGATCTGATTGATTCTGTGCCCTGGGCCAGTGCACAGCCTCCACGGGACAGAACAGAGGAGAGAAGCCGAGAGGCCAGGCAGGGCAGAGAGCTGTGGGGCTCTGGCTGCCTCCACTCCCAGGTCTGACTGCACCCCGTGCTGACTCCCATCCTTGCAGGCCTTGGGACTTGGAGGCTGGCAGGAACCTCCCTGGAAGGAGGGTCCCCTGTTGCATTAGGAGGGGCCAGGCGTGGTGGCACACGCCTTTAATCCTAGCATTTGGGGGCAGAAAGGCGGAATCTTGTGAGCAGTTCAGCCAGCCTGGTCTACAGATGATTTCCAGGACAGCTGGGGCTAAACAGGAGGGACCCTGTTCGGAAAGACAAAAAAAAAAAAAAAAAAAAAGGAGACCTGTCCTTCCCCATTTCCCCTCACAAGGGGCTCTCCTCCCAAGTCTTCCACACATGCCTGCTGCAGCCTCAAGGATCCTCCAGGGAGGGACTCCCGCTCCCAAGTCACCCTTTGAGGACAGCAAATCAGGATCATCAGCTCTGCTGGTGTACAGAAAACTGAGCCTGCTCCCCCTGTGGCCTGCAGGCAACCACTGGGCTCGGGACCTCACTGGGCTCAGAGATGCATAGATGCATGATGGGCAGTGGCTTTGAATACGGGACCCCAGGAGCCTGGAACAAGTAAGCTGAGCCTTAGCCTTCTCTAACTCCAGAGCAGGTGCAGGCTGTCCTCCCACTAAGAACTTGGGAAGGCTCAGAAAATAGAGGTCTGAGGACTGAGGTGACTTCCAAGCCTGGGCAGTGGGGGAAGATGTGTAAGAGGCAGCCGGCTAGCCCACAGTAACCATTCTACCTGAAGACATTTCTTATAAATGAAAATAAAATACAGGAGAGACAACCTCAGCAGCTAGAGCTCTTGCAAAGGTTAGGTTCTCTGCCAAGCCTGGCGACCGAGCCAGTCCTAGGACCCATGCGGTTGAAGAGAGAAAACTGATTCCCAAAAGTGGTCCTCTGACAGCCTGGGTGCCATGGCCGGGACACAACATGGATGCACACAAAAAAATAAAATGTAACTTAAGAGCACTGGTCCTCTTTTCGTCCAGAGGACCTGGGTTTGAATCCACACAGCGCCCACAGGCAGTTCACAATCGCTTCTTAACTCAGTTCCAGGAGATTTGAGGCCTCTTCTGTTCCCCAGGGCATTGCGTGACATGGGTGTACTAACACACATGCACACATAACACTCAAGCACATAAAATAAAATAAATTAAAAAAATCTTTTTAAAAAATGTAATTCAAAAAATGTATTTTAAGTTGGGTGTGGTGTGCACACACCTTTAGTCCAGCACTCCGGTGCAGAGCCACGTGGATCCCAGTGAGATCGAGGCCAGCTGGTCTACATAATAAATTACAGGCCATCTGGGCTAAAAAAAAAAAAAAAAAAAAAAAAAAAAAAAAAAAAAAAAACAAAAAATGTATTTTAACACAGGTCTTGCCGGAAACAAAAAAAATTAGCTGGGCGTGGTGCACACGCCTTTAATCCTAGCACTTGGAGGCAGGGCCGGTGGATCTTTGTGAGTTTAAGGCCAGCCTTTTTACCGAGCGAGTTCCAGGACAGCTGGGGTCCAGGGAGACCCTGTCTCGAAAAGACCCAAAAAAAAAAAAAGCCTGGGTGCTGTTGTTGCTATTGATCCCAGAACTTGGGGGCAGAGGCAGAGCAGAGGAGCAAGGGTTATCCTCAGATACATAATGAGTTCAAGGGAGGCCTGGGCTACAGAGTTGAGACCCAAGAACGAAACCCACTCTAAACAAAAACAAAAAAAACAACAACAACAGCAAAGAAAACACACAACAAAGACTACCCTCAAAACAATAATTAAAAAAAAGACTAAAAATTCCAGCTGGGCATGGTGGCTCATGCCTTTAATCTAGCACTCGGGAGGCAAAGGCAGGTAGATCTCTGTGAGTTCAAGACCAGCCTGTTTCTACGAGTGAGTTCCAGGACCGCTGAGGCTCAGACAGACCCTGTCGCAAAAACACCAAATAATAATAAATAATAATAATAATAATAATAAAAATTCAAATGAGAAGCTGAAGCTGAGCATGATAGCCCATTCCTGTATTCTAGCACTTGGTGGGCTGAGGCAGAAGGATCACTGGGAGTTTGGAGTTCAACACGACCATATCTCAAAGCAAAATTCAAACAGGAGAACATGGCTCAGTGTCGAGGACTTGGCTTGTGTGTCAGGCCAAAGCTGCAGCCCAGCCCAGACGAAATAAGTCAGCAATACACGTTCATTGCACTGAGAAGAAACGGTTCCATGTACCTTTCCACCCTGTAGTGGGTTGACTGGGTCCCCTAAATTCCTGTCTACACAGCACCTCAGAATGTAGCCTTATTTGGAATATGGGGTTTGCCCATGTAATAAAAGGAAGGATCTTGAAATGAGGTCATCCTGGATGGGAGGGGCTGAAATTCAGGGAACATCCTTCTGAGAGGGAGGAGAGGAGGGGCTGAAATTCAGGGAACATCCTTCTGAGAGGGAGTTGAGGGACTTTTGAAAACCTGACAGAAGGCCAAAGCTCACATGGAGTGAGGCAGAACTAGAGCCTAGTTGTATAGGGAGCCTTGGGGAGCCGGAGAGGCCTCTGGCTTTTCCTCTAGACCCCTCAGGGCAACACCAACCTGCTCACAGCTGAAAATCTGTTGCCTAAGCTTCAATTTGTGGTTACACAAGAAACTAACGCACGCTTCAACACCCTGCCCTTCCTAACTCCCGGTCTCTCTGATGGCTCACATAGCCGCTTTGTGCACACAGAGGCTTGGTTGTTTGGGGTGTATCCATGGGTGGGCGTACCTGTGGGTGTCAAAAATAACCTCACCTGTGAACTTGCAGCAATTCTTCTCAGCCTCCCCAGGGCTATGATTATAAATGGTGTACCACCACGTGATTAGGATCTACTGGAGAGATGGTGTTAGTGGTCCAGAGGCACTGGCCGTTCCTTCAGAGGACTTGGGTTCTTTTTGAAACCGTTCTCCCTGTAAACCAGCTGTCCTGGACTTCACTCTGTAGACCAGGCTGGTCTTGAACTCACAGATCTGCCTGCCTCTGCCTCCCGAGTGCTAGGATTAAGGCATGTGCCCCCACGCCCAGCCCAACACCCTCTTCGCCTGGCCTCTGCTCCTAGAGTGCTGGATTAAGGCATGTGCCACCCCGCCCAGCGCCAACACCCTCTTCTAACCACTGCCCCTTGGACGCTGCACACATGTGGTGTACTTACAGACAGGCCAAAACATCTATACACATAAAATACAAATAAAGTTTTTTTAAGCTGGCATGGAGGTACACACCTTTAGTCTCAAACACTCAGGAGGCAGAGGCCGGTGGATCTCTGTGAGACTGAGGCCAGCCTGATACATATGAGTTCCAGGCCAGCTGGGGCTACCAGGGAGACCCTGTCTCAAAAGACACCTTCCCAATTAAAAAAAAAAAAGCAGGGACCAGAATAAGGGTTCTAGAAACTTGCGAGCTTCCTTAGAACCCCAGCAGGGGCTGAAGTGGTGCCCTGCCCAGCCTGGACACCCTGTCGCTCTGCCCCCTGGGTCTGCCTTCCAGCTGAGGCACCAAACCAGTGAAGCCTCTGTAGCCACACACAATGGATCCTCTGTGCCTGACACAAAAGAAAATGTGAATGAATGGAAAAGGCAGGGGATGGGGGTGGAGGAAATGAGGCTGTCTACACTGGGACAGAGAGTGTTGGCCTGGACCATGGTCTGAGACCCAGGATTCTCGTGTGGCCCTGGGCTAGAGAGCACTTGCCTGCCTTAGAGCCATCTCCTTGCTCCCTGTTGCGGTTTTAGAATACATTCCCTCAATTCCTGTTACTGAGAGATGGGGTCACCTGCCCTTCCCTGGAGTCTGAACTCCCTGTCTGCCCAACATGTGGCAGCAATAATGCTGGGTGGGTTTCTGCATCTCTGGGGGCCAGAGAGATGGCCTCGCAGTTGAGATGAGAGCTGAGGACTTGAGTTGGGTTTCTAGCCCGCACATCAGGTGGCTCACAGCCCCTGGAACTACAACTCTGGATATCTGATGCCCTCTTTTGGCCCATCCAGGCATGACCCACAGTCATGGCATACACATACAAAAAGTAAAAAAAATAAAAACAAATAAAAATAAATACTGCATTCCAGGTAGCTGGGGCCATAGGGAGAACCTGTCTCAAAAAGAATAAATAAATAAATAAATAAATAAAAAAATAAATACTCCAACTTCTACTCCTAGCTCATGGGACCTCAGCTGCCATGCTGTGAGAAGCCCAACAGTTCCAAGACGAGGCCCAGGTGGGGAGCAGAGCCCAGCTGTCAGTCCTGGAGAGCGAATGGAGTCTCCAGTCTGTCCAGGGCCCCATCTGGTGCACTTAGAAGAGAGGCATTGCTTCTCTACTGAGCCTGGCTCAGCTTGCAGATCTGCTAGCCAAATAACTGATTGCTGGTTGGGGGGTGTGTGTGTGTGTGTGTGCCTGCGCATGTGTGCTCACTGTGCAAGAACTTGTTCCCCGGAGGTCAGAGGACAACTTCAGGTGTCAGCCTTCACTTTCCACTGTTTGAGACAAGGTCTTGCTGTTCTGCCGCTCACTGGCCCGTGAGCTTCTGGGGAATTTTTCTGCCTCGACCTTCCTCCTTTCCGTAGGAGCATTGGGATAGCCATAGTCGGGCTCTTCATGGGCCCCAGAAAGCCAGGCTCGGGTCCTCAGGCCTGCTTGGTATCCGGTCCCCGCCTTTGCTTTCCTCCTCATCCTTTTTTTTTTTCTTTTGGACTTTTGAGATAGGCTCTCCCTATAGCCCCAACTGGATGGAACTCTGCAGATAAGGCTGCCTTGAACTCACATAGAATCAACTGCCAGCCTCTGCTCAATTCTGGTAGGATTAAAGGTGTGGTGCCACCAGGCCCAGCATTTTTTGTTTTTTGTTTTTGTTTTGCTTGTTTGTTTGTTGTTGGTGTTTTTTTGAGGCAGAGTCTCCCTGTAGGCTCCGAGGCCCTGGAGTTCACTATGTAGTAACAGGCTGGCTGCCTCCCTCATGCTGGGATTTTGTTTTGAAGGCATGCTTGACCTCCCTGGGTTCACTTTGTTTGCTTTCTATTGCTGTAATAAAAAAATCTTCTAACCAAAACTGCTTGGAGAGGAACACGGAAAGTGTTTATTGTATCTTACACTTCCAAGTGACAGGTCCTTCTTTGAGGGAAGTCAGGGAGGGACCTCAGGGCAGGAAGCTGGAGACAGGAGCTGAATCATTGAACCCCGGAGGAACGCTGCTTACTGCCCCCTGCTCCTTTGGTTGTGCTCAGCCTGCTTTCTTACAACACAGGACAACCTGCCCAAGAGTGGCACCACCAGTGGACTGGGCCATCCCGCAGCACTCAGCAATCAAGCACATTGTGCCCACAAGCCGTGTATAGTAGAAAGAAAGAAATTTTGAACTGAGGGTCCCTCTTCAGGTGATGTGTCAAGTTGACAACTAAGCCAGCCTGGCCCCACACCCCTCAGTGCCCCTTAACTGAAGCGGCCACGGCACATAGCAAGTATTTTAACCTCTGAGTCGCCGCCTCCCCAACGCCTGCTCTTGTTTTGTTTTTTGTTTGTTTGTTTGTTTTGCCTTTTTTTGAGAAGGGTCTCCCTGTAGCTCTGGCTGTCCAGGAACTCACTCTGCTAGACCAGGCTGGCCTTGGAACTCACAGAGATCCGCCCACCTCTGCTTTCAGTTGCTGGGATCAAAGCTCGCCGCCACGCCGGGCACTTTCTGTTGTTTTAGCCTGAAATTTGGCCCTGTTTGCTGCCACCAGCAAACCGATTAATTGCAACCCTTTTTTTATTTTCCTCCACCTCTCCCTCCGCCCTCCAATCCAACTCATCTGACATTCCTCATTCCATTTTTCCAATTTATTTTTCTTTCTTTGACTATTAATTTTTGTTTGCTTGGTTTTTGGTCTTTTTGAGGCTAGGGTCTCCATGTCGACCCAGCTGGCCTTGAACTCACACGAGGATCACCTGCCTCTGCCTCCTGATTTGCTTGGGTAAATAACGGTGTGCGCCACCACGCTCGGCTATTATTGTTTCTATACATATCATACACATACACACCTCACATACAACATACACATACATACATACATACAAAGTTTATGCAGGAGTACACAACCTATCAGAGATCCTGTCTCCTGAGAAAACGGACTCTTCCTTCCTCAGCAGCCACTGCTTGTCTCACTCTCGACCTAGAGGACCCATGAAATTTCCCCATACACTGTGCATCAGCTGCTCTTGCCATTATGCGGGTCTTGTTTAGGTAGCCATATTGTGGAGGCGTCCCTGTCACGTCTGGAAGGCACTGTCTATCAGGCAGACATTCTGGTCCTCTGGCTCTTAGTGCAATTCTTCTATGAACACTAAGGTCCCCACTGGTGCCTGCAGGTTAGTGAGGAACATGGCTTTGGGGGAAGACTTACTAATAGGTACCAGCCCGTCTCCTGACCTCAACTTCCATATTGGCAGGTGGTGACTGTAGCAGTACTCCCCACATGAGGGTGGCTAAGTGTGAGACAAGGAGCTGGACAAGGGACCTGGTGACCTGGAAGCACTCCATCAGTAGCTATTGTTTATTATTATTCCTTTGCTTTTTCTTTTTTGGCCAGAGCTCATGTAGCTCAGTGTGGTCTCAAACTTCCTATGTAGCTTAGCCAAGGAAGACCTTGAACCTCAGGTTTTCCTGTCTGCATGGACATAACCACGCATCACCATGCCCAGGTTTTTTTATGCGGTGTGGTACGTGCGGGGGACTAAGCCCAGAGCGTTGTGAGTAGGAGGCAAGCGCTCCACCTGGAGCCGTGTCCCCATCCCTGTCATTTCCACTAGCTGTGGATAATTCCTTTCTTCCGGCGGATCATCGCTGCTCTTCCTTCAGGAAGCTTTCCATGGCCTCTGTGCTGGCCCGTGCAGCACTGCTGCTGCCTGTCCTCGGCCACTACACTGACGCCTCCTGAGGGCATCATCAGCCAGTCAAGGCCTGAAGTCTCAAAGTTGGGACAGAGGAAGTGGGCATGCAGGCAGTGGCCCAGAAGACTCAATTCTTTAGCGAGCTGTGACCTTGGCTCCACTGCCTCTCTGGGAGTGCACAGGCTTCTGTGTACATCGGTGTGCCTGTCTGAGCTGTGTACACGTAAGCATCTGCACATGTGGATACTGTTATGGATTCTGCAGGGATGGCTGGAGGTGTGGGGCACACCCTTGTGAACACACTACCATTAACTACCATGTGCATGCACAAGCATGGGAGGGTCTCTGACAGTGCCCTGTGACTGGGGCATGCCTCCCGGGCCCAGGCGGTGGCAGAGAAAGTGTAGTGGCTGCTACATCCGGGTTTGGCCATTCCTCATTTGTGAACTAAAAATAGACAGTGCCCAGCCCTGTCCCAGTGGGTACCAGCTGACAGGCGGCTCTGCAAGGCATGCCAGCCACGCTGCTGTCCTAGTCCCTTCTCAGTCCACTGCCCTCTCTGCCTTTCCCTACTTTGGGTTCCCCTGAGCTCACACAGGCCTTGTTCAACCAGGTCCACACAAGGGGGGAGGGCCATGGCCCTGCCCATCCTCAGGCGGCTGGACACAAGCAAGGCCTGAAAAGGTCAAGCAGGGAGTGGGGTCCACCCCCGCGCCTCTGGCCTGGTCCAGGCAGGCGGATGTGAGTCAGCACAGGGGGCATCGGCAGCCCAGGCCTGACCAGGAGCTGGTGATAAGGAGGCCTGGGGGTGGACTGTGCTCCTAGACCAAGGATGGGCTGGGAGGAATCACCTGCCCTGGGCCGAGCTCTGACCTCAGCTTTCATCTTGAGACTGTCCACCTCCACTTCCCCCGAAAGCCCCTTGCAGAGCACACCCCAACCCTGCCCCACGCAGTGGCTTCCTGCCAGCTCTGTTTATGCCTGTGGCCCAGGAGGGCTGATGCCTACATGCAAAGGAATGGCCCCTTAGTTTAGAAAGTCCTCCCCAGCCCCGATAACCCCCGCCCCCCAGGCCCCTCTGGCCTCGGCTTCTCAGAGCCCTTTGTCTCTCAGTTAGGTCCTTTCTCCGCGGCTTCTAGCCCTAGAAGGGTTTTAAGGCCCTGGCAAGTGTTTTTCACAGGCTTTTGTCCCACACAGCATTTCCTCACAGGGACTATCACAGCCCAGAAGGTGTCATTGTTGTCCTCCTTTACAAGGGACAGAACCATCAAGCCTGGGCAGCACTGGGCTGGACACTCGGCCATCCTAGTGGATCTGTTGACTCTTCTGGCATCTGCTTATTTTTGGCCACTCTGCTCCTCTTTCCCAGATTTCCTGACCTCAGAGGCTCTGACAACCAGCTCGAGGGCTTTGAACTTGTTAAGGTACACAGGTAGGGCTGGGCCATTTGTGGGGCTAAATCCTAGGATGTGAACCCCGCAGGCCTGGAGCAAGCCAAGCGAGCCCTGGGGCTAGGGCTTTCCTGCAGCCGCCCGTGCAGGGAGCCCAGCTCAACTCAGGGCAGTGGTGTTGGGTAGGAGGTATCATTTGGTGCTCCACTGAACAGATAAAGACACTGCAGTCCAGGAAGATCCTGTGACCACCCAAGGGCATTCACTGAGGCATGGCAAGTCCTGAGAGCCAATGCCCCTCGTGCTCGGAACATCCTAGAACACTGGGTGATTCTAAAAGAGGAAAAGGGGCCCTGGCTCCTGTGGTCCTCCACCCAGAGATCTGTGGTAAAGGGGTGCACTCTGCACTGACAGGGGATGCCAGGCCACCAGACAGGCATGTCTGAAGACATTAAGCAGACAGAACTATCTCTCTCTCTCCTTTGGTGACATGCTAGAAGAGGCTGAGCTTTGTGTTAGGGAGAGCTCGGGCTGTAGCAGAGATGATGTGGGTTTTTTTAAATATTTACCTGCCAGGAAAAAAAAAAGGGGGGGGGGGGGGGCTGGAGAGATGGCCTAGCGGTTTTAAGAGCACCGACGCTCTTGCAGAGGACCCAGATTCAATTCCCAGCACCCACCATGGCGGCTCAGAACCGTCTGTAACTCGATTTTTCCCGGAGCACTTCCGTTCCAGGGGAATCCGACACCTCTTCTGACCTCTTCGGCATTGCAGGACGCGGGGGGTTGCACAGACCTACATGCAGACAGTAATATTTAAACACATACAAAAAATAAATAAAAAAAATAACTATATTGCCAGAAAGCCAGGCACAGTGGTGCAACCTTTCATCCTAGCACATGGGAGGCAGAGGGCGCACTCTCGTTGAGTTCAGGGCTCCCCTGGTCTACACAGCAAGTTCCCGGCCAGCCACAGCTACATAGTGAGGCCCCATCTCAAAAAAATCAAACCAAACTAAACCAAAATAAAAATACCTGGGGGGGCTATAAAGATGGCTCAGCAGTTGCAGACACTGTCTGGCTCTTGCAGAGGGACCTGGGTTCGGTTCTCAGCTCCTGTATGGTGGCTAACACAAACTGTTGAACTCCAGTTCCAGGGAACTCTGACACCTTCTTCTGGACTCTGTGGCATTGCACAACACATGGGGGCACTTACACCCATGCAGGCAATACACATTAAAATAAAAAAATATAAAAGGCCAGGTGTGGTGGGGCACACATTTAATCCCAGCCACTCAGGAGGCAGAGGCAGGCGGATCCTCTGTGAGTTCCAAGTCCAGGCTGGTCTACAGAGTGAGTTCCAGGCAGCTGGGCTACAGGGAGACCCATGTCCTCAAAGACCAAAAAAAATTTATTTAAAAACATTAGAAAAAACCATAAGCGTACTGGCTCAGTGACCAGAAGCAGGGCTGAGCCTGTTTCTCTGTCTACAGACCACAGTGAATACGTTATGGGGTGGCAAGTTACAGTGGAGCCTATGACCTTTATTTAAAATTTAATTTGTTAGTTAATTAGTTTAGGGTTTTTTTTTTTTTTTTTTTTTTGTGTCAGGGTCCTCACGGGACTGGAGAGATAGCTGTAGTAAAAGTGTGCAGGATGCGAAAGCCTGTGTGTGAGGACCAGGTTTGGATCTCCAGAACCCACAAATACCGGGTGGGCAAGGCCATCTGCCTTTAATCCAACTCTGAGAAGATAGACAAAGAGCTCACTAGTAAGCTGGCTAGCCAGAGTAGACCCATCTGTGAACATGCATTACACATTAGGGGACCCATGCCACATACATACACGAGAGAGATGGGGGGTGTCTCACTAGCTCAAACTTGCTGTGTTCCCAAGGATAACATGAGAACTCCTGATCCTCCTGCCCCCACAACACCCACATGTTAGGGTTAACCACCAGCCTGAACACCATATCTAGCTTTTTGTTTTCCTTTCTCATTTTGAAAACAAAAAGGGGGGGGGGCTGGAGAGATGGGCTCAGCATTTAAGAGCACCGACTGCTCTTCCAGAGGACCCAGGTACGCTTTCCCAACACCCACCATCGGTGGCTAAGGAAACCGACTGCTCTAGTTTCAAGGCCAGCCTGTCTTACAGAGTGAGTTCCGGCTAGCTGAGGCTTCAGGGGAGGATCCTGTCTTCCAAAGAAAAAAAAAAGACTGCTGTGTACTGCTTTGGGGCTGGCGAGATGGGCTCAGTGGTTGAGAAGTCTTCTGACTGCTCTGCAGAGGACCGGATCGATCCCAGCCCCACATGGCAGCTAAGAACATTCTGGGTGTGGTGCGTGCAAAACCTTTAGTCTAGCACTGGGGAGGCAGAGGGCGGCAGATCTCTATGAGATCAAAAACATTGTAAATTCCAGGTCAGCCTGATCTACAGAGTGAGTCCAGGCCATCTGGGGCTGGGGGGAGACCCTTTTGTCTCAAAATTTTTTATTATTTTTATTTTATGTGTATAGTTATATTTATTGCCTGTATGTGTGTAAATGCACCCAAGTCATGCAATGCCCACAGAGGTCAGAAGAGGGCATCAGATCCCCTGGCACTGGAGTTATGGACCATGTTGGCTGCCTTGTGGGTGCCGGGAGGGAATCTAACTTGGGTCCTCTGAACGAGGAGTAGGAGCCATCTCTCCACCCCTCTGTGATTTTTTTTTTTTTTTTTTTTTAAATGTTTAATTCAGGTATAAGGTGTGGCACAGTGAGAGCACTTACCTAAGGTGTGTGAGGCCCTGTGTTTGAACCCCAGCACTGAAAAAGGAAGAAATTCAGAGAGGGAAAAGTATTCTCAAAATGACCACACTAGCTTAGTTGTATTAAGTTTACTGTTATGGCTGTAACAAAGAGCACAAGCTTAGTAGATTCATTCATGGACATAAAAGAATGCAAATCACACACCAGTTTTGCTCATTTTTATTTATGTGTATGGTGTATGCTGAATGTGTGTAAGCGCACCAGGTCATGCGATTGCCCACAAAGTCAGAAGAAGGCATCGATTCCCTGGAACTGGGAGATAGATACGGACATTTTTTTTTATGGACAGTTATTATCTGCTATGTGGGGATAGTAGGAATTCCAAACCCAGGTCCTCTGTAAGAGCAAGTCAGTGGTCCTAACTGCTAAGCATCTCTCCAGCCCCAAAGTCACGGGAAAGTGGTGAAAGTTTGAGTGAGAGTAAGAAGGGGGAGGTATTACAGACTGAGACCCCCTTTCACACAAAACAAACAAAACCAAAGCAAAAACCAAAAACGCGGCTGGGAAGATGAGTCAGCCTGTGCTTGGCAAACAAGTACAAGGACCTTAGTGGAAAAAGCCCCAGAAGCCCTGTAAAAAAGGCAGGGCCGGGCTTGTCACCTCCATGCTGGGGAGGAGACAGGAGCCTGGAGGGCGAGTCCCCGGAGCTCACTGACCAGTCAGCCTAGCTGAATCAATTGAGTTCTGGGTTTAATGAGAAAGCCTAACTAAAAAAATAGAGAAATGGAGGCTAGAGAGCTAGCTCAGCCTTTTAGAGCATGGCTGCTCTTGCAGAAGACCTGGGTTCGATTCCCAGCACCCACCTGGCAGCTAATGACCGTCTATAACTCTAGCTCCAGGCATCTCCAACCACCCTCCTCTGAACTCCGCAGGCATTGCCGACAGGTGCACTTACCCCACATGCAGGCAATAACTTCATACGCATAAAATAAAATTAAATAAAGAAGACTGAGGAACATACTTGATGTCATGCTCTGGCCTTCCACAGGCCAACATTTACATATATACACAAACATGCAACAGTCCACACACCAAAACCAAAAACCAAAGCCAACAACAAACCTCAACACAGATTGCTGATCTTGTGCTCTAGAAGTCAAAAGTCTAAAACCAGAACAGGTACAAGGGTGACAGTCAAGGTTGGTAGGGCTAGTTCCTGCTAAGAACAGGTACAAGGGTGACAGTCAAGGTTATGAGGGCTAGTTCCTGCTAAGAACAGGTACAAGGGTGACAGTCAAGGTTATGAGGGCTAGTTCCTGCTAAGAACAGGTACGAGGGTGACAGTCAAGGTTGGTCGGACTAGTTCCTTCTAAGAACAGGTACAAGGGTGACAGTCAAGGTTAGTAGGGCTAGTTCCTTCTAAGAACAGGTACAAGAGTGACAGTCAAGGTTATGAGGGCTAGTTCCTTCTAAGGTCTTGTCCTCCCCCCCCCCCCCAACTCCCTGGGACCTCCGCATCCACGGCTGGGAGCCTCCTTTTCCTCTTCCGTCTCCAACACAGCATTGTGTCTTCAGATGTCTGGCTCTAACCCCTTTCCACATCTGGGGACCTGTGATGACATAGGGCCCAGCAAAGGATACTGGATCATTTACTGACTGAAGGGGCTGGGTACACCCTGTGAGAACAGCAGACATTCCCACACCTCCTGGGAGACAAACAGGCATACAGATAGCTGTGAGATATGTTCAGAGGGGGAACAATGTAGGGACAGGTCAACACAGGGCAAGGGACAGGGACAAGGCAGCAGGTGTTTGAAGCTGCCCCTGTGAAGACCACATTTTTTTTTTTTTTTTTAGCCCTTTTTGAGACATGGTCTCCGTAGCCCAGCTGGCCTGGAACTTTGCTCTGTAGACCAGGCTGGCCTTGAACTCACAGAGATCCCCCCTACCTCTGACTCCCAAGTGCTGGGATTAAAAGCAAGGGCCACCATGCCTGGATAACATATATTCTTGTATTCTGTAATCAAATCTGAATCATGGAACCACTTCTGTCTCTTTTACTGTGTGACTTTAGCAAATGGCCTGATTGCGCTGGTCTTTCTGTCACAGTCAGTCACATGTTGCTCCTGGGCTCAAGGGACACCCCACCTACGGTCCCACTTGGGCAGGATGTACTGCGGGAATCCCCAGCTATGGACTCCTTTGGGGCTGCTCAGCCCCCAGCTGGGCAGGAGGCTCAAGAGTGTTAAAGCTCCGGCTGGATCCCAGCCAGTCTTCGGACCTGGGCCTGGGGCATTCCCGGAAGAGTCCAGCTGCTCTGAGCCCAGCTGGGCGGCAGGAGCGTGGGGTGTGGAGGCGCCGGAACTGCCCTCTCCGGTCCAGGGAAGGAACTGAGCACCAGCCTGGGTTGATGACTGGGCTTCCACTAACCTCAGGGTGAGAAGCTTGTCTGAGAAAAGAGAGGGCCCAGAACCTGGCCCCAGCCCCTGAGCCAGATTCCTTAACATCCGGCTTGTGACTCAGTTTCCTCTATGTAAAAATATTGGGTGAGCGCTACCTGGCCTAGCACGAGCAGTGGGGAGGGCTGAATGAGAGACACGGGCTCTCCCAGGTCCTCCCCTCATCGCCCCCATCCTTCCTCATCCTCTACAGCTCCCAGGAGTACATGCAGACCCCCCTTTTCGACCCAATCTCACAGACTGAGATAAGAAGGAGGGAACAATTAAACTCAAATAAACAGAACAAGCGTTTACTCGGGAAGAGCTGCTGCAGCCACGTGCGCGACGATTAAACCACGTCCAAGGGTTCCTCAGGGATCCCCTCCCACTGCCCTAGTCCATTTCTGGAGCGTTCTTCCTGAGCCGGCTTGAGCAGATGCTGGCCAAGAAGTATTTACACCACTTCCTTGGATGCAGGAGCTCCTAAAGTCCTCTCTCCCGCGCCTGGGACAATGCACAGAGCACCATCAGCTTGTGAAGAGTTTCCTGGTCCTTCGATGGACGCGCCATTGCTGTTTAGTCAGCCTCTGGCCGGAAGGGCTGTGTTCTGTTTCCTAAGCCTGGGACTGTTTTGTGGAGTTGGGAGGCCGGGGTCTGCTGTGGGCTCCGCTGCTTCCCACCCCAGGGGCCACGCGCGTGTTTCTCTTTTTGTCTCATTCCCTCCCCCCCCCCACAAAGACAGCGGCTGCATCCATGGATGAGATCACGTGGTCTGTTGCGGCCTGCAGACCGTATCCTAGTACGCATGTGTTTTGCTCAGACTGACCTGGTAGAGTGCCCGCCTAATATACACGGGCCCAGGGGCTGATCCCCAGCACCCCGTAAACCCCAAACGTGGTTGTTACACAACCCTTTAACCCCAGCACTCAGTGGGTGGGAGCAAGCAGACCAGTTCAAGGTCATCCTCCTCAGCTGCATGGGAATTAGAGGCCCAGCCTGGTCTACATGACACTCGCCTCACAAAGGAAAACAAATACTTGCCCTAGATCTGGAGAGTTCATAGATTTCTGTATATTAAACCCAGATTTCTTTCTTTTCTTTAAAAAAATCATTTATTATATTTATCTTATGTATATGAGTGTATTGCCTAGAAGCCTACAGAGAGGCCAAAGAGGGCGTTGGATCCCTGGAAGGCAATGGAGTTACCACTGTGGACCATCGTTAGCCGCCATGTGGGTGCTTGAAATAACTGCCACCCCGGTCCTCTGCAGAGCAGCCAGTCTTCTTAAATACTGAGCTATTTGCTCCCGCGCCTTCTTCTTTTCTTTTTTTTTTTTTTGGTCTTTTTCGAGACGGGGCTCCCTGTAGCCCCAGGCTGTTTTGTCCTGGAACTCACTCTGTAGCCCAGGCTGGCCTTGAACTACAAAGCTATCCGCTGCCTCTGCCTCCCACAGTGCTAGGATTAAAGGTGTGCGGCCACCACGCCCGGCTCTCTTTTTTCCTTTTTCTTGAAAAGAAAGCCCGTCATTTGGCCCCAGCTGGCTGGAGTAGTCGGGTTTCTGCTTCTGGACTTAGGGCTCTCCCCACCCATCCTCCACCACTCCCTTACAGTCTCTTACTATTTGCCTATCTGACCTTCGGCCTTGTTCACAAAGGGTCTTTAACACTTGTAACCTAAGGTTAGGGTTTTGTTTGCAAACATATGAGGGCTTGTGTGAAGCCCCATCCCCAGCACCCAGCGTTACCTATTTGCCAGATAACCTGAAGAGTCTGAAGGTCAGAAGCCCTAATTTAGGATGAACCAGCCCAGGCCCTGGGCGCAGGCTCCAGGGTGTCTTACCCACCAAAAGGGAAGAGGAAATGCTGGCACCAGGTCCGGGAGGGGCTCTGGGCTCTGAGCCAGGCACCCCAGGCAGCTCCCCGTGCCTGGAGCCGGAAGCTGGGCTGTGAGCACCTGGAGTTGGCATCTCCTGGACCCCGGTGGATGTGGATTCTGCCACACCCCACCCCCACACCTTCCTCTTCCCCACCTACGTTCGAAAGCCATATCCTGCTTGGAGGAGGGGGCCAGGCCAGGCCTGAGGTGGAGGCAGGGATGTGGGTAGAGTCCCTGGGGACTTTGGGCATCCTCTCTCCAGGGGCTTGAAATCCCTTCTGCCCCTGGTTCCTTGGAACACAGTTCGTGTTGTTTTGTTTGTTTTGTTTTGTTTTGTTTTAAGACCAGATCTCAAGCATTCCAGGCTGGTCTCAAACTTGCTATGAAGCAGAGGCTTGATCTTGTGAATTCTTGTACTTTTCTGCTTTTACCTTTGGAATGCTGGGCACTCCAGATTACAGGCATGTGCAACAGGTTTAGGCTGTGCTAGGGACAGACTGATTATCAGCAGCACTCAAAATGAGGAAACCGGCTCAGAGTCTCTGGGGAGGACGGTACGGACAGAGGCGCAGTTCTGGGTCAACCCCAAGCTAAAGTCATTGAGTTAAGTTACAGGTGGGGGGGTGGGGGGGGGTGGAATGCGGAGGATGGTGTGGGGGTGGGAGGGAGGTTGGCTGTGGAGGATGGGGTGGGGTGGGGTGATGAGGACAAGAAGGTCCAAGGGGCCCCAGCACTGCAGACTGACCCTGTGCCCCGAGGTGAACTCCGCTGGTCTGCATCTCACTCTGTGACCTCAGGAAGGGCCCTCCTGTTCTGATCCTCAGTTTCTTGATCTAACCATGACACTATTCTGCTGTGAGGGTCAGATCTGGTACCAAAGAAGTGATTTTTTGAGGCTAGCCGGGCGTGGTGGCGCACGCCTTTTAACCCTAGCACTTGGGAGGCAGAGCAGGCGGGGGTCGATCTTTGTGAGTTCAAGGCCAGCCTGTGGTCTACAGAGTGAGTTCAGGACAGCTGGGTGCTACCGGGAGACCTTGTCTCGAAAGACCAAAAAAAAAAAAAAAAAAAAAAAAATGATTGAAGCCAGGAGGGGACCTTGGTCTGCCCCAGGGGCTACTTGCTGTCCAGTCAATGAGACTGGCTGGGTCCCACACTCAGAGGCCCTGGGCCTGCAAAGGAAGGCCTTTATTCAGGCCTGGAGAGTGTCAGGAGGAGGCGTCTCTGGGCTGCCGGTTTAGGGGAAGCTGTGCATTTGTCCTGAGACCCCAAAGCCCCAGCCACCTGCTGCTTCCACCTGGAGGCAACAAGGGGGTGGAGGACGGCCTGGGAGGAAGCTGGGCTGGGCCTGGCCCTGGTGAGAACCTGGTAGATTGACTCGGTGGCTGGTTCATGTGCTCACCCGCCCACTCACCCATCCCACGCTGGTCAGCCCCAGGCACAGACTTCCAGAACATTCAACCTTTGGGCCTCCAGTGGCAGCTCTGCCTGCATGTCGTCCCTCGTGAGGAAGGCTGCCGAAGGGGTCCACAATACAGGAGGGGACTGTGCAAGGTGTACTCCAGCCTTTTCCCTGCGCTCAGGGGAGGTGTGGTTGTGTGTTTGCGTGTGTGTGGTGTGCGTGTGTGTGTGTGTGTGTTTGTAACCAGAGGGAAGGGATGGCGGGCAAGCAAAGAGCCTCTGAGCCAACGTTCTGCACAGTGCTTGGTGGGTCTGGATGTGACCTGCACCGCTTAGACACAGAAAGTCACCTAACCTAGGAGGGAGAGCTTAGGGTCAAACCATGTGGTGTTGGGGGTCGGCCTTGTACCTGCTGGTGAGTGCTCTACCACTGACTTAGACCCACAGCCAGTTATTCTTTCTCACGCTTATTTGTCCATGTGTGTGTGTGTGTTGTGTGTGTGTGTGTGTGCGCGCGCGCTTGGCACACGAGTTTAGAGGGACTTTTTGGAGTTTTTCTCTTTTGAGAATTGTGAACTCACCTCAGATTGCAGAATCGTACATGAAAGCACCTTTACCCCATGAGCCATCTATCTGGCCTGTTGCTCTGTATTTTGACTCAGCCTACTGTGTAGCCCAGGCTGACACTTGAGGCTTCTGGCAATCCTTCTGACTTTTGCTCCTGAGTGGCAAGATTACAGCATGTGTCATCAGGCCTGGCTGGATGAAAGATTCTGAAGGGCCGGCCAGTGCTGAACGGCCCGCCGTACATCAGGTGGAGGCTTGTTGTCTAGGGGAGAAGAAGGTGGATGGGGAGGGCAGTGTGGGTGGCACCACGTTTGAGCACAGACTGGAGCTTTATCTGCTGTCTCTGCCACTCTTCCGAGCTGCTCCTCGGGTTTCAGCTTGGAGCGGATGCATGCTGGGAAACCTGGGGGCAGGTGGGTGGCTGTGTCACTAGTAAGGCTTGGACACTAGCGACCGCCCCCTCCCATACGGGTTTGGGTTGCGGTGCTGGGGGGGTTGTGTTGGGGGGGGGGGGGGGGTCTGGTTTTTGGGGGTTATCTTTTCCAGGGCTTGCTTGGTGGGGGAAGGTGAGTGAGCTGAGAATTCCTTATCGCCTCCACTCCTTACCCTTGCAAGAAGATACCACCTCAAAGCTCTGTTGTTCTGCCCACCGCTGCTGCCCCTCTCACCCCTGGCCCCAGGAAACAAATGGAGTTACGTAGGAGTGCTGCTCTAGTGAGGTGGGGGAATGGGGGAGGGGAGCCACTTGCAGACTGAGGTGACCTCCTACCTGATGGGCTCACGTGGAGGGGCAACGAATTTGAGCTGAGACTTGTGAGGACTTGAGCAGGAGGGAAAATAGACTTCTCAGTCCCTTCCTCTCCCTGCCAGTGTGGTGTGTTGTTTGCGTGCTGAGCACCCCAGGGAGAGGAGGATGGAGTGACTTCGTCGGGCGCAACAGTGGCTGGAGGGGGTGCTTTAGGAGGGGGTGGGAGAGTGGGGGGGAGAGGGGTGGAAGAGAAGAGGGTGAGGGGAAAGCAAGAAGTGAATGGATGGGAAAAAAAAAAACATAATAAAAAAGAAAGAGGAAGGTGAGGATGGAAGGGGAGGGAGGGGGCGGGGAAGGAAGGGAAAGGAAAAAAAAAAAAAAAAAAAAAGGGAAGGGAGGAGGGAGAGGGGAGGGAAAATAAAGAGAAAGTAAAACAGGAGAGAGAGAGAGAAAAAGAGGGAAGGAGGGGAGAGGGGGGTGGGGGGTGAAAAGAAAAAAAAAAAAAAAAAAAAAAGGAGACCTGTCCTTCCCCATTTCCCCTCAACAAGGGGCTCTCCTCAAAGTCTTCCACACATGCCTGCTGCAGCCTCAAGGATCCTCCAGGGAGGGACTCCCGCTCCCAAGTCACCCTTTGAGGACAGCAAATCAGGATCATCAGCTCTGCTGGTGTACAGAAAACTGAGCCTGCTCCCCCTGTGGCCTGCAGGCAACCACTGGGCTCGGGACCTCACTGGGCTCAGAGATGCATAGATGCATGATGGGCAGTGGCTTTGAATACGGGACCCCAGGAGCCTGGAACAAGTAAGCTGAGCCTTAGCCTTCTCTAACTCCAGAGCAGGTGCAGGCTGTCCTCCCACTAAGAACTTGGGAAGGCTCAGAAAATAGAGGTCTGAGGACTGAGGTGACTTCCAAGCCTGGGCAGTGGGGGAAGATGTGTAAGAGGCAGCCGGCTAGCCCACAGTAACCATTCTACCTGAAGACATTTCTTATAAATGAAAATAAAAGTACAGGAGAGACACCTCAGCAGGCTAGAAGCTCTTGCAAAGGTGAGGTTCTTCTGCCAAGCCTGGCGACCTGAGCCCAGTCCTTAGGACCCATGCGGTTGAAGGAGAAAACTGATTCCCAAAAGTGGTCCTCTGACCTTAGCCTGGGTGCCATGGCACGGGCACACATACATGTATGCACAAAAAAATAAAATGTAACTTAAGAGCACTGGCTCTTCTTCCAGAGGACCTGGGTTTGAATCACAGCGCCCACATGGCAGTTCACAATCGTTCATAACTCCAGTTCCAGGAGATCTGATGCCCTCTTCTGTTCCCCAAGGGCATTGCATGACATGGGTGTACTAACACACATGCACACATAACACTCAAGCACATAAAATAAAAATAAATTAAAAAAATCTTTTTAAAAATGTAATTCAAAAAATGTATTTTAAGTTGGGTGTGGTGGCACACACCTTTAGTCCCAGCACTCAGGATGCAGAGCCACGTGGATCACAGTGAGATCGAGGCCAGCCTGGTCTACATAATAAATTACAGGCCATCTGGGGCTATGGGGAGACCCTCTCTCAAAAACAAAAACAAAATTAAAAAAACAAAAAAATGTATTTTTAAAAAAGGTCTTGCCGGAAACAAAAAAAAATTAGCTGGGCGTGGTGGCACACGCCTTTAATCCTAGCACTTGGAGGCAGAGGCAGGTGGATCTTTGTGAGTTTAAGGCCAGCCTGGTTTACAGAGCGAGTTCCAGGACAGCTGGGGCTACAGGGAGACCCTGTCTCGAAAAGACCAAAAAAAAAAAAAAAGAACCTGGGTGCTGTTGTGCCTATGATCCCAGAACTTGGGGGGCAGAGGCAGGAGGAGCAAGGTTATCCTCAGATACATAATGAGTTCAAGGGCAGCCTGGGCTACAGAGTTGAGACCCAAGAACGAAAGCCACTCTCTAAAACAAAAACAAACACAACAACAGCAAAGAAACAAACACAACAAAAGACTACCCTCAAAACAATAATTAAAAAAAAGACTAAAAATTCCAGCTGGGCATGGTGGCTCATGCCTTTAATCCTAGCACTCGGGAGGCAAAGGCAGGTAGATCTCTGTGAGTTCAAGACCAGCCTGTTCTACAGAGTGAGTTCCAGGACAGCTGAGGCTACAGACAGACCCTGTCGCAAAAACACCAAATAATAATAATAATAATAATAATAATAATAATAAAATTCAAATGAGAAGCTGAGCATGATAGCCCATTCCTGTATTCTAGCACTTGGTGGGCTGAGGCAGAAGGATCACTGGGAGTTTGGAGTTCAACACGACCATATCTCAAAGCAAAATTCAAACAGGAGAACATGGCTCAGTGTCGAGGACTTGGCTTGTGTGTCAGGCCAAAGCTGCAGCCCAGCCCAGACGAAATAAGTCAGCAATACACGTTCATTGCACTGAGAAGAAACGGTTCCATGTACCTTTCCACCCTGTAGTGGGTTGACTGGGTCCCCTAAATTCCTGTCTACACAGCACCTCAGAATGTAGCCTTATTTGGAATATGGGGTTTGCCCATGTAATAAAAGGAAGGATCTTGAAATGAGGTCATCCTGGATGGGAGGGGCTGAAATTCAGGGAACATCCTTCTGAGAGGGAGGAGAGGAGGGGCTGAAATTCAGGGAACATCCTTCTGAGAGGGAGTTGAGGGACTTTTGAAAACCTGACAGAAGGCCAAAGCTCACATGGAGTGAGGCAGAACTAGAGCCTAGTTGTATAGGGAGCCTTGGGGAGCCGGAGAGGCCTCTGGCTTTTCCTCTAGACCCCTCAGGGCAACACCAACCTGCTCACAGCTGAAAATCTGTTGCCTAAGCTTCAATTTGTGGTTACACAAGAAACTAACGCACGCTTCAACACCCTGCCCTTCCTAACTCCCGGTCTCTCTGATGGCTCACATAGCCGCTTTGTGCACACAGAGGCTTGGTTGTTTGGGGTGTATCCATGGGTGGGCGTACCTGTGGGTGTCAAAAATAACCTCACCTGTGAACTTGCAGCAATTCTTCTCAGCCTCCCCAGGGCTATGATTATAAATGGTGTACCACCACGTGATTAGGATCTACTGGAGAGATGGTTTAGTGGTCAAGAGCACTGGCCGTTCCTTCAGAGGACTTGGGTTCTTTTTGAAACAGGTTCTCCCTGTAACCCCAGCTGTCCTGGACTTCACTCTGTAGACCAGGCTGGTCTTGAACTCACAAAGATCTGCCTGCCTCTGCCTCCCGAGTGCTAGGATTAAAGGCATGTGCCACCACGCCCAGCGCCAACACCCTCTTCTGCCTGCCTCTGCCTCCCGAGTGCTAGGATTAAAGGCATGTGCCACCACGCCCAGCGCCAACACCCTCTTCTAACCACTGCCCCTTGGACGCTGCACACATGTGGTGTACTTACAGACAGGCCAAAACATCTATACACATAAAATACAAATAAAGTTTTTTAAGCTGGCATGGAGGTACACACCTTTAGTCTCAACACTCAGGAGGCAGAGGCAGGTGGATCTCTGTGAGACTGAGGCCAGCCTGATCTACATAGTGAGTTCCAGGCCAGCTGGGGCTACAGGGAGACCCTGTCTCAAAAGACACCTTCCCAATTAAAAAAAAAAAAGCAGAGGACCCAGAATAAGGGTTCTAGAAACTTGCGAGCTTCCTTAGAACCCCAGCAGGGGCTGAAGTGGTGCCCTGCCCAGCCTGGACACCCTGTCGCTCTGCCCCCTGGGTCTGCCTTCCAGCTGAGGCACCAAACCAGTGAAGCCTCTGTAGCCACACACAATGGATCCTCTGTGCCTGACACAAAAGAAAATGTGAATGAATGGAAAAGGCAGGGGATGGGGGTGGAGGAAATGAGGCTGTCTACACTGGGACAGAGAGTGTTGGCCTGGACCATGGTCTGAGACCCAGGATTCTCGTGTGGCCCTGGGCTAGAGAGCACTTGCCTGCCTTAGAGCCATCTCCTTGCTCCCTGTTGCGGTTTTAGAATACATTCCCTCAATTCCTGTTACTGAGAGATGGGGTCACCTGCCCTTCCCTGGAGTCTGAACTCCCTGTCTGCCCAACATGTGGCAGCAATAATGCTGGGTGGGTTTCTGCATCTCTGGGGGCCAGAGAGATGGCTCAGCAGTTGAGATGAGAGCTGAGGACTTGAGTTGGGTTCCTAGCCCGCACATCAGGTGGCTCACAGCCTCCTGGAACTACAACTCTGGATGATCTGATGCCCTCTTTTGGCCTCCACAGGTACCCACAGTCATGTTTGCATACACATACAGGCATACATATATACATACAAATAAAAATAAATACTGCATTCCAGGTCAGCTGGGGCCATAGGGAGAACCTGTCTCAAAAAGAATAAATAAATAAATAAATAAATAAATAAATAAATACTGCAACTTCTACTCCCTAGCTCATGGGACCTCAGCTGCCATGCTGTGAGAAGCCCAACAGTTCCAAGACGAGGCCCAGGTGGGGAGCAGAGCCCAGCTGTCAGTCCTGGAGAGCGAATGGAGTCTCCAGTCTGTCCAGGGCCCCATCTGGTGCACTTAGAAGAGAGGCATTGCTTCTCTACTGAGCCTGGCTCAGCTTGCAGATCTGCTAGCCAAATAACTGATTGCTGGTTGGGGGGTGTGTGGTGTGTGTGTGTGCCTGCGCATGTGTGCTCACTGTGCAAGAACTTGTTCCCCGGAGGTCAGAGGACAACTTCAGGTGTCAGCCTTCACTTTCCACTGTTTGAGACAAGGTCTCTGTTTCTGCAGCTCACTGGCCCGTGAGCTTCTGGGGAATTTTTCTGCCTCGACCTTCCTCCTTTCCGTAGGAGCATTGGGATAGCCATAGTCGGGCTCTTCATGGGCCCCAGAAAGCCAGGCTCGGGTCCTCAGGCCTGCTTGGTATCCGGTCCCCGCCTTTGCTTTCCTCCTCATCCTTTTTTTTTTTTTGGACTTCTTGAGATAGGCTCTCCCCTATAGCCCCAACTGGATGGAACTCTGCAGATAAGGCTGCCCTTGAACTCACAGAGATCTGGCTACATCTGCCTCTTATGTGCTGAGATTAAAGGTGTGTGCCACCAGGCCCAGCAATGGTTTTGGATTTTTTTGTTTGCTTGTTTGTTTGGTTGGGTTTTTCTGAGGCAGAGTCTCCCTGTAGCCTCCGAGGCCCTGGAGTTCACTATGTAGACCAGGCTGGCTTGCCTCCCTCATGCTGGGATTAAAGGCATGCTTGACCTCCCTGGGTTCACTTTGTTTGCTTTCTATTGCTGTAATAAAATCCTCTAACCAAAAACTGCTTGGAGAGGAAAAGGTTTATTGCATCTTACACTTCCAAGTGACAGTCCTTCTTTGAGGGAAGTCAGGCAGGGACTCAGGGCAGGAAGCTGGAGGCAGGAGCTGAATCATGGACCAAGGAGGAACGCTGCTTACTGCCCTGCTCTTCTGGTCTGTGCTCAGCCTGCTTTCTTACACAACCCAGGACCACCTTCCCAGCGTGGCACCACCAGTGGACTGGGCCATCCCGCAGCACTCAGCAATCAAGAAAATATGTGCCCACAAGCCGGTCTAGTAGAAGAAATTTTGCAACTGAGGGTCCCTCTTCCCAGGTGTGTCAAGTTGACAACTAAGCCAGCCTGGCCCCACACCCCTCAGTGCCCCTTAACTGAAGCGGCCACGGCACATAGCAAGTATTTTAACCTCTGAGTCGCCGCCTCCCCAACGCCTGCTCTTGTTTTGTTTTTTGTTTGTTTGTTTGTTTTGCTTTTTTTGAGACAGGGTCTCCCTGTAGCTCTGGCTGTCCAGGAACTCACTCTGTAGACCAGGCTGGCCTTGAACTCACAGAGATCCGCCCACCTCTGCTTTCCAAGTGCTGGGATCAAAGGCGTCGCCGCCACGCCCGGCACTTGCTGTTGTTTTAAGCCTTAAATTTTGGCCTGTTTGCTGCACAGCAACAGATAATTGCAACTCTTTTTTTTATTTTCCTTCCACCTCTCCCTCCGCCCCTCCAACTCATCTGACATCCTCTTCCATTCCTTCTCAATTTATTTTTCTCTTCTTTGACTATTAATGTTTTGTTTGCTTGTTTTTGGTCTTTTTGAGATAGGGTCTCCCTGTAGACCCAGCTGGCCTTGAACTCACAGAGATCCACCTGCCTCTGCCTCCTGAGTGCTGGGAATAAAGGTGTGCACCACCACGCTCGGATATTATTGTTATATATACATATACATAAACATACACATACATACATACATACATACACATACATACATACATACAAAGTTTATGCAGGAGTACACAACCTATCAGAGATCCTGTCTCCTGAGAAAACGGACTCTTCCTTCCTCAGCAGCCACTGCTTGTCTCACTCTCGACCTAGAGGACCCATGAAATTTCCCCATACACTGTGCATCAGCTGCTCTTGCCATTATGCGGGTCTTGTTTAGGTAGCCATATTGTGGAGGCGTCCCTGTCACGTCTGGAAGGCACTGTCTATCAGCAGACATCTGGTCCTCTGGCTCTTAGTGCAATTCTTCTATGAACACTAAGGTCCCCACTGGTGCCTGCAGGTTAGTGAGGAACATGGCTTTGGGGGAAGACTTACTAATAGGTACCAGCCCGTCTCCTGACCTCAACTTCCATATTGGCAGGTGGTGACTGTAGCAGTACTCCCCACATGAGGGTGGCTAAGTGTGAGACAAGGAGCTGGACAAGGGACCTGGTGACCTGGAAGCACTCCATCAGTAGCTATTGTTTATTATTATTCCTTTTCTTTTTCTTTTTTGGCAGAGTCTCATGTAGCCTAGGCTGGGCTCAAACTCACTGTGTAGCCAAGGAAGACCTTGAACCTCAGGTTTTCCTGTCTGCATGGACATAACCACGCATCACCATGCCCAGGTTTATGCGGTACGTGGGACTAAGCCCAGAGCGTTGTGAGTAGGAGGCAAGCGCTCCACCTGGAGCCGTGTCCCCATCCCTGTCATTTCCACTAGCTGTGGATAATTCCTTTCTTCCGGCGGATCATCGCTGCTCTTCCTTCAGGAAGCTTTCCATGGCCTCTGTGCTGGCCCGTGCAGCACTGCTGCTGCCTGTCCTCGGCCACTACACTGACGCCTCCTGAGGGCATCATCAGCCAGTCAAGGCCTGAAGTCTCAAAGTTGGGACAGAGGAAGTGGGCATGCAGGCAGGGGCCCAGAAGACTCAATTCTTTAGCGAGCTGTGACCTTGGCTCCACTGCCTCTCTGGGAGTGCACAGGCTTCTGTGTACATCGGTGTGCCTGTCTGAGCTGTGTACACGTAAGCATCTGCACATGTGGATACTGTTATGGATTCTGCAGGGATGGCTGGAGGTGTGGGGCACACCCTTGTGAACACACTACCATTAACTACCATGTGCATGCACAAGCATGGGAGGGTCTCTGACAGTGCCCTGTGACTGGGGCATGCCTCCCGGGCCCAGGCGGTGGCAGAGAAAGTGTAGTGGCTGCTACATCCGGGTTTGGCCATTCCTCATTTGTGAACTAAAAATAGACAGTGCCCAGCCCTGTCCCAGTGGGTACCAGCTGACAGGCGGCTCTGCAAGGCATGCCAGCCACGCTGCTGTCCTAGTCCCTTCTCAGTCCACTGCCCTCTCTGCCTTTCCCTACTTTGGGTTCCCCTGAGCTCACACAGGCCTTGTTCAACCAGGTCCACACAAGGGGGGAGGGCCATGGCCCTGCCCATCCTCAGGCGGCTGGACACAAGCAAGGCCTGAAAAGGTCAAGCAGGGAGTGGGGTCCACCCCCGCGCCTCTGGCCTGGTCCAGGCAGGCGGATGTGAGTCAGCACAGGGGGCATCGGCAGCCCAGGCCTGACCAGGAGCTGGTGATAAGGAGGCCTGGGGGTGGACTGTGCTCCTAGACCAAGGATGGGCTGGGAGGAATCACCTGCCCTGGGCCGAGCTCTGACCTCAGCTTTCATCTTGAGACTGTCCACCTCCACTTCCCCCGAAAGCCCCTTGCAGAGCACACCCCAACCCTGCCCCACGCAGTGGCTTCCTGCCAGCTCTGTTTATGCCTGTGGCCCAGGAGGGCTGATGCCTACATGCAAAGGAATGGCCCCTTAGTTTAGAAAGTCCTCCCCAGCCCCAGGCCCTCTGGCCTCGGCCTCTCAGAGCCCCTGTCTCTACAGTTAGGTCCTTTCTCCGAGCTTCTAGCCCTGAGGTGTTTAAGGCCCTGGAAGTGTTTTTCACAGCTTTGTCCACACAGCATTTCCTCACAGGGACTATCACAGCCCAGAAGGTGTCATTGTTGTCCTCCTTTACAAGGGACAGAACCATCAAGCCTGGGCAGGCACTGGCTGGACACTGGCCATCCTAGTTGGATCTTGTGCATTCTCTGGCATCTGCTATGGCCACTCTGTCCTCTCTTCCCAGAGTTCCTGACCTCAGAGGCTCTGACAACCAGCTCGAGGGCTTTGAACTTGTTAAGGTACACAGGTAGGGCTGGGCCATTTGTGGGGCTAAATCCTAGGATGTGAACCCCGCAGGCCTGGAGCAAGCCAAGCGAGCCCTGGGGCTAGGGCTTTCCTGCAGCCGCCCGTGCAGGGAGCCCAGCTCAACTCAGGGCAGTGGTGTTGGGTAGGAGGTATCATTTGGTGCTCCACTGAACAGATAAAGACACTGCAGTCCAGGAAGATCCTGTGACCACCCAAGGGCATTCACTGAGGCATGGCAAGTCCTGAGAGCCAATGCCCCTCGTGCTCGGAACATCCTAGAACACTGGGTGATTCTAAAAGAGGAAAAGGGGCCCTGGCTCCTGTGGTCCTCCACCCAGAGATCTGTGGTAAAGGGGTGCACTCTGCACTGACAGGGGATGCCAGGCCACCAGACAGGCATGTCTGAAGACATTAAGCAGACAGAACTATCTCTCTCTCTCCTTTGGTGACATGCTAGAAGAGGCTGAGCTTTGTGTTAGGGAGAGCTCGGGCTGTAGCAGAGATGATGTGGGTTTAAATATACTGCCAGGAAAAAAAAAGGGGGGGGGGGGCTGGAGAGATGGCCTAGCGGTTAAGAGCACCGACTGCTCTTGCAGAGGACCCAGATTCAATTCCCAGCACCCACATGGCGGCTAAGAACCGTCTGTAACTCCGATTCCAGGAGAACTCCAGTTCCAGGGGAATCCGACACCCTCTTCTGACCTCTTCGGCATTGCAGGACGCGGGTGCACAGACCTACATGCAGACAGTACATTCATACACATACAAAAATAAATTAAAAAAAATAAATATATTGCCAGGAAGCCAGGCACAGTGGTGCATACCTTTAATCCTAGCACATGGGAGGCAGAGGGAGGCATCTCTGTGAGTCTGAGGGCAGCCTGGTCTACACAGCAAGTTCCAGGCCAGCCACAGCTACATAGTGAGGCCCCATCTCAAAAAAATCAAACCAAACTAGACCAAAATAAAAATATACTGGTGGGGCTATAAAGATGGCTCAGCAGTGAAGAGCACTGTCTGCTCTTGCAGAGGACCTGGGTTCGGTTCTCAGCTCCTGTATGGTGGCTAACAACTGTCTGTAACTCCAGTTCCAGGGAACTCTGACACCTTCTTCTGACTCTGTGGGCATTGTACAACACAGGTGCACTTACACACATGCAGGCAATACACATAAAATAAAAATAATAAAGGCCAGGTGTGGTGGGGCACACATTTAATCCCAGCACTCAGGAGGCAGAGGCAGGCGGATCTCTGTGAGTTCAAGGCCAGCCTGGTCTACAGAGTGAGTTCCAGGCCAGCTGGGGCTACAGGGAGACCCTGTCTCAAAAAGACCAAAAAAATTTATTTAAAACATTAGAAAAAACAATAAGCGTACTGGCTCAGTGACCAGAAGCAGGGCTGAGCCTGTTTCTCTGTCTACAGACCACAGTGAATACGTTATGGGGTGGCAAGTTACAGTGGAGCCTATGACCTTTATTTAAAATTTAATTTGTTAGTTAATTAGTTTAGGGTTTTTTTTTTTTTTTTTTTTTGAGTCAGGGTCTCAAGGACTGGAGAGATAGCTGTCAGTAAAGTGATTGCTGAGCCGGTGTGAGGACCAGAGTTTGGATCTCCAGAACCCACAAATACCGGGTGGGCAAGGCCATCTGCCTTTAATCCAACTCTGAGAAGATAGACAAAGAGCTCACTAGTAAGCTGGCTAGCCAGAGTAGCCAGATGTGAACATGCATACACATAGGGACACATGCCACATACATACACGAGAGAGATGGGGGGTGTCTCACTAGCTCAAACTTGCTGTGTTCCCAAGGATAACATGAGAACTCCTGATCCTCCTGCCCCCAACACCCAAATGTTAGGGTTACCACCAGCCTGCACCACCATATCTAGCTTTTTGTTTTCCTTTCTCATTTGAAAAAAAAAAAGGGGGGGGGCTGGAGAGATGGCTCAGCAGTTAAGAGCACCGACTGCTCTTCCAGAGGACCCAGGTACGATTCCCAACACCCACATGGTGGCTAAGAACCGACTGTCTCTAAGTTCAAGGCCAGCCTGGTCTACAGAATGAGTTCCAGGCTAGCTGAGGCTACAGGGAGATCCTGTCTCAAAGAAAAAAAAAGACTGTGTACTGCTTTGGGGCTGGAGAGATGGCTCAGTGGTTGAGAGCTCTGACTGCTCTTGCAGAGGACCCGGATTCGATTCCCAGCACCCACATGGCAGCTAAGAACCATCTGGGTGTGGTGGTGCACACCGTTAGTCCTAGCACTGGGGAGGCAGAGGCGGCAGATTTCTTTGAGTTCAAGGCCAGCCTGGTCTACAGAGTGAGTTCCAGGCCATCTGGGGCTGGGGGGAGACCCTGTCTCAAAAAATTTTTTATTATTTTTATTTTATGTGTATGAGTATATTTATTGCCTGTATGTGTGTAAATGCACCCAAGTCATGCAATGCCCACAGAGGTCAGAAGAGGGCATCAGATCCCCTGGAACTGGAGTTATGGACCATTGTTGGCTGCCTTGTGGGTGCCGGGAATCTAACTTGGGTCCTCTGAAAGAGGAGTCAGTGAGCCATCTCTCCACCCCCTGTGATTTTTTTTTTTTAAATGTTAATTCAGGTATAAGGTGTGGCACAGTGAGAGCACTTACCTAAGGTGTGTGAGGCCCTGTGTTTGAACCCCAGCACTGAAAAAGGAAAATTCAGAGAAAAGTATTCTCAAAATGACCACACTAGCTTAGTTGTATTAAGTTTACTGTTATGGCTGTAACAAAGAGCACAAGCTTAGTAGATTCATTCATGGACATAAAAGAATGCAAATCACACACCAGTTTTGCTCATTTTTATCTTATGTGTATGAGTGTATTGCTGAATGTGTGTAAGCGCACTCAGGTCATGCGATGCCCACAAAGTCAGAAGAAGGCATCCGATTCCCTGGGAACTGGAGATACGGACATTTTTTTTTTATGGACAGTTATTAGCTGCTATGTGGATAGTAGGAATCAAACCCAGGTCCTCTGTAAGAGCAGTCAGTGGTCCTAACTGCTAAGCCATCTCTCCAGCCCCAAGTCACGGAAAGTTTGAGAGTAAGAAGGGGGAGGTATTACAGACTGAGACCCCCCTTTCAACAAAACAAAACAAAACAAAACAAAACAAAACGAGGCTGGGAAGATGAGTCAGCCTGTGCTTGGCAAACAAGTACAAGGACCTTAGTGGGAAGCCCCAGAAGCCATGTAAAAAAGGCAGGGCCGGGCTTGTCACCTCCATGCTGGGGAGGCAGAGCCTGGAGAGTCCCCGGAGCTCACTGACCAGTCAGCCTAGCTGAATCAATTGAGTTCTGGGTTTAATGAGAAAGCCTAACTAAAAAAATAGAGAAATGGAGGCTAGAGAGCTAGCTCAGCAGTTTAGAGCACTGGCTGCTCTTGCAGAAGACCTGGGTTCGATTCCCAGCACCCACCTGGCAGCTAATGACCGTCTATAACTCTAGCTCCAGGCATCCAACACCCTCTCTGACCTCCGCAGGCATTGCCCGACAGGTGCACTTACACACATGCAGGCAATACATTCATACGCATAAAATAAAATAATAAAGAAGACTGAGGAACATACTTGATGTCATGCTCTGGCCTTCCACAGGCACATGTACATATATACACAAACATGCACAAGTCCACACACAAAACCAGAAAACCAAAGCAAAACAACAAACCTCAACACAGATTGCTGATCTTGTGCTCTAGAAGTCAAAAGTCTAAAACCAGAACAGGTACAAGGGTGACAGTCAAGGTTGGTAGGGCTAGTTCCTGCTAAGAACAGGTACAAGGGTGACAGTCAAGGTTATGAGGGCTAGTTCCTGCTAAGAACAGGTACAAGGGTGACAGTCAAGGTTATGAGGGCTAGTTCCTGCTAAGAACAGGTACGAGGGTGACAGTCAAGGTTGGTCGGACTAGTTCCTTCTAAGAACAGGTACAAGGGTGACAGTCAAGGTTAGTAGGGCTAGTTCCTTCTAAGAACAGGTACAAGAGTGACAGTCAAGGTTATGAGGGCTAGTTCCTTCTAAGGTCTTTGTCCTCCCAACTCCCTGGGACCTTCCGCATCCACGGCTGGGAGCCTCCTTTTCCTCTTCCGTCTCCAACACAGCATTGTGTCTTCAGATGTCTGGCTCTAACCCCTTTCCACATCTGGGGACCTGTGATGACATAGGGCCCAGCAAAGGATACTGGATCATTTACTGACTGAAGGGGCTGGGTACACCCTGTGAGAACAGCAGACATTCCCACACCTCCTGGGAGACAAACAGGCATACAGATAGCTGTGAGATATGTTCAGAGGGGACAATTGCTAGGGACAGGTCAAACAGGGCAAGGGACAGGAAGCAACAGGGTTTGAGCTGCCCCTTGAAGACCACACTTTTTTTTTTTTTTTAGTCTTTTTGAGACATGGTCTCCCTGTAGCCCCAGCTGGCCTGGAACTTGCTATGTAGACCAGGCTGGCCTTGAACTCACAGAGATCCCCCTACCTCTGACTCCCAAGTGCTGGGATTAAAAGCAGGGCCACCAGCCCTGGATAACATATATTCTTGTATTCTGTAATCAAATCTGAATCATGGAACCACTTCTGTCTCTTTTACTGTGTGACTTTAGCAAATGGCCTGATTGCGCTGGTCTTTCTGTCACAGTCAGTCACATGTTGCTCCTGGGCTCAAGGGACACCCCACCTACGGTCCCACTTGGGCAGGATGTACTGCGGGAATCCCCAGCTATGGACTCCTTTGGGGCTGCTCAGCCCCCAGCTGGGCAGGAGGCTCAAGAGTGTTAAAGCTCCGGCTGGATCCCAGCCAGTCTTCGGACCTGGGCCTGGGGCATTCCCGGAAGAGTCCAGCTGCTCTGAGCCCAGCTGGGCGGCAGGAGCGTGGGGTGTGGAGGCGCCGGAACTGCCCTCTCCGGTCCAGGGAAGGAACTGAGCACCAGCCTGGGTTGATGACTGGGCTTCCACTAACCTCAGGGTGAGAAGCTTGTCTGAGAAAAGAGAGGGCCCAGAACCTGGCCCCAGCCCCTGAGCCAGATTCCTTAACATCCGGCTTGTGACTCAGTTTCCTTCTGTGTAAAATATGGGTGAGAGCTACCTGGCCTAGCAGAGCAGTGGGGAGGGCTGAATGAGAGACACGGGCTCTCCCAGGTCCTCCCCTCATCGCCCCCATCCTTCCTCATCCTCTACAGCTCCCAGGAGTACATGCAGACCCCCCTTTTCGACCCAATCTCACAGACTGAGATAAGAAGGAGGGAACAATTAAACTCAAATAAACAGAACAAGCGTTTACTCGGGAAGAGCTGCTGCAGCCACGTGCGCGACGATTAAACCACGTCCAAGGGTTCCTCAGGGATCCCCTCCCACTGCCCTAGTCCATTTCTGGAGCGTTCTTCCTGAGCCGGCTTGAGCAGATGCTGGCCAAGAAGTATTTACACCACTTCCTTGGATGCAGGAGCTCCTAAAGTCCTCTCTCCCGCGCCTGGGACAATGCACAGAGCACCATCAGCTTGTGAAGAGTTTCCTGGTCCTTCGATGGACGCGCCATTGCTGTTTAGTCAGCCTCTGGCCGGAAGGGCTGTGTTCTGTTTCCTAAGCCTGGGACTGTTTTGTGGAGTTGGGAGGCCGGGGTCTGCTGTGGGCTCCGCTGCTTCCCACCCCAGGGGCCACGCGAGTGTTTCTCTTTTTGTCTCACTCCCCTCCCCCCCCATAAAGACAGCGGCTGCATCCATGGATGAGATCACGTGGTCTGTTGCGGCCTGCAGACCGTATCCTAGTACGCATGTGTTTTGCTCAGACTGACCTGGTAGAGTGCCCGCCTAATATACACGGGCCCAGGGGCTGATCCCCAGCACCACGTAAACCAAACGTGGTACACACCCTTGTAACCCCAGCACTCAGTGGGTGGGAGCAAGCAGACCAGTTCAAGGTCATCCTCAGCTGCATGGGAATTAGAGGCCAGCCTGGTCTACATGAAACTCTGCCTCAAAAAGAAACAAATACTTGCCCTAGATCTGGAGAGTTCATAGATTTCTGTATATTAAACCCAGATTTCTTTCTTTTCTTTAAAAAAATCATTTATTATATTTATCTTATGTATATGAGTGTATTGCCTAGAAGCCTACAGAGAGGCCAAAGAGGGCGTTGGATCCCCTGGAAATGGAGTTACCCACTGGACATCGTTAGCCGCCATGTGGGTGCTGGGAACTGCACCCCGGTCCTCTGCAAGAGCAGCCAGTATTCTTAACCACTGAGCCATTTCTCCAGCGCCTTCTTTCTTTTCTTTTTTTTTTTTTGGTCTTTTCGAGACGGGGTCTCCCTGTAGCCCCAGCTGTCCTGGAACTCACTCTGTAGACCAGGCTGGCCTTGAACTCACAAAGATCCGCCTGCCTCTGCCTCCCAAGTGCTAGGATTAAAGGTGTGCGCCACCACGCCCGGCTCCTTCTTTCTTTTCTTGAAAAAGAAGCCGTCATTTAGCCCCAGCTGGCTGGAGTGAGGTTTCTGCATTTGGCCTTAGGCTCCACCACTCCTTACAGCTTACTATTTTCCTATCTGACTTAGGCCTTGTTCACAAAAGGGTCTTTAACACTGTAACCTAAGGTTAGGGTTGTGCAAACATATGAGGGCTGTGTGAAGCCCCAGTCCCCAGCACCCAGCGTTACCTATTTGCCAGATAACCTGAAGAGTCTGAAGGTCAGAAGCCCTAATTTAGGATGAACCAGCCCAGGCCCTGGGCGCAGGCTCCAGGGTGTCTTACCCACCAAAAGGGAAGAGGAAATGCTGGCACCAGGTCCGGGAGGGGCTCTGGGCTCTGAGCCAGGCACCCCAGGCAGCTCCCCGTGCCTGGAGCCGGAAGCTGGGCTGTGAGCACCTGGAGTTGGCATCTCCTGGACCCCGGGATGTGGATTCTTGCACACCCCACCCCCACACCTTCCTCTTCCCCACCTACGTTCGAAAGCCATATCCTGCTTGGAGGAGGGGGCCAGGCCAGGCCTGAGGTGGAGGCAGGGATGTGGGTAGAGTCCCTGGGGACTTTGGGCATCCTCTCTCCAGGGGCTTGAAATCCCTTCTGCCCCTGGTTCCTTGGAACACAGTTCGTGTTGTTTTGTTTGTTTTGTTTTGTTTTGTTTTAAGACCAGATCTCAAGCATTCCAGGCTGGTCTCAAACTTGCTATGGAGCAGAGGATGATCTTGAACTTCTGACTTTTCTGCTTTTACCTCTGGAATGCTGGGCACTCCAGATTACAGGCATGTGCAACAGGTTTAGGCTGTGCTAGGGACAGACTGATTATCAGCAGCACTCAAAATGAGGAAACCGGCTCAGAGTCTCTGGGGAGGACGGTACGGACAGAGGCGCAGTTCTGGGTCAACACCAAGCTAAAGTCATTGGAGTTACAGGTGGGGGGTGGGGGTGGATGCGGAGGATGGTGTGGGGGTGGGAGGGTGGATGTGGAGGATGGGGTGGGGTGGGGTGATGAGGACAAGAAGGTCCAAGGGGCCCCAGCACTGCAGACTGACCCTGTGCCCCGAGGTGAACTCCGCTGGTCTGCATCTCACTCTGTGACCTCAGGAAGGGCCCTCCTGTTCTGATCCTCAGTTTCTTGATCTAACCATGACACTATTCTGCTGTGAGGGTCAGAT
Source organism: Rhizomys pruinosus (assembly GCA_009823505.1). Taxonomy (NCBI): domain Eukaryota; kingdom Metazoa; phylum Chordata; class Mammalia; order Rodentia; family Spalacidae; genus Rhizomys; species Rhizomys pruinosus. Next base: position 597,757 of record VZQC01004002.1, on the reverse strand, counting down.
CTGGTACCAAGAAGTGATGAAGCTAGCCGGGCGTGGTGGCGCACGCCTTTAACCCTAGCACTTGGGAGGCAGAGGCAGGCGGATCTTTGTGAGTTCAAGGCCAGCCTGGTCTACAGAGTGAGTTCCAGGACAGCTGGGGCTACCGGGAGACCCTGTCTCGAAAAGACCAAAAAAAAAAAAAAAATGATGAAGCCAGGAGGGGACCTTGGTCTGCCCCAGGGGCTACTTGCTGTCCAGTCAATGAGACTGGCTGGGTCCCACACTCAGAGGCCCTGGGCCTGCAAAGGAAGGCCTTTATTCAGGCCTGGAGAGTGTCAGGAGGAGGCGTCTCTGGGCTGCCGGTTTAGGGGAAGCTGTGCATTTGTCCTGAGACCCCAAAGCCCCAGCCACCTGCTGCTTCCACCTGGAGGCAACAAGGGGGTGGAGGACGGCCTGGGAGGAAGCTGGGCTGGGCCTGGCCCTGGTGAGAACCTGGTAGATTGACTCGGTGGCTGGTTCATGTGCTCACCCGCCCACTCACCCATCCCACGCTGGTCAGCCCCAGGCACAGACTTCCAGAACATTCAACCTTTGGGCCTCCAGTGGCAGCTCTGCCTGCATGTCGTCCCTCGTGAGGAAGGCTGCCGAAGGGGTCCACAATACAGGAGGGGACTGTGCAAGATACTCCAGCCTTCCCTGAGCTCAGGGGGAGGTGTGTGTGTGCGTGTGTGTGTGTGTGTGTGTGTGTGTGTGTGTGTGTAACAGAGGGAGGGAGGGAGGGCAAGAGCCTCTGAGCCAACGTTCTGCACAGTGCTTGGTGGGTCTGGATGTGACCTGCACCGCTTAGACACAGAAAGTCACCTAACCTAGGAGGGAGAGCTTAGGGTCAAACCATGTGGTGTTGGGGGTCGGCCTTGTACCTGCTGGTGAGTGCTCTACCACTGACTTAGACCCACAGCCAGTTATTCTTTCTCACGCTATTTGTACATGTGTGTGTGTGTGTGTGTGTGTGTGTGTGTGCGCGCGCGCTTGTGCACACAAGAGTTTAGAGGACTTTTTGGAGTTTCTTCTCTTTTGAGAATTGAACTCAGATTGCCAGAATCGTACAGGAAGCACCTTTACCCCATGAGCCATCTCTCTGGCCCTGTTGCTCTGTATTTTGACTCAGCCTCACTGTGTAGCCCAGGCTGACCTTGAGCTTCTGGCAATCCTTCTGACTTTTGCTCCTGAGTGGCAAGATTACAGCATGTGTCACCAGGCCTGGCTGGACTGAAGACTTCTGAAGGGCCGGCAGTGCTGAACGGCCGTACATAGGTGGAGGCTGTGTCTTAGGGGAGAGAAGGTGGATGGGGAGGGCAGTGTGGGTGGCACCACGTTTGAGCACAGACTGGAGCTTTATCTGCTGTCTCTGCCACTCTTCCGAGCTGCTCCTCGGGTTTCAGCTTGGAGCGGATGCATGCTGGGAAACCTGGGGGCAGGTGGGTGGCTGTGTCACTAGTAAGGCTTGGACACTAGCGACCGCCCCCTCCCCTCCTGGGTTATCTTTTCCAGGCTTGGTGGGAAGGTGAGAAGTCCTTATCGCCTCCACTTCCCTGCACAGATACCACCTCAAAGCTCTGTTGTTCTGCCCACCGCTGCTGCCCCTCTCACCCCTGGCCCCAGGAAAATGGAGTGAGGTGGGGGGAGCCACTTGCAGCCCTGAGGTGCCCTCCTACCTGAGGCCACGTGGAGGGGCAAGAAGTGAGCTGAGACTTGAGCAGGAGGAATTCTCAGTCCCTTCCCTCCCTGCCAGTGTGCTGAGCACCCCAGGAGAGACTTCGTCTTCTCCCCATTGTGATGGTGCTAAGCTTCAAATGACTTGAGGTCCCCCCACCCCCCACACAGAGTACTTGCTAGTTGCTGGCTCGTGAGGTCTGGGTAGCCAGGGCTGCTGGAGCTTGGGGCAGAGGGTGTTTCCAAGTGTTCAGGAGGTGCTCTGGGTGTTTTGTTCCCCTCTTCCTCTCCTCCTCCTCCTTCTCCTCCTCTTCCTCCTCCTCCTCCTCCTCCTCCTCCTCCTCCTCCTCCTCCTCCTCCTCCTCTTCCTTCTTTTGGTCTTTGTGAGATAGGGTCTCCCTGTAGCTCCAGCTGACCTGGAACTCGCTATGTAGACCAGGCTCGCTTCTGCCTCCTGAGTGGTGGGATTGATGTGATTAATGGAAGCAGAGGCAGGCAGATCTCTGTTCAAGGTCAGTCTGGTCTACATAGCAAGTTCTAGGCCAGCTGGCACAAAAGGGAGACCCTGTCTCCACAGGTGTGGTGGCGCATGCCTTTAATCCCAGTACTCAGGAGGCAGAGGCAGGGAAATCTCTGTGAGTTCAAGGCCAGCCTGATCTACATGGCGAGTTCCAGGACAGCTGGGGCTACAGAAGGACCCTGTCTCAAAAAGACAACCCCCAAAAGAACAACAACAATGAAAGATAGGTAAATTTTTTTTCTTTATTTTTTCTTTTCAAAAATATGGAACACTTCATGAATTTGTGTGTCATCCTTGTGCAGGGGCCATGCTAATCTCTGTATCGTTCCAATTTTAGTATATGTGTTACCAAAGTGAGCATGGTAAATTTTTTTTTTTAATGGCCATATCGCATGTTCAGGTGGGGGCACAAGTTGGGTTCTTGTCTCCTAGGCCCCCTTCCAGGCCCCACGGATGGCTGTGGGTGGGAGGAAGGTGCTGACCAAGTGGGATTCATAGCCCTTTCTCTGCCCTGACCGTCCACATCCAGAATCTAATCCTCAGAACCCATGACTCTGTCATCATATGGCTCAAGGGATTCTGTGGATGGAACGAGTTTAGAGTTTCAAGATGGAGAGGCCAGGGCAGTGGTGACCACAGGTCTTCATAAAGGGGAGGCAAACTGGACCACGTGCTTACAAAAGGTTAAAGTGGGGCCAGTACTTGCCCATGAGTCTTATGACCTGAGTTGAATCCTTAGAACCGACCCATATGGTAGAAAGAACCAACTCCCACAAGTCGTCCTTTGACTTTCACAAGTACATGGTGGAATGTGGAATGTGTACGTGTGCACATAAATAAATAAATAAATAAATAAATAAATAAATAAATAAATAAATAAATATGTACTTTTTTTTCTCTTTTTGAGACAGGGTCTCGCTTTAGTCCCAGCTGTCCTAGAACTTGCGATGTTAAAGCAGGCTGGATTTAAACTCACAGAGATCTGCCTGCCTCTGCCTCCCAAGTGCTAGGATTAAAGATGTGTGCCGCCATGCCCGGCAAAAGTTTTTTAGTTTTTTTTTGGTCTTTTTGAGACAGGGTCTCCCTGTAGCCCCAGCTGTCCTGGAACTCACTCTGTAGACCAGGCTGGCCTTGAACTCACAGAGATCCGCCTGCCTCTTCCTCCCAAGTGCTAGGATTAAAGGCGTGCGCCACCATGCCTAGCCCAGCAAAAGTATTTTTAAGAAAGGTTGAAATCACAAATGCTAGTGTGGGAGAGAGGTCTCAGTGGTTAAGAGCACTGGCTGCTCTTGCAGAGGACCTGAGTTCAGTTCCCAGCACCAATTGGTGGCTCACAACCACCCATAATTCCAGTTCCAGGAGATCTGACACCCTTGTTCTGGCCTCTGTGGGTACCTGCAGGCAGGCAGACAGGCAGGCAGGCAGGCAGGCACGCACGCACGCACGCACGCACGCGCGCACGCGCGCGCGCACACACACATAAAAAATAAAGAAAATGACAAATGCTAACTGGAGTCCATGCCACATGGAGGGCGGGAGGGGGGACATGGGGATTCAGTAATTCGATGGCGTCCTGAAGCAGGAGAAGAATATCAGTGGGAAAGCTGGCAACATCATCACCAGGTCTAGGTCACAGGATGGCCCCATTTTTTATATGTAATAATTGTTCTTGCTTTATTCCGAAGTGTACATCTGAGAATCCCAAGTCCAAACTTGGTTTCGTCCTTCTGATTTTATCTTATTTATTTATTTATTTATTTATTATTTTTAATATTTGATAATTTTTTTAAAAATTTTATTTATTCTTGTATGTGTATGAATGTACTGTCTGCATGTAGGTTTGTGCACCCATGTCGTGCAATGCCGCAGAGGTCAGAAGAAGGTGTCAAATTCCCCTGGAACTGGAGTCAAAGACGGTTCTCGGCCGCCATGTGGGTGCTGGGGATCGAACCCAGGTCCTCTGCAAGAGCAATCGGCACTCTTAACTGCTAGGCCATCTCTCCAGCCCAATATTTGATCATTTTATGTGCATTACTATATTACCTGCATGTGTGTAAGTACACCCATTTCATGTCATGCCTGTGGAGATCAGAAGAGGGCATTGGATTCCCTGGAACTGGAGTTACAGACGATTGTGAGCTGCCATATGGGTGCTGGGACTCGAGCCTGGGTCCTCTGCTCTATAGCGGCAGCCAGTGTTCTTTTTTTTGTTTTGTTTTTGTTTTAGCCAGTGTTCTTAACCAGTGAAGCATCTCTCTAGCCCCTTATTTATTTATTTTTTATTGGTTTTTGTTTTGTCTTTTGTTTTGTTTTGGTTTTCAATGGGGTCTTCCTGTAGCCCCAGCTGGCCTGGAACTCAAGATCTTCCTGCGTTAGTCTCCGAAGTGCTAGGATCGCAGGTGCAGTTCACACACCCCAGCACCTCTTCTGACCCCGTTATTCTTTCAGTTGTGGTGTGGAGACTATTCTGGCAGCATATGCAGCTTGATTCTCAAGGAATACCTGTATTTGGAGACATCTCCACTCTGCAATCAGGTACCCCACTTTCCACCTCACTGCAGCCATCTGTCTGTGATGAGGCTCTGCCATGGTCCTGTCTCCAGCAGGGTGTCATGGCCCACCCCTGTAATCCCAGCACTCAGGAGGAAGAGACAGAGGCAGGAGGATCTCTGTGAGTTTGAGGCTAGCCTGGGCTATATAGAAAATCCCAGGCCAATCTAGGTTACAGAGTAGGACTTTGTGTAAAAAAAAATGTATTTTCTTAAGTTACTAAAAGTGGTAGTCCATTTTTCCATTGCTGTAACAGCAGCAGGGACTGAGTAACTTCTGAGGAAAAGGACGTTGTTTGGCTCCTGGCAGTAGAGCTATAGGCCAAGTGCACAGTGCTTGGCAGCTGAACCATCCTGCGGGCCTCGGAGGAACTATTAGCGTCCTTGTTTCACAGTGAAAGAAACAAGGCGCAGAGCAGCAAGTGGCCCAGTGGGAGTCTCACCCAGGCAGGTGTGGCTGAGGCAGAGCCTTTGACCACTGGCCCCCTGCTACATGGCTACTCTGTGAACTCTGAGCCCACATGCTTAAAAGAAAAAAGTTGTGTCAATTTCCCAGCCACTCTGTGCAATGGATATACTGTGGCTTTTCGTTTTCGTTTTACAGGTGGGGAAACTAAGGCACAGCAAGGTGAAGCCCCTGCTCAGGACCACAAGGCCAGGGAGTGTGCTCTAAGGATGGTGTTCTGGCCCCTTAGTCCCTGACCCATCAAGCTGCATGGCCACGCTCGAGGCCCTCCACGCATGGGCATGGCGTGAGATGTCCCCATACCCCTGCATGGCAGAGGCTAAGGGACATCCCAGTCCCGTTGTTCAGGTCAGGAAGCCACCCACCTTCCGCGGCCAGGGAGGCACCTCTCCAGCAAAGGCTCAGGCCCTGGCTGTGTCTGCCTAGGGCAGGAGACACCATGTCAGTGTGAGGATGCCCCAAGGTCAGCTGACCTCCATCAGAAACCTTTGAGAAGGGGCAGACCCAGAGCCAAGGGCAAAGATTGACAGTGAGGGGTCAGTGAGGGGACATATTAAGGGGTGATCTGCAGCCAGACGTGGTGGTGCGCGCCTTTAATCCTAGCACTCGGGAGGCAGAGGCAGGCAGATCTTTGTGAGTTCAAGGTCAGCCTGGTCTACAGAGTGAGTTCTAGGCCAGCCTGGTCTACAGAGTGAGTTCCAGGCCAGCTAGGGCTACAGGGAGACCCTGTCTCAAAAAGAAAAAA